>QXEO01000423.1:1800000-2108196 GCA_007115705.1 Dactylis glomerata
CACCATAAATGCTTTACATGCTTGTGTTGATAGTCCTTGCATATCATGTGTATGCTCCTTGAACACATCTCATAATGATATGCTCACTTCGTCTTGTTGCCATGATATAAATACCTCTAGTTCCTCTAGTTGTTGTGTGTCTAACAATGTAGAGGAAACCGGAAATTCTATTGGCCAAGACATGGTCTCTCTTGGAGCTTCAAGTATTTATTCATCATCATCTAGTGCTTCCCACATTTGCCTTATGGCTAGGGCTTCAAAGGTATCTCCTACTTTGGAACCCAATATATCTAGTGATGATGATAATGAGGATAATGAAGAAGAGGATGATGATCTTGCTTCTTTAATTGAGAAGAGTGAAATGATTTTTCATGCTATTCATAAGAATAAATTTCTTGCTCTTACTTCTATAAGATTTTAGCTATTGCCACCGAGAGTAATAAAATTATTGAGGAGCATGAAAATACCATCTTTAAAATGCAAGATCATGCCCGTGATTACGCGGATGAGATCGCGGATCTAAAAGAAGCTCTTGAAGAAGCACAAACCACCAAAGAATCTCTTGAGGAGACCTTTACTCTAGAATTGTCTAAAGTAAAGAAATCCCATGAAGGAGCATTTGAGGTGGCAAATGCTTTGGAAATAAAATATAATGAGCTTGAAGTTACTCATGCTATACTCCTTGAGAATTTTGAGCTTCTTAAAAATGACTCTAGGGTCGTTTCGAGTAAGCCCATTATTCCCACCGAGTCGCATGAGCAACTTAAAGCTTCAAACTCAAATGAGCTTACTAAATTGCCTTCTCCTATTTCCATTAATGATGATGCTTGTGCAACTAACTCTAATTCTTGTGAAGCATCTATTTTGAAGGAGAATGTTGAGCTAAGGGCTCAACTTGATTTGCTAACTAGCAATTATGGGAAATTGGAAGAAAGCCATGGAAAGCTCTCAAGCTCCCATGAGGATCTTCTAGCTTCCCATGATAGGCTAAAGTTAGCTCATGAGGCTATTATGTCAAAGGTAACATCTAGTGAGCCTCATGTGGACATTTGCACTTCTCAAAATGCTATATTACCAAGTGCTAGTCCTAGTAATTCATCCACTCATAATATTGCTACATCTTGTGATGAATTACTTTCCTTGCCTTGTTGCTCTAACAATGAAGCTTCTATTTTCTCTAGTACTTGTGTTATTACTAACCATGTAGAGGAAATCGAAGAGCTCAAGGCCCAAGTCACTTCATTGAAGAAAGAATTGGTAAAGAGTCATGAAGGGAAAACCAAACTCGACAATATGTTGAGTGTGCAAAAATCCCCCAATGACAAGAGTGGACTTGGGTTTATCTCCAACAACAAGAAGAAGTCCAAGGTTAAGAAGAATAAGAAGGGCCAAGGACAAGTCAAATATCCGGCCAAGATTGTTTGCTTCAAGTGCAAAATTGAAGGGCACCATGTTAGATCTTGCCCTTTGAAGAAGAAGGCACTAGTTGAGAAGCAACAAGGGAAGCGACCTCAAGTTCAAGGCCATGCTCAACCTCGTGTTGAAGAAAAGTCACTTCCCAAGAAGAATCAAGCTAATGCTCCCATTGCGGAGAAATCAAGTGAGAAGAAGGTGAAGAAAAGAACTTGCTACATATGCCGTGAGAAGGGTCACCTTTCTTATTCATGCACTATGGGTAACTCATCCAACCCTATCATAATTGATGATGCTTATTCTCTTTGCAAGGATAAGGTTGGCAATGTGTTTGCCAAATATATTGGTTCTCAAAGTGGTGTCAAGAAAAGAACCATTTGGGTTGCCAAGCCTATTGTGACTAACCTCTTAGGACCCAACTTGTTGGGGACCATCACACCAAAACTTGATCAATAGGTGTTTGATGGAGGGCATTAGAGACTTGGCTATATCATGAAGAATTAAGGGATCTTCATCAATATATTGTCTCAAGTCAAGTCAATTGGATTATCTTGTTTATATCATATATCTAATGTTCCTCTTTGCGGTAACATGTACTCAACTTATCTACATTGAAAGTTACTCGCCCCTTTTGCATGTGTTGGTTGTGTTCCATTACATGTGTTGGTATATGTTGTGCTACCTACTTGTTTTATTTTGATTAATCAAGTATGTACTTGTGGGTTTGCACACCATGTATGTGTGTTTGTATTTGAGCCTATTGCATCTTATTTTATATTATTTGGCTCTTTTGAGAGACTAATGGACTATCCCATTTTGGGGGAGTGATATGCTTTTGCACTTCACAATTCTAAATATGTGTGCACATGAGGTATACCAATTAGTATTGATATTTGAATTTATCTAGTCTCTATGTGGTATGTCATGTTCATGAAATTCAAATTCTATAGTGTCCATTAATCTTCTCATATTGGATTTCATTTGCCTCTTGTGAAAATAAATGCTTTATCACATTATGGGGGAGTAATATGCATTGTGCATACTACAAACCAATAAAATGTGCATATTTGAGGTTGTGTCACATAGTGTTGATATTGCAAATTATCTTTCTTCTATGTGACATGTTTGCTCAAACAAGTTTCAATTTGCCAAATTGTTTTACTGCTCTTGTTTTAGATCTTGTTTGTGAGATACATTCTTGGTAGGGTTTTCCTAAAACGTGGAATTCTACATCAAAATTGGAAAACCATTTACTTCAAGTTATCCTAATCATTGCTTTGCGTGATTGTTTAACTATTTGAGTCTATCAAGAATATCTTCTTTTGCATGGTGTTGACTTCTTATCCTTGTCATATGCTTCTTTGTTGTGAAGATGATCTTGGATTTATGTGTAAAATACCACCGGGAAATTAATAACTCCAAATACCTCTTGTCCTTGGACAATTGGTACTTTATCATATGGTATATATATATTGATCATCTTTACATTGGCTATTGCTTTTAATTACCTTATCTCTTGCCAAGAAATGTATTTGTTTTATTTTCCATTGTCTTCCTTGACTCTTGTGAGTCCATTTGATTTTGTTGAACTTGTTTTGTGTTATTTTTAATGTAGGTAGAGATGATGATCCCATTTGTGTGCATTTTGTATTCAAATGCAAAATCATAAATAATGCACTAATCTTGGGGGAGCTCTCCTATATTTTCTATAACATACTCTTCGGCTTATTTCAATTGGTATTGGTTATTGTTGGAAGACAAATCTTTTTGTTTTTGGTACTTAGTGTGCCATCATAAAAGAGTGGAGAGTTTGGTTTGTTTGTTGGAACCTTGCTCTCATTGGGAGAATGGCTATCTCTTTTCTTGATTTTGCTCTATATTCTTAAAATGAGATAAGTCATTGGGCATGTGTGTTTTAGTGATCCTTTATGCTCATTGGTGTTTGCTTTGTTCACTTGGTGGATTTGGAGTCAATCTTGTGTTGAGTTGATTCTTTGATATAATTTGGACAACCTTTAGTTCTTCACACCTTTGTGTGACTTCTTGGTCTTCTTGATGTTTTATCCAAATTGTATCTCTTTTGGCTCTTGAAAGTTTTGTGCATGCATATTTACTGGATGTATACTCTATGGCATGCTTTGCTTTCTTTGATCCAATATATAGGGTAAACTCCAATAAATCCTAAATCGGCTAAGATGTGCATGAAATTCAAGTTCATATCTATATGCACATATTTATGTGGAGCTTGTCCTATATATTGTAGTGTCTCTAACTACTTTGGACCCAATGAGTTTGGGAACCATATTGTACTTGAATTTGTTTTAGGTACATTTGAGATATATTGGTGCTTGTCTCAATAATAAGCATGAAGCGGTGACTAGTTGATATTTTGTGGCAAGCTAGGATTATTGAAGAACTCCTATCTACTACATCCTCCCAATGATATCTCGGTAACAAGTATCTTATTCATGCATTCTTTTCTAGCATCGTGTGGGTCATTTCATGGCATGAAAATCTTTATTTGCAATGATCTTAATGAAACCTCTTTATTGTAAATGTGAGTAATTTGAGATGAGTGCATATTTTGGGGAACTCTTCCCAAATATGTCTATCTAGCAATTTTATTGCATATCATTTCCTCAAGTTCCTCACATGTGCAATATTGATGAAAGTGCAAATTTAGTTCTTTCTTTTCGTATACTTATTCGTGATACTTGTTGCTTTTCTCAAAACATTCCAACTATCTTCTTCCCTTGTTGATATTTGTGATGTCTTTGATATGTTTGTGGTTGAAGTTCTTCAATATGCAATAAGATAAATTGAGCCTTTGGCCATACTTTAAAAGTAAAAATCTCATTGGTATGTTGCATGAACTTGTTTAGATATCATGTTCTTCTCTTTGTATCTATTTTATGTGTATATGTTTCTTTGTGATAATTATCTTTGTGATGTTGTCTACTTAGAAACTTATACACATGAGAGATGATATCTCCTTAATTGATATCTTATTTTTTTTCCTTGTGTGTTGGGATGGAATGCTAAGCAATATCATTCATTGAGGACTATGTGGATGCTCTATGTACATCTTTGTACTAGTTTTATAATATGCTTTGTCATTCCTATCAAACATTCCTTTGGTTGAGCCGTTTAATATGTTGGTTCCTTATTTGTTTCTCAACCATTTCCTTGATGCAAGTGTTAATCTTGATTTCTTTTCTATGGTCTCTTGCTAATGGTTTCTTTTAAATGTTATTGAGGGAGTGAGGATTCCATGTTGTGCAAATTGTATTCAAATGCAAACATTCTATCTTGTGCATGTACCTTGGGGAGCTTCCTCATTTCATTTTAAAGCACCATTTTGTGGTTATCATAGTATTTGATGTCACTTGGTATCATTATGTTTTGAATAATATCGAGGGAGTGATGATTCCATGTTTGTGCACCTTATACTTTAATTCAAATGGAATATGTTGTGCACAAACCTTGGGGAGCTTCTTCATATTATTTAGAGCATTGTTTTGGTCTTCTCATAATATCTTTATTTGACTCGCTATTTGGATCTTTTGATTGCTATCTTCATTTGTTGGAAGTTTAACCATCATGTCATCCTATTTTGTTTGCAATCTTTGATCCTCAATATAGTTTGATTTCCTCCAAATTTTGTCCTTGAATTTGTGCATGTGTTTTCACCTTTTTGTGCCATGCACACCTTGAGGAGGAACTCTCACTATATTGGCCTTCTAAGCCTTTTCGCCCATTTTGGCAATGGATGCCAATGGGGGAGAAGTTTCGAGGGTTTGAAGGGAATTGGGTTTCATGCTTTTGTTTTGTTCTTAAGCATTTGCCTTGCATGCTTTGCATGGTTGAGTATATATAGTGGAAACTCCACCAACAACATTGGTTAGCAATATATGCAATGAAATTCAAGTTCATTCACACATGCATAGATTGTGGGGGAGTTTGCTCTATATATGATGGTTCTACTAACATCACATACTTTTGTAGTATTTGATGTTAGTGTAACCATCTTAGTCATTTAAATTCATTATATAAACCCTCTCAAAGAGATTGTCATCAATTACCAAAATGGGGGAGATTGAAAGAGCATTTGCCCCCATGTGTGGTTTTGGTAATTAATGACAATCCCTATGGACTAATGGTTGCATCGAGTTATATTTGTAGGACTTGTCCGTAGATAACGCTTGAGCCATATATTGGTTTCAAGGTTGTAAGAAGTTGCAAATAAAGAAGTTTATGTGATGATCAAGGGAGTTGAGCCTATATAGAGTGTGTATTGAGGGATAAGATGATGGAGTTAACTCTCATGTGCATTCTCAAGACATCATCATTAAGAAGGAAGAAGATGAAGTGCAATGTTGATCAAGTCGAAGCGCAAGTTCAAGATAGGCTGAGCAAGAGCAATCAAGAAAGGTAGTCCAACTTGAGGGTGTCAAGACCGTCATCATCTAGCTCAAGTGGATTGCAAGGCAAAGGTTTGTTCTTGATAGGTTTTCCCTTCTACCGGTCTCGTGTGTTAGTTTGGAGACCGGATTATAGGATTGGTAGCCGTACTATCAAGAGGGGCTCTCGAGTGAGTAACTTAATTGTATCATTCGGAGAGAGCTCAAACCTTTGCATACTTGGCATTATCTTTCTTGGTTCTTATTTGGCTTTTATCCATATGAGGTTCTAGAGCTTGTGGTTATTTCCATGACAAGCTCTAGGTCATCAAAAACGGATTTCGTATGGAACTCTTATTGCGTTTTTGGTGTTTGGAGGTTTTACCGGTTCTTCTTTATAGCTAAGTCAAACCTTTTATCATTTGGCTTCATCCTCCTTTGTTGGACTATGATGTTTCTATGGATGAAGTTGTAGAGCTTGTTGTGGTGATTCCAACGAGCCCAAAATCATCGAAAACGGAGTCCGGATGCAAAAGTTACAGCCATTTTCGTTCTGATGTTTTCTCCATGGGCCGGAAATTCCGCCCCCGAGGCCGGAATTTCCGGGGGGCGGAAATTCCATAATTTCCGCCCTGCGAAATTCTGCTAAGTCCTTTTCTCGAGCTGTGGTGCAACCTGCAGTAGGGGGGCGGATTGGGCGGAAATTTTATAAGGGGGGCCGGAAATTCCGCCCCCGGGCCGGAAATTCCGCCCCCGAGGCCAGAATTTCCGGGTTAAAAATCCTGTAACGGTCAGATTTCGTGCGGGGGCTATATAAAGCCCCTTCTTCCTCATTTGGAGGTTGGCTCTTCCATTTCTCTCTCCTCCATTGTTGACCTTGAAGAGCTTGCCCTTCCTCCCCATCCCTCCCATAATTCTTGCATCTTTTTGAGGGAAAAGAGAGAGGAGATCTAGATCTACATTTCCACCAATCACTTTCTCCTCTTTGTGAGGGGAACCTATTGGATCTAGATCTTGGATTTCTTTGTGGATTTCCTCCCTTGTTCTTCCTCTCATATCCCTCCATAGCATTTGTTGCTTTGGTGGGATTTGGGAGAGAAGGATTTGAGCACTTCGTGTGTTCTTGCCATTGCATTTGGTGCATCGGTTTGAGTTCTCCTCGGAGATTCGGTAGTGAAAGTTCGTTGAGCTTTTTACTCTTGGGTTCTTGGAACCCTAGACGGCTTAGTGGCTTAGTGGTTACTTGGGGACCTCCAATTAAGTTGTGGAGATCTTCCCAAGCTTTGTGGTGCCTCCGTGGCAATTCCTTGGGGACCTCCAATTAAGTTGTGGAGATCTTCCCAAGCTTTGTAGTGCCTTAGTGGCGATTCTTGGGAGCCTCCAATTGAGTTGTGGAGATTGCCCCAAGCTTGTACGGGTTCGGTGACCGCCCTCAAGTGTCCCATAGTGGTCGGGTCTTCCATCTTGGTGGGAGGGCTCGAGGAGATTACGGTGAGCCTCCGTGGCATTTGGGGAGCCTTGTGCCTCCACACCGCTCCAACGGAGATTAGCACTCGCAAGGGTGTGAACTTCGGGATACATCATTGTCTCCGCGTCCCTCGGTTATTTCTATACCCGAGCTCCTTTACTTATGCAATTTACTTTGTGATAGCCTTCGTGCTTGAAGTTATATATATCTTGCTATCTCATAGTTGCTTATCTTGTCTAGCATAAGTTGTTGGTGCACATAGGTGAACCTAGTTTGTTTAGGTTTTGTATGCTTGGCAAATTAAACGTTAGTTTTATTCCGCATTTGTCAAGCCACTCGTAAAAGTTTTAAATCGCCTATTCACCCCCCCTCTAGGCGACATCCTTGTACTTTCAGCATAGGAGTAGCATAATATCTGAATAATAACATCTACTTGTTCAACATGATACAAAGCTCACGATCACATAAAGATCACATCATGGGAGAGAGAGGTGAACCACATAGCTACCGGTAGAGCCCTTAGCCCCGAGGATGAACTACTCCCTCCTCATCATAGGAGACAGCAAGGTTGATGGAGATGGCGGTGAGGTCGATGGAGACGGCGAAGACGGCGATGGAGACAGATGGAGATGGCTCCGGGGGCACTTCCCCGTCCCGGCAGGGTGCCGGAACAGAGACTTCTGTCCCCCGAAATTCGTCGGTGGCGGCGGCGGAACTACGGAACTCTTTCTGGAAAATTGCCGAATCCCCTTAGGGTTTTCCGTCCCGAGGCTTCTTATAGGCGAAGGGGCGACGTCAGGGGTGGGACCAGGCGCCCTCACGCATGGCTGGCGCGGCTAGGGGCCTGGCCACGCCACCCCTGCATGTGGGGCCCTGGTGGCCCTCCTCTGACTCTTCTTCGGATCTCTGGAAGCTTCCGGGTAAAATAAGACTTCTGGCTTTGGTTTCGTCCAATTCTGAGAATATTTCCTGTGTATCACTTCTGAAACACAAAAATAGCAGAAAACAGGGAACTGGCACTGTGGTGACTTGTTAATAGGTTAGTTCCGGAAAATGCATAAGAGTGCCACGAAGTGTAACGAAACAATAGGCAAATGGTGTAAAAACAAGCATGGAGCATCAAAAGTTATAGATACGTTGGAGACGTATCAGCATCCCCAAGCTTAACTCCTGCTCGTCCTCGAGTAGGTAAGTGATACCAAAAGAAATAATTTTTGAGGTGACATGCACCTACACAATCTTGATCATATATGTAAGCATTGGTGAGCTGGGATCATAAGAACTTAAAACATGGGCATGAAGATATAATCTTGACAATAGAAACTTAGCAACCATGTTGTAAACATGCAAATGAACACAAACAAAAGATCATGAAAATGAAACAATGAAAGTCAAACGTGTGTTCAAATCATATGGAAAAACATACAAATGGTTTTCAGCTTGTCCTTCATGGAGAGCAAAACATAAATGCATAGGACACCTTCAAGTTTAAGAGGGCGACTAGATAGAGATAATTTAAGAACAAGTGAAACCATGATCATGAATCAATCAATGAAAACTTTGGGACAATGCACATTATACTCAGAATGACAACTATGCTCTCTTAATGGTGCATAAAGATAGAAGGTGGTGACTCAACATAAAAGTAAAAGAAAGGCCCTTCGCAGAGGGAAGCAGTGATTAAACATGTGCTAGAGCTTTTCATTTGTAAAACATAGGGATAAAAATTGGTTTTGAGAGGTGGTTGTCTTTGTCAACGACTAGCAATGGGGTTCTTACTATCTTCCATACAAAAATGAAGCAAGTTTTTGAGAGAGAGATTGGCACTTTTGTGCTCTTTTATAAAGCTTGGCACTCCTCCCCATCTTTTTTCCTTTCACAAACCATGGCTAACCGATTCCATCGGGTGCCCACCAACATTGACATTCCATGGAGGAGTGCCTTTTTTCTTTCTTTTTTTTCTTTTTTTTTCTTTTTGGAATAAGCAATATGGAAGATAGCAAATCCGACCACTACGTCTCCATGAGCTGAAAACAGTGTCACAAAACGAGAAGTATTTTGAAGGTTTTTTGAAAGGTAGCACATGAAAATTTACTTAGAATGGCTTGCAAATACCATGCATAGGAATTTATTGTGGACACAATGGCAAACTTGGTTTTTAGGAGTTGGATGCACAAGTAGAGCTCATACTCAGTACAAAATGATGGCTAGCAAAAGACTGGGAGCGACCAACTAAGAGAGCAATAACAGCCATAATCATGCAAAGCGACAAAGCGGCATTAAAAGAAGCATAAGATGGCATCAAAAGTCAAAAACTAAATGATCATAGAGGCTATAGGCAACTTATTTTGTAGTCAACATGGTGTAAGCATGTGCCAAGTCAACCCAAATAAATCATCAAAGAGAAAACCAAAATAATGCTTCCATACAATAAAAACAACGCACGATTTTTTCAAAGGCTCATTAAGCAATCTCGGTTATTTGAGACAAGTCATGCTACAGCAAAACCACTAAGCATACTATCAAAAATACATCAAGCATGACATGCAAAAGCCTAAGCCGCAGTCTACACAAGCTCCTTCTTGTACCACTTTTTTGCATAAAGCTTTTTCTCTTTTCCAACACCATTCAAACTTTTTTAAGACACCTCTTTTTATGAAAACCAATAAAGTCCAGAGGCAAAAATACACCTTGATGAAAAGATATAACAATATCTGAACAAAAATCAAGGCGAAAAACAAAGGCTAAACGCAGTAGCAGAAAAAGAGAACACTCATTGAACGATAAGAGTGAAAACTAGAGTGTTCTTGGCAAATGAAAAGCGAGTTCATCTCCTCCAAAAGAAACATGATGTGATCAAACCATTTGTTGCAGCAAACAAAACAAAACTAATAATGAAAACTAAAACAACTGACGCTCCAAGAAAAACACATAGTGCATGAAGCAATAAAAATATAGTGTTTTGAAAGGTGACCTGATTTTTGCCGATGAAGAAGGGGTGCCTCGGGGGCATCCCCAAGATTTGACGCTTGTACTTATTGGATATTTCTTGGGGTGATGCATGGGCATCCCCAAGCTTGAGCTTTTGTCCATTCTTCAACTCATCTCATCATTCTCCAATCCCTACACTTGAAAACTTCCTTCATACAAAACTAAACACAAATCTATTAGCAACATTAGTGTAAGCATAACATATAATCAACCTCTTTTTGCTTCAGTTTTCAACCTAAAACCACCACATATATAGCATATACTACTGTAGCAACTTCCCCAAAAGTTCCGTGATCAAAAGAACTAAAAAAGAAAGCGATAAAGCGGCAAACACAAATATTGGCAGAAATCTGTCAAAACAGAACAGCTGACAAAGGTCGAATTTTTAAGGGGTTTTCTGTTGCTCAAATCAAAAAGTGTTCAACTAATGAAAGTTTGGATATAACCTGGGGCATATGCACAAGAAATCGCAGGTCCAAAAGATATACATAGAATTTATACGAATTTTTATGGTGCAGCACCGAAAACTGTTTCAGGACAGCAACATCCCCAAATCTTACCTCACTCAAATTAGAGGCTTCTCTTGGCACAAAAACGAAATAAAAAGATAAGGAACGGTTATTACAGTAGTAATAACTTCCAAGACTCAAATAAAAGAAAAAGTACTGAAAATAAAACAATGGGTTATCTCCCAAGAGTGCTTTTCTTTAACGCCTTTGAGCTAGGCGCAGTAATTTGGAAAGATGCTCATGTGGGCGCCATATAAGAGCTTGAGGCAAAGGCGCCATATAGGAACTTAAAGCAAAAGAGAGCATCAAAAAGCAAATGTGAAAGACATTTATATCTAAACCACTTCCTATGCATAGGAATCTTGTAAGAAAATAAATCAACTAGGCACATAGTAGCAAGCATGGATAGATAAAACAAGTGCCACTTCAAGATTTGCAACATAAAGAGGGGAAACTTAATATTGTTGAGGTCCATAAAACCATGTTTCCCTCTCTCATAATAAATTTCAGTAGCATCATGAATAGAACTAACAATATAACTATCACATAAAACATCCCTATCATGAGCCGCATGCATAAAAGAATTAATACTCACCACAGGAACAATAGTAATAGGAGCAGATTCAGCAGAATAATTATTCTCATCACCATAATCATCATAAATAGGAGGCATATTGTAATCATAACTAATTTTATCCTCAATAGTAGGTGAACTGAAAATATTATACTCATCATCATAACCATCATAAACTAGAGGTTTAGTATCATCACAAGCTAAAGAACAGCTATTTCGCAAAGCATATTCTTCAAACATATCATCATAAGAAGGAACATCACATATGGGAGATAAAATATCATCAGAGCAACTTTTCTCCACTAAAGCTGGGGAACTAAAAATATCATGCTTAACAAAACCAGCTTCCCCAAGCTTAGACTTTTCTATAGCATTAGCAACAACGGTGTTCAAAGCATTCATACTAACAACACTATTAGCATGCAAATTAAGCTCCAAAGGTTTTTCAATTTTCACTTCAAACACTTCATATCTAAACTCAGGAAAAAGACTAGAGAACTCTTTGTTTTCCATTAAGCCTAACTAGTGAAAATAAAAACAAGAAACAAAAAGATGTAATTGCAGAATCTAAAGGAAATAACTCCGAGCACTCACACAAGAGGATGTGAGTACCTTTTACCTTACCTCCCCGGCAACGGCGCCAGAAAAGAGCTTGATGTCTACACACTTCTATTCTTGTAGACACTTGTTGGGCCTCCAAGTGCAGAGGTTTGTAGAACAGCAGCAAGTTTCCCTTAAGTGGATCACCCAAGGTTTATCGAACTCAGGGAGGAAGAGGTCAAAGCTATCCCTCTCAAGCAACCCTGCAATTACGATACAGAAAGTCTCTTGTGTCCCCAACACACCCAATACACTTGTCAGATGTATAGGTGCACTAGTTCGGCGAAGAGATAGTGAAATACAAGCGGTAGTGATGATTATAAGTAGCAAACGTGATGTGAAATAAATATCGTTGCGAGCAAACAAGTAACAAAACAGCAAGTAAACGGTGTGCAAAGCTTGGAAACAAGGCCTAGGGATCATACTTTCACTAGTGGACACACTCCCAACAATATAACATGATTGAACAAATAAACAACTTCTCTCTACTATAGTACTCTGAATTATTCTCCTATTGAACAACACTAATCATTGTGTAGTGGCTACAGAAGCACCCCTTAAAGTTCATCAAGTACTTGACAAACACCACTCATAGAGATACCCAAATCAAAGCACAACTCAAGATAGATATCATTGCAACTTAGACCAAGTACTAACACGGTGCACACACTGTCACCATTACACCATGAAAGGAGGAATAGATCACTCAAACTATCATAGCAATAATTATTCTCATAATCCACAAGAGATCACAATCATAGCCTAAACCAAGTACCACCACGATGCACGCACTGTCACCGTTACACCATGGCAGGAGGAATAGATTACTTTAATAACATCACTAGAGTACACTATAACAATTAAGCATAGGAGTAGCATAATATCTGAATAATAACATCTACTTGTTCAACATGATACAAAGCTCACAATCACATAAAGATCACATCATGGGAGAGAGAGGTGAACCACATAGCTACCGGTAGAGCCCTTAGCCCCGAGGATGAACTACTCCCTCCTCATCATAGGAGACAGCAAGGTTGATGGAGATGGCGGTGAGGTCGATGGAGACGGCGAAGACGGCGATGGAGACAGATGGAGATGGCTCCGGGGGCACTTCCCTGTCCCGGCAGGGTGCCGAAACAGAGACTTCTGTCCCCCGAAATTCATCGGTGGCGGCGGCGGAACTACGGAACTCTTTCTGGAAAATTGCCGAATCCCCTTAGGGTTTTCCGTCCCGAGGCTTCTTATAGGCGAAGGGGCGACGTCAGGGGTGGGACTAGGCGCCCTCACGCATGGCTGGCGCGGCTAGGGGCCTGGCCGCGCCACCCCTACATGTGGGGCCCTGGTGGCCCTCCTCTGACTCTTCTTCGGATCTCTGGAAGCTTCCGGGTAAAATAAGACTTCTGGCTTTGGTTTTGTCCAATTCCGAGAATATTTCCTGTGTATCACTTCTGAAACACAAAAATAGCAGAAAACAGGGAACTGGCACTGTGGTGACTTGTTAATAGGTTAGTTCCGGAAAATGCATAAAAGTGCCACGAAGTGTAACGAAACAATAGGCAAATGGTGTAAAAACAAGCATGGAGCATCAAAAATTATAGATACGTTGGAGACGTATCAAGATGGCGGATCTCTAGGCTGCTAGGTCTCGTTCTTCTTCCAGCAGGTCCACGAATAGTTGTTTGGACGCTTCTGCATCTTCTTCCTCATAGGCCTCGACTCTTGGAGAATCGTACTGGACATCACTTGGCAAGATTGCCTCTGATCCGTAGACTAAGAAGAAAGGGGTGAGGCCAGTTGATCTGTTTGGCGTGGTCCGTAGACTCCATAGCACAGATGGCAACTCTTCTGCCCAGGCTCTAGCTGCTCTATGTAGCGGTGCTTCTAGGCGTGGCTTGATCCCTGACATGATTAGTCCGTTGGTCCGTTCAAATTGGCCATTGGACTGTGGATGTGCCACATATGCCAGGTCAAGGCGGATTCCATTGTGATGGCAGTATTCTTCAACTTCTCCCTGAGACAAGTTAGTGCTGTTGTCGGTGATGATGCTATGTGGGATGCCGAATCTGACCACAATGTCCTTGACGAATTTTAGGGCGGTTTTGCCATCAAGTTTTCTGATGGGCTTAGCTTCCACCCACTTCGTGAATTTGTCTACCGCTACCAGGAGGTGCGTAAATCCAAAAGGTGTTGTTTTTAGCGGACCCACTATGTCCAGCCCCCAGACCGCAAAAGGTCAGGTTATAGGGATCGTATGCAGTGCTGTGGCGGGCATGTGGGTTTGCTTGGAGTAAATCTGGCAACCTTGGCGGAGCTCCACGATACGGTCTGCATCTGCCTTGGCTGTTGGCCAGTAAAATCCATGGCAGAATGCCTTAGCTACTAGGGATCTGGCGGCGGCATGATGCCCATATTCGCCTTCGTGGATTTCCCTTAGTATTTCGATTCCGTCCACTTGGGATATGCACTTCATAAAGACTCCCGAGGTGCTTCGCTTGTAGAGCTGGCCATCTATGATGGTGTACGCTTTTGCTCTGCGCTCAATTTGTCTCTTCTGGACTTCATCCTCGGGTAGTTTCTTGCTCGTCATATACTCCAGGTAGGGCTCTGCCCATGGCGGGTTGCTAGGCAAAACCGCCATAACGGGGAAGCTTACCAGTTCCGGATTTTCTGGATCTACCATCTTGACTGATGGTACGTGCAGATGCTCGAGAAATACGCCTGGCGGGACCGCCTTGCGGCTAGACCCTAGCTTGGACAAAGTGTCGGCCGCCATGTTATCTTCTTGTCGTACGTGCTTTATATCGTAGCCGAGGAAACTTTTGGCCATCTCATCCACTTCATCTCTGTAAGCCACCATAACTTCGTTCCAAGCTTTGTATGTGCCAGCCACCTGCTGAGCGACAAGGTCAGAATCTCCACAACACATAATGTGTTGTACACCGATCTCTTTTGCAACGCGTAGCCCATGCAGTAGCGCTTCATACTCCGCGATGTTGTTGGTGGTGGGGAAGTGGATCTGGAGAACGTAGCTGACCTCGTCTCCCTTGGGAGATTTGAGTGTCACTCCAGCCCCCGAGCCGTGTAGCAGCTTTGAACCGTCAAAGTGCATCACCCAATGCTCTGGTTCTGGGACGGGCGTAGTCTCCTGTGCTTCCTTCCAATCCGCCATGAATTCCACCAGAGCCTGAGACTTGATGGCAGTGCGAGGCTTGTAGTCGATATCGAAGGAGGCCAGTTCAATGCCCCACTTTGCAACTCGTCCTATTGCGTTGCTGTTGTTGATGATGTCCTTCAGTGGAGCCTTGCTCACCACTGTGATCTTATGGTCATAGAAGTAATGCCATAACTTACGAGAAGCTAGGAAAACTCCATATGCCAACTTTTGGTAGTGAGGGTAGCGCTGCTTGGATTCCGTCAGGACCTCGCTGACATAGTAGACTGGTCGCTGTACGCCGTACTCCTGTTCTTCTTCCTTGCGTTCTACCATGATGACGATGCTGACGACCCTGTTGGTTGCTGCTATGTATAGTAACATGGGTTCCTGGTCTTCGGGAGCTGCTAGGACTGGTGCAGTGGATAGCACTCTCTTCAGATCCTTAAGCGCAGCGTCTGCCTCGTCGGTCCAGACGAATTCGTCTGATTTCTTCATCAGCTTGTAGAGTGGCAAAGCCTTCTCGCCAAGACGACTGATGAATCTGCTCACTGCTGCCATGCAGCCTGTGAGTCACTGTACGTCCTTCAAGTCATTAGGCTGGGAGATGTCTAGGATTGCTGATACGTCTCCAACGTATCTATAATTTTTGATGCTCCATGCTTGTTTCTACACCATTTGCCTACTGTTTCGTTACACTTAGTGGCACTTTTATGCATTTTCTGGAACTAACCTACTAACAAGTTGCCACAGTGCCAGTTCCCTGTTTTCTGCTATTTTTGTGTTTCAGAAGTGCTACACAGGAAATATTCTCGGAATTGGACGAAACAAGTTCCTGAAGTCTTATTTTCCCCGGAAGCTTCCAGAGATCCGAAGAGAAGTTGGAGGGGGGCCACGAGGGCCCCACACACCAGGGCGGCGTGGCCAGGCCCCTGGCCGCGCCCCCTATGTGTGAGGCCTCCTCGGTCCACCTCTGACGATGCCCCTTCGCCTATAAAGACCCCCCGACGAAAAAAACCTAAGGACCCGATCACTTTTCCAGAACACATCGCGATCCACCGCCGCCGTCGACCCAAAGATTGGGAGGGTCCAGAAGCTCTTCCTGGCACCCTGCCGGAGAGGGGAATCGCCACCGGAGGTCTTGTTCATCGCCATGCTTGCCTCCGGAGTGATGAGTGAGTAGTCTACCTTGGACTATGGGTCCATAGCAGTAGCTAGATGGTTGTCTCCTCGACCATGTGCTTCATGTTTAGATCTCATGAGCTGCCCTACATGATTGAGATCACCGTTATGTAATTCTACATGTTTGGTTTGTTGGGATCCGATGAATATTGGTGTTATGATTGAGTTGCTATACTGAAATATATCTTATGTTATCTCTGTGTTGTTTATGATCTTGCATGCTCTCCGTTATTAGTAGCTATCTTGGCCGAGTAGTTGCTAGTGACACTACTAGGAAAACCCTTATCCATGGGCCCATTATCTGTGGAGCACTAAGTTTCGGTGCTCCACGGATAAGTATCCGTGGCGCACCACATATAGGTGCTCCACAGATATCATCTTACCCATGGCGCACCGTGGAAAGTATGCGCCATGGATAAGTGGGCCCCACGGAGCACCAGGGCTTGGGGTGTCAGGCCCCCATATCTGTGGCGCATGCGCTTGGGGTGCGCCACACATAATGTGTATACCCGTGGCGCACCACATATACATGCGCCACGGATATTTGTGGGCCCACCCTCTGGAAAAGGTGGCAGACATATCCATGGAGCACCACTTTGAGGTGCGCCACGGGTATATATATCTGTGGAGCACCATTCTGAGGTGCGCCACGGGTATGTCGTACCTACCACCATAAAGGTGCCATTTCCCCCTACCTCCCAATCTAAGCCCCCCACTCCCATAGATCTAGCTCTAGCTCTAGTTCCTCTTCTCTCTCCACCCCCATTTTCTTCAACTATTTCTCCATTTTAGGTAGCTAGCCAAAACTTGGATTTGGATAGATATGTAAGGGTTGACTTCCTCCTCCTCCCCTCCCACACACATATATATATATCTAGCTCTCCTCCCAACTAGCTAGCACATATCTTGTCTCCCTCAATAGTTTGGCTCTCCGCTCACAGATTCATCGGTATAACTTGTCTAATAGGTGAGTATATGGTTGGATGAAAACATGTATGCTTGTTTCCTTGTGGCGGCCGACGCGTGGCGCACGTATGGCGGTATGTGATATATATGGCATATGTGCATGTTTTGTATGTGATCGAGAGGGGCATGGATGCTTGTGTATGGTTTGTGCAGGTACCGGCGCGTGGTGCATGGATGTTTGCCGAAATGTTGATTAATTTCTGTTTCGGCAAACTTTTGCACTACCCATATGTCCTATTTATAGGGAAGGTCATGCCGAATTTTTCCGGCGATATGACCATAAATTATTCTAAATATTCTCATTTGCTCCATACCGTGCGCACAGGCAACGATGGTGCGCCACATGAGCGAAGGTATGGTGGCTAGATACAAGGAACGCGCGATGGTCGTCATGATTCGGAACAACATGTCCGAGATAAGATGTCCTTGTCATAGATGCAACCTCAGGGCCCTAATCAAGCCTGATTCCGGTACATTGGAGAAGCACTTGCTCATGAGCGGTTTCATGAAAGGCTACATTGACGAGGACGTCAACAACGGGCCCCCGTCGGCAGGAAATGGTGACATGGGAGGCCGACAAGAAGGCGAAGAGTCACCTAGACATGCTGAAGGAGATGCGGGACATGATGATGACACCGGATCCGATGGTGGTGGAGAAGACGCAGACACGGAGACACCGCTAACTTCAGCCTTGCGGGACCCTCATGTTCAAGAACTGCTCCTCACAGAGACAAGCACCGCCAAAGCTGTTGCCCGTGAGAAAGACAAGCTGGAGCAAATGGATAAAGACGGGAAAACTCCGTTGTATCCTGGGTGCCGGCCCGGGGATACACGCCTGAACGTAACCCTCAAAGCTTTGGAGATGAAGGTGCAACACAAATGGACCGATGTTAGCTTCGACGATAACATGGCATACTGGCACGAGAAGCTTCCCGAGGGGAACACATTGCCAAGGAGTACCGAGGAGGCCAAGAAAGTCGTGTGCCCTCTCGATCTACCGCACGTGAAGTACGACGCATGCATCAATGATTGCGCACTTTATCGGGACGAGTACAAGGAAATAACCACATGCCCGGTGTGCGGCCAATCACGATACAAGAGAGGGAACATGAAAGTTCCTCGAAAAGTGGTATGGTACTTTCCTATCACCCCCCATCTAAAGCGGTATTTCGTAGACCCTAAGGAAGCAAAGCTCATGCAATGGCACGCGGAAAGGGAGAAGCCCGAAGATGATCCAAAGAAGGGCACGATCCTGACACACCCTGCGGACGCTAGCCAGTGGCTCACGTTGGACATGGAAGACGGTTTCAGGGACGATGCTAGGAACGTTAGGCTGGGTATGAGCACAGATGGACTCAATCCCTTCGGCAACCAGAGTAGCACGCATAGCACCTGGCTCGTCTTTGTATGGACGTACAACCTTCCCCCCTGGCTGTGCACCAAGCAGAGGTACATACACATGAGTATTCTTATTCAGGGGCCGAAACAACCGGGTATCGATATGCACCTGTATCTCGAGCTGTTGAAAGAGGAGTTAGCCATGTTGTGGGAGACGCCGACACGTACGTGGGACGCCTACAAAGGAGAGTATTTTGGTCTGAGATCCGCGTTGCTCACGACGGTGCAGGACTATCCTGGATACACATATGTCTCTTGCCAGGTGGCCCACGGACACAATGTATGTGTCAGGTGCATGGATAAAACGTCGCATGTCCAACTACCGAAGGACCCCGGTTCTTCGAAAACCGTGTTCCCTGGCATTCGAAAGTGGCTTCCCGCCGATCATCCTTGGAGAAAACGCGGAGATCTGTTCAATGGTAGTGAGGAGCTCAAAACATCCCCACCTATTTATAATGGAGAGGATATCAATGATGCGCTAGAAGAATGGGAAGCGTGCCCCGCGCCGGGAAAGAAGCGTCCAAGGGTAAAGCCGCTGCGAGGTGTATGGAAAGCGAGGTCCGTTTTCTGGGACCTGCCGTACTGGAAATACCTCCACACGCCTCATAGCCTTGATATCATGCACATCACGAAGAACGTGTGCGAGAGTCTAGTTGCCACTATCATCAACATGCCGGAGAAAACCAAAGATGGGCCAAAGGCAAGAAACGACCTGATCAAGCTGGGCATCAGGAAAGAACTTCATGGAGGACGCCCCGATGACGCTGATGATGATGAGACGCAGGCAGATACTCAAGGTCATATGCGCAAAAAGGCCAAGAGAAACGACTACTACTGCCCACCTTCCTGCTTCACTCTTAGTGAGCCGGAGCTCCACCAGTTTTTCAGCGTCCTCCTAGGAGTCAAGCTTCCTACCGGTTATGGAGGGAAGATATCACGATACCTGGACGAAACGAAGAAGAGGTTCTCCGGGATGAAATCTCACGACTGCCACATGCTGATGACACAGATACTTCCAGTAGCGCTCCGAGGGATCATGGACGAGCACGTACGTGAGACGCTGTTTGGCCTCTGCAACGTTTTCGATGTCCTCTCTAGAAGTCGATCGGCATTAAGCAGCTCGAAAGGCTACAAGGTGAGATCGTCATGATACTATGCGAGCTCGAGATTTACTTCCCCCCCCCCCCGCGTTCCACGACATCATGGTGCATCTGCTCGTCCACGTGGTGGATGATGTCATCCACCTCGGGCCGCCATTCCTCCACAACATGATGCCGTTCGAAAGGCTGAACGGTGTTCTCAAAGGCTACGTTCGCAATAGGGCGCGTCCGGATGGAAGCATAGCCAAGGGCTTCCTGTCCTACGAGTGCATATCGTTCTGCCAGAATTATCTACAAAACGAGGACGAGGACGTCCCTATTGGTCTGCCTATCAGGAGGCACCTCGGCAGGATCCATGGGTTTGGTCACCGCGATGGCTTCGTCCCCATGCATGTCGTCTTCCAAGCCCGACAACCAGACTTTGACAGGGCACACCGAGTCGCGCTACAACACCTTGAATTGGTCGAACCTTGGGTGTTAGAGCACAAAAGCTTCATTGAGAAGAAGTTCAGTGACACGGGCAGACGGAGGACGAAGGGAGACGTAACTAGAGAGCACAACTCCAGCTTTACGCATTGGTTCAAGGAAAAGCTACTCCAGCTTCATCATGGTAACATGCCTTCCACTGAAGAGGAAAAACTCTTATTCGTCTTGTCACAGGGCCCCGCGATGAACGTGAGGACCTATCAGGCGTACGACATCAATGGTTACACATTCTACACCAAGAAAAAGGACCATAGCAGCGAACACCAGAACTCGGGGGTCACGATGCTGTCCTACGCGGACGAGGAATCCACCGTCAATGAAAGGTTCTTTGGGAGGATCGAGGAGATCTGGGAACTCAACTACTGTGGAGAGAAGATGCCGATGTTTCGGGTCAGATGGGCCAAGAACGTCGAAAAAGAAGGCCGGTACTTCACCACCATGGTCATACCCGAAGCCAAATCCAGCGCGAACGTCCAGGCGAAAAATGAGCCATGGGTACTGGCGAGCCAGGTTGATCAATGCTTCTTCATTACCGACCCGGTAAGGCCTATCCGCGTTGTCGTTAGGAGGGGAAAAATGAGCATCATCGGAATGGAGGGAGCGGCCACCGAGCAAGACTTCGACAAGTACGGCGATCCCAAGATAGAAGAGGAATTCGACAAGTACTTCGACAGGCCTAGTGATGCCGCTGGAAGAAGGAAGACCACCCTACCCGCTAAAGGATGCCCGTACACGAGAAGAAATCCCCATGTTTCCGGGCTCAATTATTCAACCGCGACAAAGAAGGGCAAGAAGATCATGACGAGTCGACGACGGTAGCTCGTTCGGAATCGACATCGGACAACATGTGTCATTTTTTGGAGGAACAATCATATAAATGATTTTTGGTTTTTTGTAACAATGATCATATATATGATATATGATTCATATGATTTTTTGTAACAATGATATGATATATAGATGTCAGACTGGTACTATTTAAAAATTATTATTTTTATAATAAGCAAATGTTATTTATTGTAATATAGTAATTTTGAACTTTATGAAATACAGTTTTTGTAAAAAGAAAAAAGGGTGGGAGGTCCAGGGTTCGAACCTGGCACCTCCCCAAACAGACAGCGCGCGTTACCCAGAACCACTAGGCTATGACGAGATTATTGTCTAGATGGCACTTCGGCCTATTTTGAACTATCGCCCCATGGGATGCGCCATGCATAAGCCCATTATCGGGGTAAAACTTCGCCCCGGCCCGGCCCCTGTCTTCTCTCCCACACTCGCCCGAACCCTAGCCGCCGCGCTTGCCTCCGCTCCGAGCCGCCGCGCTCGCCTCCGCTCCACCGCCCTTGCCTCCGCTACGCTGCGCCGTGCTCGCCTCCGCTCCGAGCCGCCGCGCTCGCCTCCGCTCCACCGCCCTCGCCTCCGCTACGCCGCGCCGCGCACGCCTGTGGAGGAGCCGTCTGTGGAGGAGCCACGGAGGAGGAGGAGGTCGCCGTCTGTGGAGGAGCCGCCGCGGAGAAGGAGGAGGTCGCCGTCTGTGGAGGAGCCGCCGCGGAGGAGGAGTAGGTCGCCGTCTTCCCCGACCTTGCCTTCAACCCCGACCTCGCCGTCTTCCCCTCTTCCCCTCTTCCCCGCCTCGGTGAGCGCCCGCCTTCCCCTCTTCCATCTGCTTCCATGATCCCAGAATCACTCCCTCTGCTTCCATAATCCCAAGGCGTGACCTAAAGTCAAATTTAATTTTGACCAAGAACTTCACTAAGAAATTGTGAGTTATATGATACAAATTTTATATCACTGTATGCATATTTGGGAACACTTTCCAACAGAAAGAAATCACGAGATTCGAACATGCATAATTTGCATTTTAGATATTCCTTGTTTTGTGGAGAATCACTTCGGCCAATATACTTAATTTGTTGATGTGCTGGGACAGACCTAATAAAAAAATATGTGACTGCTAGGTTCTTACTGTGAGCATTCGTGTTAATATGTGACTGTTAGGTTCATATTAATATAACACTGTCATTCATGTTAATATGTGACTGCTAGGTTCTTACTGTGAGCATGTTCTTACTGTGTGAGTTCAGTTAACTTTTTGCTACACAAAAATGATACTAAGTGTGCCTCTGGCGTGTGAGTTCAGTTAACTGAACTTTGTTTAAAGTTCAGAACTACAATCTTTCTTAGGGTCAATTAACTAGGTATGCTTGCTGTAGCACGATTAAGTAACCTAGTTATAATTTTTGTTCTTATACTGTGAGCATGTTCTTATACTGTGATGATATACTGTGAGCATGTTCTTATACTGTGATGATATACTGTGAGCATGTTCTTATACTGTGAGCATGTTCTTATACTGTGAGCAACAATACTGTGAGCATGTTCTTTTGTGTGAATTGTTTACAGGTTTCTGAAAATGAGTGCCTATTACTCCCGAAATGTTGATTGATTTCCGTTTCGGTGAGAAATAGGCACTCCTAGGTAGCCATTTATAGGGGAGGTGCTGTCAAATTTTTTGATCGATTATTTGTTGTACTAAACATTTTTCTCTCTGCTTTTAGGTACGCCATGGTGCGCCGCAAGATCACCACCTACGCTATGATGATCCGACGCCCACCACCACCCCCTCCCCCTCCGACGCCGCCTCCAACGCCACCACCTCCAGCGTCCGACGGCGAGGAGGAAGAAGTCCCCAAGGTGGACTACCCGGAGGACGAAGAAGAGAACGACCGCCTGGAGGCGGAAGTCCAGGCGGAGATCGACGACATGGAGTGGGCCATCTTGGACCCCGAGAATGAAGAACAGGCGGCCATCCATGCCTCGTGGCGTTCTCTGCGGATGGAGAACAAGGAGGCGGCGCGCGACGACGAGTTGGACGGCCTACTTCTTGAGTCGGGGCTCAAGGAGTCCCGCGACCGCCACACGACGGAGGAGGGAGCGCGCGGCTTCATGGAGTTGGAGCGGCGGCGCCTCTTGGCGCTGCTCGTGGAGGACTCCGGTCACCTCCACAAGATTGTGGAGGATGACTTCCTCCCCGCCCCCGCCGCCGCACGAGATGCTCGATCGGGCCTAGCGGCGACGAAGAAGGGGGCCAAGGACGACGAGGCGGGCCCCTCTAGGCGCTAGAACTTTTTTTCGTATTATGAACTGCTTATATATGATCATATGAACTGCTATGTTTTATTCTAGGCTTATGAATCCTTGCCATAGTATTTGTGATCATGCAAGCATGCTTTTGAACTTTGTCATTCCTTTCGTTGCATAATATATATACTCCATTCTAGGCTTATATATGATCGATCGTCATCCATGCTATGTTTTATTCTAGGCTTATGAATCCTTGCCATAGTATTTGTGATCATGCAAGCATGTTTTTGAACTTTGTCATTCCTTTCGTTGCATAACATATATACTCCATTCTAGGCTTATATATGATCGATCGTCATCCATGCTATGTTTTATTCTAGGCTTATGAATCCTTGCCATAGTATTTGTGATCATGCAAGCATGTTTTTGAACTTTGTCATTTCTTTCGTTGCATAACATATATACTCCATTCTAGGCTTATATATGATCGATCGTCATCCATGCTATGTTTTATTCTAGGCTTATGAATCCTTGCCATAGTATTTGTGATCATGCAAGCATGTTTTTGAACTTTATCATTCCTTTCGTTGCATAACATATATACTTCATGTCTATACAGAGATGGCGAAGTGGTACGTGGTGTACAGTGGTCGGGTTCTAGGAGTCTACGAGGAGTGGGAGGACTGCCAGGCACAGGTGACCAACTTCAGCGGCAACTGCTACAAAGGGTACAAGACAAGAGAGCTCGCGGTCTCCAAGTGGAGGAGACACGTGTGGAAGAAGAATCGGATGAAGTTCTTGATCATGGTCTCGATCTTGCTCATCGTCGTTGCCGGTGTGATCTATTCGAACTTTTTTTTCGATGTTGGACTTGCTTATATATGATCGATCGTCATCCATGCTATGTTTTATTCTAGGCTTATGAATCCTTGCCCTTGTATTTGTGATCATGCAAGCATGTTTTTGCACTTTGTCATTCCTTTCGTTGCATAACATATATACTACATGTCTATAGAGAGATGGCGAAGTGGTATGTGGTGTACAGTGGTCGGGTTTAGGAGTCTACGAGGAGTGGGAGGACTGCCAGGCACAGGCCGGTGACCAACTTCAGCGGCAACTGCTACAAAGGGTACAAGACAAGAGAGCTCACGGTCTCCAAGTGGAGGAGACACGTGTGGAAGAAGAATCGGATGAAGTTCTTGATTATGGTCTCGATCTTGCTCATCGTCGTCGCCGGTGTGATCTATTCGTTCATACAGTAGTCTAAGTGATATGTAACTCCATATATAATATGTAATGATCAAAGTTGTACTTGTGTAATGATTCGACACTTGACCATGTATTTCGACACTTGACTTTATATTGATGTCTTTCGACACTTGACTTCATATTGATGTATTTTGGTGAATTCCAGTGTTACTGATGTGTATATCTTTGCATTTCTGCTGTATACTGTATATTTTTGTGCTGTATACTGTGTATTTCTACTGTATTCTCGAAAAAAATATAAATAGAAAACATACCAGTGCAGCACCAATTGGGTGCGCCGCAGATATTATGCGTGGCGCACCCCTTCTAGGTGCTCCACGGATAGGACACTTAACCGTGGCGCACGTGGGCGTGCGCCACGGGTAATAAATACCAGTGGCTTGATATGCGTGGCGCACCACAGGTGCGCCACTGAAGCCCAAATAGGTGCGCCACAGATAAGGGTTTTCCTAGTAGTGTGACTCCAAGAGGGGGTATTTATACTCGATAGTGGGTTCATGCCTCTATTTAACCTGGGGGAGTGACAGAAACCTCTAAGGTTGTAGATGTGCTGTTGCTACTAGGGATAAAACAACATTCATATGCTCAAGGGCATATGCTTTGTTTACATTATACACTTTGCTTAATGCAATTATCTGTTGTTCGCAACTTAATACTCATGGGGTGTTCGGATGATATCCCCGAGAGTGGATTATTAGTCATAGATGCAGTTGGATAGCGGTCTATGTATTTTGTTGTAATGCCCAGAGTAAATCGCATAGTGATCTTCTTGACATATCACGTTTATCTTTATTCTATCAATTGCCCAACTGTAATTTGTTTATCCAGCATGTGTTATTTATCTTATGGAGAGACACCACTAGTGAACTGTTGACCCCGGTCCTATTTCCATCATATTGCTATCACCTATTTACTTTACTCGCACTGTTTACTTTACTCGCATACTTTCACTGTTTTCCACTTGATACGCTCATACCCTTTGTTTCAAGCAAACCAGTGAGATTGACAACCTCATCGTAAGTTGGGAACAAAGTATTTGGTTATGTTGTGTGCAGGTTCCGCGTTGCTACTGGCCGAAGACGAGTCAACAAGTATCGTAAACGGCGCCCTTGTTGGAGTGCTATTAAGCCAGTCCGCATCACCTTCAGTCGTTTGTCTCTCCTCTCCAAGAACGATAAACCTTGGTTTCTTAACTGAGGGAAAATCTTGCTGCTATATTCATCACACCTTCCTCTTGGGGTTCCTAACGGGCTGGTCATCAACCACACATCAAGCTAATTTTCTGGCGCCGTTGCCGGGGAGGAAGTAGAAGACTTCTGCGAGGGGAGTTTTTCACACGCACATCCTTTACTTTGTTATTGTTTTGCTTTACTTTATTTATTTTACCTGCATCGTTTTTTATCAAAAACCCAAAAAAAATAGAATCCTTGGTAGTTGTTATTTCTTTACTTTAGTTCATTATGTTGTTCCCTAAGTATGTTTTGGAGAACCTCTCAGTTGGTAGTGGTTCAATTATTGGGAAAAATAACATTGAGGAGTTCTTTAATCACATTAGTATGCATAAAGAAGTTGAGGAAAAGTCTTTGGTTGAGCTAGCTCCTAGTTATGAAGTTGCTTCCACTTATTTAGTTCACATGTTAGAAGCTAGGTTTGCTAATCTTAATCCCTTTTTGCAATACATGTTCCTTAAGCTTCATGAAATTGAAGATCCTGAAAAAAAAGCTTTCATTTTGGAAACTGTGCGCTTAGAATTTAAAGATGTTGCCAATGAGGCTAGAAAAGTTTTTAAGAAATTCAATAAGCTTGGCTCACCTGTAACGGTTGTTGGCACACCCAATGATTTTAGAGTGCCAATACCTTACAAACTTTCAGGAATACATGATGTTTGGGAGAATAATTCTAGTTGGATTTGTCCTGAAAATCCTTTCGATGAAAGTAGTGTACCGAAGCTTGATCATAAAGGATCTTCAAAAACTCATTTGGACATAATTCCTTGCATTGTTGAAAAGACTCCTATTGTGGATCCCGATGCTTCTTTCATAATTGCTTCATCACTTGATGTTACTTGATTCGCAATTTTCTGCGCCTAGCTCAAAGGTGTTAAAGAAAAGCACTCTTGGGAGATAACCCAATATTTTATTTTCAGTACTTTTTCTTTTATTTGAGTCTTGGAAGTCATTACTACTGTAATGACCGCTCCTTGTCCTTTTTATTTCATTGTTGTGCCAAGAGAAGCCTCTAATTCGAGTGAGGTAAAGATTTGGGGATCTTGCTGTCCTGAAACTGTTTTCGGTGCTGCACCGTAAAAATTCGTATAAATTCTCTGTATATCTTTTGGACCTAAGATTTCTTGTGCATATGACCCAGGTTATGTCCAAACTTTCATTAGTTGAACACTTTTTGATTTGAGCAACAGAAAACCCCTCAAAAATTCGGCCTTTGTCAGCTGTTCTGTTTTGATAGATTTCTGCCAATATTTGTGTTTGCCGCTTTATCGCTTTCTTTTGAGTTCTCTTGATCATGGAACTTTTGGGGAAGTTGCTACAGTAGTATATGCTATATATGTGCTGGTTTTGGGTTGAAACCTGAAGCAAAAAGAGGTTGATTATATGTTATGCTACACTAATGTTGCTAATAGATTTGTGTTTAGTTTTGTATGAAGGAAGTTTTCAAGTGTAGGGATTGGAGAATGATGAGATGAGTTGAAGAATGGACAAAAGCTCAAGCTTGGGGATGCCCATGCATCACCCCAGGAAATATCCAAGAAGTACAAGCGTCAAAGCTTGGGGATGCCCCCGAGGCACCCCTTCTTCATCGGCAAAAATCAGGTCACCTTTCAAGACACTATATTTTTATTGCTTCATGCACTATGTGTTTTTCTTGGAGCGTCAGTTGTTTTAGTTTTCTTAGTTAGTTTAGTTTTGTTTGCTGCAATAAATGGTTGGACCCCAACAAATTTCTTTTGGAGAAGTTGCCTTGCTTTTCATTTGCTAAGAACGCTCTAGTTTTCACTCTTATCAAAAACCGAGTGTTCTTCTTTTTGTGCTACTGCTTTTGGTTTTCATTTTCACCTTGATTTGCGTTCAGACCTTGTCATATCTCTTCATCAAGGTGTATTTTTTCCTCTGATATTTATTGGTTTTCATCAAAAGAGGTGCTTATAAAAAGTTTGAATGGTGTTGGAAAAGAGAGAAAGCTTTATGCAAAAAAGTGGTACAAGAAGGAGCTTGTGTAGACTGCGGCTTAGGCTTTTTCATGTCATGCTTGATGTCTTTTTGATAGTATGCTTAGTGGTTTTGCTGTAGCATGACTTGTCTCAAATAACTGAGATTGCTTAATGAGCCTTCGAAAAAATCATGCGTTGTTTTTATCATTTGGAAGCATTATTTTGGTTTTCTCCTTGATGCTTTATTTGCGTTGACTTGGCGCATGCTCACACATGTTAGACTCTTACAAAGTCGCCAATAGCCTCTATGATCATTTAGTTTTTGACTTTTGATGCCATCTTATGCTTCTTTTAATGTCGCTTTGTCGCTTTGCATGATTATGGCCATTATTGCTCTCTTAGTTGGTCGCTCCCAGTCTTTTGCTAGCCCTCGCCTTGTACTGAGTATGAGCTCTACTTGTGCATCCAACTCCTAAAAGCCAAGTTTGTCAAAGTGTCCACCATACATACCTACTAGCAATTTGCTATTCCAAGTAAATTTGACTTGCTTTTATTTTCTCTTCAAATTAAACTCTTACCAGTGTTATGCGAAAATTGGTCAGTAAAGCTCTCACGAACCGGAAGGCACACTTTACTTTTTCTTGTTCTTAAAAATTTGACATTGTGGTCTCTTATGTTGAGTTGTTATGCTTGCAAGTTGTAAGTTGGAGACTAGCCCAACCATGCTGTCATGGGGCAAGCTTTCAACATTGCACTTCTCTTTTTAGTTGATATCGTGATCTTTTGTTTATGGATGCCCGCGGTGTGAAATGAATTGGGAATCTTGTGGGGATCATGGAGTTTGTATATGTGTTAGGGAAACGCCTGGGCCGCCAATCTAAGCCATGCATAATTCATGGTGGAAATTTACAGCATGCCCATAGTGGACATTCGACGACGCATCTCAAAATAAAAAGCTATACAATTGGTAAATAAAAGAGATGTCGAGGTGTTCATTGTCTGCTTGTCCTGTCATTTTGATGTGGGCTTGTTCCATGTCATCGGGCACAGAGGTACCCCGTTGGCGGTTCTCGATGATACATATATACTTACAATGACAAGAGCCTTGCTTGGGACTCTAAGTTGAGTAGCATGAGGTTTGGGTACTCGTATTCACGGAACAAGAGGTTTTTGGTGTCTACGCACTTCTATTCTTGTAGACACTTGTTGGGCCTCCAAGTGCAGAGGTTTGTAGAGCAGCAGCAAGTTTCCCTTAAGTGGATCACCCAAGGTTTATCGAACTCAGGGAGGAAGAGGTCAAAGCTATCCCTCTCAAGCAACCCTGCAATTACGATACAGAAAGTCTCTTATGTCCCCAACACACCCAATACACTTGTCAGATGTATAGGTGCACTAGTTCGGCGAAGAGATAGTGAAATACAAACGGTATAGATGATTATAAGTAGCAAACGTGATGTGAAATAAATATCGCTGCGAGCAAACAAGTAACAAAATAGCAAGTAAACGGTGTGCAAAGCTTGGAAACAAGGCCTAGGGATCATACTTTCACTAGTGGACACACTCCCAACAAATATAACATAATTGAACAAATAAACAACTTCTCTTCACTATGGTACTCTGAATTACTCTCCTATTGAACAACACTAATCATTGCATAGTGGCTACAGAAGCACCCCTTAAAGTTCATCAAGTACTTGACAAACACCACTCATAGAGATACCCAAATCAAAGCACAACTCAAGATAGATCAAATTGCAACATAAACCAAGTACTAACACGGTGCACACACTGTCAACATTACACCATGAAAGGAGGAATAGATCACTTTAATACTATCATAGCAATAATTATTCTCGTAATCCACAAGAGATCACAATCATAGCCTAAACCAAGTACCACCATGATGCACGCACTGTCACCGTTACACCATGGCAGGAGGAATAGATTACTTTACTAACACCACTAGAGTACACATAATATCTGAATAATAACATCTACTTGTTCAACATGATACAAAGCTCACGATCACATAAAGATCACATCATGGGAGAGAGAGGTGAACCACATAGCTACCGGTAGAGCCCTCAGCCCCGGGGATGAACTACTCCCTCCTCATCATAGGAGACAACAAGGTTGATGGAGATGGCGGTGAGGTCGATGGAGATGGCAGAGACGGCGATGGAGACCGATGGAGATGGCTCCGGGGGCACTTCCCCGTCCCGGCAGGGTGCCGGAACAGAGACTTCTGTCCCCCGAAATTTGTCGACGACGGCGGCGGAGCTGCGGAACTGTTTCTGGAAAATTGCCGAATCCCCTAGGGTTTTCCGTCCCGAGGCTTCTTATAGGCGAAGGGGCGATGTCAGAGGTGGCCCCGGGCCTCCTCACACTAGGGTGGCGCGGCCAGGGCCTGGGCCACGCCAGCCCTATGTGAGGGTGGCCTGTGGCCCCTCTCCTTCCTCTCTTCGGATGTCTGGATGCTCCCCGGAAAAATAAGACTTCTGGCTTTGGTTTCATCCAATTCCGAGAATATTTCCTGTGTATCACTTCTGAAACACAAAAACAGCAGAAAACAGGGAACTGGCACTGTGTCATCTTGTCAATAGGTTAGTTCCGGAAATCGCATAAAAACGCCACGAAGTGTAACGAAACACAAGGCAAATGGTGTAAAAACAAGCATGGAGCATCAAAAATTATAGATACGTTTGAGACGTATCAGCATCCCCAAGCTTAACTCCTGCTCGTCCTCGAGTAGGTAAGTGATAACAAAAGAAATAATTTTTGAGGTGACATGCACCTACACAATCTTGATCATATATGTAAGCATTGTGAGCTGGGATCATAAGAACTTGAAACATGGGCATGAAAGACATAATCTTGATAATAGAAACTTAGCAACCATGTTGTAAACATGAAAATGAACACAAACAAAAAAATCATGAAAATGAAACAATGAAAGTCAAACGTGTGTTCAAATCATAAGGAAAAACATACAAATGGTTTTCAGCTTATCCTTCAAAGAGAGCAAAACATAAATGCATAGGACACCTTCAAGTTTAAGAGGGCGACTAGATACAAATAATTTCAGAACAAGTGAAACCATAGTCATGAATCAATCAATGAAAACTTTGGGACAATGCACATTATACTCAGAATGACAACTATGCTCTCTTAATGGTGCATAAAGATAGAAGGTGGTGACTCAACATAAAAGTAAAAGAAAGGCCCTTCGCAGAGGGAAACAGTGATTAAACATGTGCTAGAGCTTTTCATTTGTAAAACAGAGAGATAAAAATTGGATTTTGAGAGGTAGTTGTCTTTGTCAACGACTAGCAATGGGGTTCTTACTATCTTCCATACAAAAATGAAGCAAGTTTTTGAGAGAGAGATTGGCAATTTTGTGCTCTTTTATAAAGCTTGGCACTCCTCCCCACCTTTTTTCCTTTCACAAACCATGGCTAACCGATTCCATCGGGTGCCCACCAACATTCACATTCCATGGAGGAGTGCCTTTTTTTTCTTTTGTTTTTTCCCTTTTTTTGGAATAAGCAATATGGAAGACAGCAAATCCGACCAGTACGTCCCCATGAGCTGAAAACAGTGTCATAAAACGAGAAGTATTTTGAAGGTTTTTTCAAAGGTAGCACATGAAAATTTACTTTGGAATGGCTTACAAATACCATGCATAGGAGTTTATAGTGGACATAATGGAAAACTTGGTTCTTGGGAGTTGGATGCACGAGTAGAGCTCATACTCAGTACAAAATGAGGGCTAGCAAAAGACTGGGAGCGACCAACTAAGAGAGCAATAACGGCCATAATCATGCATAGCGACAAAGCGACATTAAAAGAAGCATAAGATGGCATCAAAAGTCAAAAACTAAATGATCATAGAGGCTATTGGCGACTTTTTAAGAGTCTAACATGTGTGAGCATGCGCCAAGTCAACCCAAATAAAGCATCAAGGAGAAAACCAAAATAATGCTTCCAAATAATTAAAACAACGCATGATTTTTTCAAAGGCTCATTAAGCAATCTCAGTTATTTGAGACAAGTCATGCTACAGCAAAACCACTAAGCATACTATCAAAAAGACATCAAGCACTACATGCAAAAGCCTAGGCCGCAGTCTACACAAGCTCCTTCTTGTACCACTATTTTGCATAAAGCTTTTTCTCTTTTCCAACACCATTTGAAATTTTTTAAGACACCTCTTTTGATGTAAACCAATAAAGATCAGAGGCAAAAATACACCTTGATGAAAAGATATGACAAGATCTGAACAAAAATCAAGGCGAAAAATGCAAGCTAAACCCAGTAGCAAAAAAAGAGAACACTCGTTGAAACGATAGGAGTGAAAACTAGAGTGTTCTTGGCAAATGAAAAGCATGTTCATCTCCTACAAAAGAAACATGATGTGATCTAACCATTTATTGCAGCAAACTAAACTAAACTAATACTGAAAACTAAAACAACTGACGCTCCAAGAAAAACGCATAATGCATGAAGCAATAAAAATATAGTGTTTTGAAAGGTGACCTGATTTTTGCCGATGAAGAAGGGGTGCCTCGGGGCATCCCCAAGCTTTGATGCTTGTACTTCTTGGATATTTCTTGGGGTGATGCATGGGCATCCCCAAGATTGAGATTTTGTCCATTCTTCAACTCATCTCATCATTCTCCAATCCCTACACTTGAAAACTTCCTTCATACAAAACTAAACACAATTCTATTAGCAACATTAGTGCAAGCATAATATATAATCAACCTCTTTTTGCTTCAGGTTTCAACCCAAAACCACCAAATATATAGCAAATACTACTGTAGCAACTTCCCCAAAAGTTCCGTGATCAAAAGAACTCAAAAAGAAAGCGATAAAGCGGCAAACACAAATATTGGCAGAAATCTGTCAAAACAGAACAGCTGACAAACGTCGAATTTTTAAGGTGTTTTCTGTTGCTCAAATCAAAAAGTGTTCAACTAACGAAAGTTTGGATATAACCTGGGGCATATGCACAAGAAATCGAAGGTCCATAAGATGTACAGAGAATTTATACGAATTTTTACGGTGCAGCACCGAAAACTGTTTCAGGACAGCAACATCCCCAAATCTTACCTCACTCAAATTAGAGGCTTCTCTTGGCACAAAAACAAACAAAAAAGGATAAGGAGAGGTCATTACAGTAGTAATGACTTCCAAGACTCAAATAAAATAAAAAAGTACTGAAAATAAACAATGGGTTATCTCCCAAGAGTGCTTTTCTTTAACGCCTTTGAGCTAGGCGCAGTAATTTGCAAAGATGCTCATGTGGGCGCCATATAAGAGCTTGAGGCAAAGGCGCCATATAGGAACTTAAAGCAATAGAGAGCATCAAAAAGAAAGTATGAAAGACATTTATATCTGAGCCACTTCCTATGCATAGGAATCTTGTAAGAAAATAAATCAACGAGGCACATAGTAGCAAGCATGGATAGATAAAACAAGTGCCACTTCAAGATTTGCAACATAAAGAGGGGAAACTTAATATTGTTGAGATCCATCAAACCATATTTCCCTCTCTCATAATAACTTTCAGTAGCATAATGAATAGAACTAACAATATAACTATCACATAAAACATCCCTAGCATGAGCCACATGCATAAAAGAATTAATACTCACCACAGGAACAATAGTAGTAGGAGCAAATTCAATAGAATAATTATTCTCATCACCATAATCATCATAAATAGGAGGCATATTGTAATCATAACTAATTTTATCCTCAAAAGTAGGTGAACTGAAAATATTATACTCATCATCACAAGCTAAAGAACAACTATTTCGCAAAGCATACTCTTCAAACATATCATCATAAGAAGGAACATCACATATGGGAGATAAAATATCATCAGAGCAAATTTTCTCCACTAAAGCTGGGGGACTAAAAATATCATGCTTAACAAAACCAGCTTCCCCAAGCTTAGACTTTTCTACAGCATTAGCAGTAACGGTGTTCAAAGCATTCATACTAACAACACTATTAGCATGCAAATTAAGCTCCAAAGGTTTTTCAATTTTCTCTTCAAACACTTCATATCTAAACTCAAGAAAAAGACTACAGAACTCTTTGTTTTCCATTAAGCCTAACTAGTGAAAATAAAAACAAGAAACAAAAAGATGTAATTGCAGAATCTAAAGGAAATAACTTCGAGCACTCACACAGGAGGATGCGAGTACCTTTTACCTTACCTCCCCGGCAACGGCGCCAGAAAAGAGCTTGATGTCTACGCACTTCTATTCTTGTAGACACTTGTTGGGCCTCCAAGTGCAGAGGTTTGTAGAGCAGCAGCAAGTTTCCCTTAAGTGGATCACCCAAGGTTTATCGAACTCAGGGAGGAAGAGGTCAAAGCTATCCCTCTCAAGCAACCCTGCAGTTACGATACAGAAAGTCTCTTGTGTCCCCAACACACCCAATACACTTGTCAGATGTATAGGTGCACTAGTTCGGTGAAGAGATAGTGAAATACAAACGGTATAGATGATTATAAGTAGCAAACGTTATGTGAAATAAATATCGCTGCGAGCAAACAAGTAACAAAATAGAAAGTAAATGGTGTGCAAAGCTTGGAAACAAGGCCTAGGGATCATACTTTCACTAGTGGACACACTCCCAACAAATATAACATAATTGAACAAATAAACAACTTCTCTTCACTATGTTACTCTGAATTACTCTCCTATTGAACAACACTAATCATTGCGTAGTGGCTACATAAGCACCCCTTAAAGTTCATCAAGTACTTGACAAACACCACTTATAGAGATACCCAAATCAAAGCACAACTCAAGATAGATCTTATTGCAACATAAACCAAGTACTAACACGGTGCACACACTGTCAACATTACACCATGAAAGGAGGAATAGATCACTTCAATACTATCATAGCAATAATTATTCTCGTAATCCACAAGAGATCACAATCATTGCCTAAACCAAGTACCACCATGATGCACGCACTGTCACCGTTACACCATGGCAGGAGGAATAGATTACTTTAATAACACCACTAGAGTACACATAATATCTGAATAATAACATCTACTTGTTCAACATGATACAAAGCTCACGATCACATAAAGATCACATCATGGGAGAGAGAGGTGAACCACATAGCTACCGGTAGAGCCCTCAGCCCCGGGGATGAACTACTCCCTCCTCATCATAGGAGACAGCAAGGTTGATGGAGATGGCGGTGAGGTCGATGGAGACGGCGGAGACGGCGATGGAGACCGATGGAGATGGCTCCGGGGGCACTTCCCCATCCCGGCAGGGTGCCGGAACAGAGACTTCTATCCCCCGAAATTCATCGACGACGGCGGCGGAGCTGCGGAACTGTTTCTAGAAAATTGCCGAATCCCCTAGGGTTTTCCGTCCCGAGGCTTCTTATAGGCGAAGGGGCGATGTCAGAGGTGGCCCCAGGCCTCCTCACACTAGGGTGGCGCGGCCAGGGCCTGGGCCGCGCCAGCCCTATGTGAGGGTGGCCTGTGGCCCCTCTCCTTCCTCTCTTCGGATGTCTGGATGCTCCCCGGAAAAATAAGACTTCTGGCTTTGGTTTCGTCCAATTCCGAGAATATTTCCTATGTATCACTTCTGAAACACAAAAACAGCAGAAAACAGGGAACTGGCACTGTGGCATCTTGTCAATAGGTTAGTTCCGGAAATCGCATAAAAACGCCACGAAGTGTAACGAAACACAAGGCAAATGGTGTAAAAACAAGCATGGAGCATCAAAAATTATAGATACGTTTGAGACGTATCAGTTTTCAACTTATGATTTGTCAAGCATATGCATCATAATTGTTCTCGCATTAACTCTAACCACTCAAGATGCTTATGATGGGGGCAATGAGAGCTCAAAGCCGGTAAGTAACATAATTTTTGAAGGTTATAAAACTTGCAATCACTGCTTCCCTCCGCGAAGGGCCTTTCTTTTACTTTTATGTTGAGTCACCACCTTCTATCTTTATGCACCATTAAGAGAGCAAAGTTGTCATTCTTAGTATAATGTGCATTGTCCCAAAGTTTTCAATGATTGATTCATATTGTTGGTTTCACTTGTTCTTAAATTATTTATATCTAGTCGCCCTCTTAAACTTGAAGGTGTCCTATGCATTTATGTTTTGCTGTCCATGAAGGACAAGCTGAAAACCATTTGTATGTTTTTCCTTATGATTTGAACACACGTTTGACTTTCATTGTTTCATTTTCATGATCTTTTGTTTGTGTTCATTTTCATGTTATAACATGGCTGCTAAGTTCTTATTGTCAAGATTATATCTTTCATGCCCATGTTTCAAGTTCTTATGATCCCAGCTCACAAATGCTTACATATATGATCAAGATTGTGTAGGTGCATGTCACCTCAAAAATTATTCTTTGTTATCACTTACCTACTCGAGGACGAGCAGGAGTTAAGCTTGGGGATGCTTGATACGTCTCCAACGTATCTATAATTTTTGATGCTCCATGCTTGTTTCTACACCATTTGCCTACTGTTTCATTACACTTAGTGGCACTTTTATGCATTTTCCGGAACTAACCTACTAACAAGTCGCCACAGTGCCAGTTCCCTGTTTTCTGCTGTTTTTGTGTTTCAGAAGTGCTACACAGGAAATATTCTCGCAATTGGACGAAACAAGTTCCTGAAGTCTTATTTTTCCCGGAAGCTTCCAGAGATCCGAAGAGAAGTTGGAGGGAGCCCACGAGGGCCCCACACACCAGGGCAGCGCGGCCAGGCCCCTGGCCGCGCCCCCTATGTGTGAGGTCTCCTCGGTCCACCTCTGACGATGCCCTTCGCCTATGAAGACCCCCCCCCCCCGACGGAAAAAACCTAAGGACCCGATCACATTTCCAGAACACATCGCGATCCGCCGCCGCCGTCGACCCGAAGATCGGGAGGGTCCAGAAGCTCTTCCCGGCACCCTGCTGGAGAGGGGAATTGCCACCAGAGGTCTTCTTCATCGCCATGCTTGCCTCCGGAGCGATGAGTGAGTAGTCTACCTTGGACTATGGGTCCATAGCAGTAGCTAGATGGTTGTCTCCTCCACCATGTGCTTCATGTTTAGATCTCATGAGCTGCTGAAAGATCATATCGAGCCCCATGTGTGGTTTTGGTAATTAATGACAATCCCTATGGACTAATGGTTGCATTGAGTTATATGTGTAGGACTTGTCCATAGACAATGCTTGAACCATTTGTTGGAGTCAAGGTTGTAAGAAGAAGATTATGTGTTGACCAAGGTGTTATTCAAGGAGTGATCCAAAGATTGGTCTTAAGGGAGTTGAGCTTATGTCAAGTGTGTCTTGAAGAATAAGATTGAGTGAGCTCTCATGTGTATCCTCAAGACACCATCATTATGGAGAAAGAAGATTTGATTCGAGGATTGATCAAGTCAAAGCGCAAGTTCAAGATAAGCAACTAGAAGAGAACATATGCTTGAAGCTTGCCATCTATATTGTGATCATGGATATGTGAAGATATGCTTAAAGAGAGTCTCTTCCATAGTAGAGTATGGGGGAGCAATCCGCAAGACTTCACCAAGCAAGCTCAATCAAGAAAGGTGGTCCAACTTGAGAAGATCAAGATCGTCTTTATCCACCTCAAGTGGAATGCTCAAGGCAAAGGTATGATAGTGTTAGGGTTTCTTTCTTACCGGTCTCATGGTGTTATTTGTGAGACCGGGTTATAGGATCGGTAGCCGTACTATCAAGAGGGGCTCTCGAGTGAGTAACTTAATTGTATCGTTCGAAGAGAGCTCAAACCTTTGCATACTTGGCATCATATTTCTTGGTTCTTATTTGGGTTTTATCCATGTGAGGTTCTAGAGCTTGTGGTTATTTCCATGACAAGCTCTAGCTCATCAAAAACGGATTTCGCATGAAGCTCTTATTGCGTTTTTGATGTTTGGAGGTTTTACCGGTTTGCCTTCAAAGAGAGGTCAAACCTTTCATCATTTGGTTTTATACTCCCTTGTTGGACTATGATGTTTCTATGTATGAAGTTGTAGAGCTTGTTGTGGTGATTCCAACGAGCCCAAGATCATCGAAAACGGAGTCCGGATGAAAAAGTTATCACCGTTTTTGTATTGCAATTTCTTCTCGGCGTCACCCAGATACGGGGCCGGAAATTCCGGCCAGGGGGGCGGATAATCCCCCCCCCCCCTCGAAGATTTCGTATTGCAATTTCTGCTAAGGAATTTGCTCGGCGTCACCCAGATATGGGGACGGATATTCCGGCCAGGGGGCCGGATAATCCGGCTGGCCGGATTATCCGCCCCTCCAAGTCCTGCAACGGCCATATTTCATGGAGGGGTATAAATACCCCTTCTTCCTCCTTGGGCTGCACACGAATTGGGCTTCTCTCTCCTCCATTGTTGACTTTGTAAGCTTGCCCTTCCTCCTCCATTCCTCCCATGATTCTTGCATATTTTTGAGGGAAAAGAGAGAGGATATCTAGATCTATATTTCCACCAATCCATCTCTCCTCTAAGTGAGGGGAACATAGAGGATCTAGATCTTGGAGTTCTTTGTGGATTTCCTTTGTTCTTCCTCTCATATCTCTCCATAGCATTAGTTGCTTTGGTAGAATTTGAGTGAGAAGGATTTGAGCACCTTGTGTGCTCTTGCCATTGCATAAGTTGCATCGGTTTGAGTTCTCCTCGGAGATTCGAGTAAGTGAAAGTTTGTGAGCTTATTACTCTTGGGTTCTTGGAACCCTAGACGGCTTTGTGGCTTTGTGGTGCCTTTGTGGATATTCTTGGGAGCCTCCAATTAAGTTGTGGATACGTGCCCCAAGCTTTGTGTAAAGTCCCGGTTCCGCCTTGAGGAACCCCTTAGTGGAAGAGTGAGCTAGGCCTTTGTGGCGCAAGCTCACACCGGAGAATAGGGTGAGGCCTTTGTGGCGTTGGTTAGGCCTTTGTGGCGATACCACACCCCTCCAACGAGACGTACTCCCTTTCAAGGGAGGAAATCAGGAATACATCATCGTCTCCGCGTGCCTCGGTTATTTCTATACCCGAGCTCTTTACTTATGCACTTTACATTGTGATAGCCTTCGTGCTTGAAGTCATATATCTTGCTATCACCTTGTTACTTGTATTGCTTAGCATAAGTTGTTGGTGCACATAGGTGAGCCTAGTTTATTTAGGTTTTATGTGCTTGACAAAATAAACGCTAGTTTAATTCCGCTTTTGTTCATGCCATTCATAAAATTTGATATCGCCTATTCACCCCCCCTCTAGGCGACATCTGTGTCCTTTCAATTGGTATCAGAGCCCGGTCTCTCATTTTAGGCTTCACCGCCTTGAGAGCAAAGATGTCGGCTAGGGGATTAGTGCACAATGACACTTTTATATTTGATGGCACAAATTATGATACTTGGAAAATTCACATGCTTAATTATTTTCGGGTCATGGACCCATCTATGGAGCGAATTGTAGATGCGGGTTTTTCTCCTCCGAAGGATACTCAAAATCTATCTTTAGAGGATGAGAAAAACTTGTATCTCAATGCTCAAGCTACTCATGTGATTGTTAATGCTTTGAGCGATGTAGTTACCTTCTCCATCATGCCTTTTCGGAGCGCTCATGAGATATGGACAAAGCTTCAAGAAAAATATGGTGTGTCCAAGATTATTGAGGATGATTGTATTCCTTCCACTTCCGGCCGCAATGAACTTTCATCCACTTCACCAAAGTGTGGCAAGACACAAGGTAATGATATGGTGAGTGGTGATGAAACTTGCAATGGTGATAGTATGCTTACTTTTGATGATCCTTCATCTCTATCTCATTGCAATGCTTCATCTTTGGACTTAAACACTTGTAGCCCCATAAATGTTTTACATGCTTGTGTTGATAGTCCTTGCATATCATGTGTAAATTTCTTGAATAAATCTCATGATGATATGCTTGCTTTGTCTTGTTGCCATGATACAAATGCTTCTATTTCCTATAGTATTTGTGATGCTAACCATATAGAGGAAACCGAAGAGTCTTTGGGCCAAGACAAGGTCTTGAATGGAGCTTCAAGTATTTCTTCATCTTCTTCTTCTCACGGTTCCAACATATGCCTTATTGCTAGGTCTTCAAATCATAATGATGTTGAGGACAATGGTGAGGATGAGGAAAATGAAGAAGACTATATTGAGTATTTGAACAAGAAGGGTAAGGTGGTCTTTGATGCTTTGCATAACCATAAAAATGTTTTGCCCAACTTCTTTGAAATCATGAGTTGTGCTATTGAGAGCACGAAACTCATTGAGATGAAGGAAGAACAAATTGATAAAATGTTTTCTCTTGAGCGTGAGTATGCCAATGATATCCATGATTTAAAATGTGTTCTAGAGGAAGAGCAAGAGCTTCGGGTTTCTCTTGAGGAGAAGCTTGAATCCATTGAGGAGTCATGTAATGAAATTATTTCTAAACTCACTAAAGAACGTGACCTCGCTCTTGCTAAGTTGTCTTATCCTATTGGTAATGATAATGATGCATGTGCTACTAACTCTACTTCTTGTGAAGCATCTATTTTGAAGGAGAATGTTGAGCTAAGGGCTCAACTTGAGTTGCTAACTAGCAAGTATGGGAAATTGGAAGAAAGTCATGAAAAGCTATCTAGCTCTAATGAGGATCTTCTAGTGTCCCATGCTCGCCTAAAGTTAGCTCATGAGGCTATATCTATAAAGGTAACATCTTGTGAGCCTCATGTGGACACTAGCACTATTTCTCAAAATGCTATATTGACATGTGCTAGTCCTAGTAATTCATCCACTCATACTATTGCTACATCTAGTGATGAATTACCCTTCTTGCCTTGTTGCTCTAACAATGTAGCCTCTACTTCCACTAGTACTTGTGTTGTCACTAACCATGTAGAGGAAATCAAAGAGCTCAAGGCCCAAGTTACTTCATTGAAGAAAGACTTGGAAAAACATCATGAAGGGAAGTCCACACTCAACAAGATCTTGAGTGTGCAAAAATCCCCCAATGACAAGAGTGGACTTGGATTTATCTCTAATAACAAGAAGAAGTCCAAAATATACAAAAAGAAGAAGGGCCAAGAACAAGTCAAGAATTTGGCCAAGATTGTTTGCTTCAAGTGCAAAATTGAAGGGCACCATGTTAGATCTTGCCCTTTGAAGAAAAAGGCACTTAGTGAGAAGCAACAAGGGAAGTGGCCTCAAGTTCAAGCCCATGCTCAACCTCAAGTTGAAGAAAGGTCACTTCCCAAGAAAATTCAAGCTAATGCTCCCCTTGTGGAGAAATCAAGTGAGAAGAAGGTGAAGAAGAGAACTTGCTACATATGCCATGAGAAGGGTCACCTATCTTCTTCATGCACTAGTGGTAACTCATCCAACCCTATCATAATTGAGGATGTATATTCACTTTGCAAGGATAAGGTTGGTAATGTGTTTGCCAAATTTGTTGGTACTCAAAGTGGTGTCAAGAAAAGAACCATTTGGGTGGCCAAACCTATTGTTACTAACTTCTTTGGACCCAACTTGGTTGGGGACCAACAAGCCATTACTTGAACAATAGGTGTTGGTGGAGGGCATTGGAGACTTGGCTATATCATGAAGAATTAAGGGATCTTCATCAATTATATTTTCTCAAGTCAAGTCAATTGGATTATCTTATGTCTATCATATATCCAATGTTCCTCCTTGCGGTAACTTGTACTCAACTTATCTACATTGAAAGTTACTCACCCCTTTGCATGTGTTGGGTTTTGTATCTTGCATGTGTTTGTATATGGTGTGCTTCCTACTTGCTTCATTTTGAGTAATCAAGTATGTGCATGTTGGTTTGCACACCATGTATGGGTGTTCTTGTTGAGCCTATTGCATCTTGTTTTATCTTACTTGGCTCTTGTGAGAGATTATTGGACCATCCCATTTTGGGGGAGTGATATGCTTTGCACTTCACAATCCTAAAAATGTGTGTAAATGAGGAATACCACTTAGTATTGATATTTAAAGATTATCTAGTCTCTATGTGGTATGTCATTCTCAAAAGAAATTCAAATTCTATAATGTCCATTAATCATCTTGTTGGATTTTATTTGCCTCTTATGAAAAACAAATGTTTTATCACATTATGGGGGAGTAATATGCTTTGTGCATACTACAAACCAATATAATGTGTATATTTGAGGTTGTATCACATAGTGTTGATATTGTAAATTATCTTGCTTCTATGTGGCATGTTTTCTCAAACAAATTCCAATTTGCCAAATTGTTTTATTGCTCTTATTTTGGATATTGTTTGTGAGATACTTTCTTGATAGGGTTTTTCTAAAATGTGGAATGCTACATCAAAGTTGGAAAACCATTTGCTTCAAGTTATATTAATCATTGCTTTGCATGATTGTTTAACTATTTGAGTCTATCAAGAATATCTTCTTTAGCATAGTGATTAATTCTTATCCTTCTCCGTATGCTTCTTTATTGTGAAGATGATCTTGGATTTATATGTAAACTACCACCGGGAAATAAATCCAAATACCTCTTGTTCTTGGACAATTGGTAATATATCATGTGGCACATGTATATTGATCATCTTTACATTGGCTATTGCTTTTAATTGCCTTATCTCTAGCCAAAAATGTATTTGTTTTAGCTCCCATTGTCTTCCGTGACTCTTGTTATTCCATTTGATTTCGTTGAACTTATCTTGTGTTATTTCTATATAGGTAGATGTGATGATCCCACTTGTTTGCATTTTGTATTCAAATGCAAAATCATAAATAATGCACTAATCTCGGGGGAGCTCTCATATATTTATTATAACACATTCTTTCTGCTTATTTCATTTTGTATTGGTTTTTGTTGGAAGACAAATCTTTTCTTTTTGGTACTTAGTGTGCCATCATAAAAAGTGTGGAGAGTTTGGTTTGTTTGTTTGAACCTTGCTCTCTTTGGGAGTTGGTCATCTCATTCCTTATTATTTATTTCTTACTCTTAAAATGAGATATGTCTTTGAGCATGTGTGTTTTAGTTATGCTTTATGCTCATTGGCTTTTGCTCGGTTCACGAGTTGAACTTTGGAGTCAATCTTGTGTTGATTTGATTCTTTGATATAATTTGGTCAACCTTTTGTAGCTTCACAATTTTGTGTGCTCGCTTGTCCTTCTTGGTGTTTTGTCCAAATTGTATCTCCTTTGGCTCTTGAAAGTCATGTGCATGCATATTTACTAAATGTATACTTTATGGTATGCTTTGCTTTATTTGATCAAATATATAGGAGAAGCTCCATCAAATCCTAAATCGGCTAAGATGTGCATGAAATTCAATTTCATATATATATATGCACATATTTATGTGGAGTTTGTCCTATATGTTGTAGTTTCTAACTACTTTGGACCCAATGAGTTTGGGGACCATCTTGTGCTTGAACTTTGTTTTAGGTACATGGAGATATATTGGTGCTTGTCTCAATAATAAGGATGAAGTGGTGACTAAATGATAATTTGAGGCAAGCTAGGATTATTGAAGAACTCCTATCCACTACATCCTACCATTGATATCTCGGTAACAAGTATCTTCTTCATGCATACTTCTCTAGTATCCAACCTTGTGTAGGTTGTTTTATGGCATTGAAAATCTTTATTTGCAAATGTTGTGCTTTTTGCAAGGATTCTAATGAAACCTCTTTATTGCAAATGTGAGCAAGTTGAGATGAGGACATATTATTTGGAACATCTAAAAATCCTGGTCATGATTCTCCTATCCCATATATGTCAACTTAGCAATCTTTTTGCATATCAATTCCTCAATAAGCTCACATGTGCAATATTGATGAAATTGCAAATTTATTTCTTCCGTTTGGTATCCTTCATTTTGATACTTGTTGTTTTTATCAAAGCATCCCAACTATCTTCTTTCCCTTGTTGATATTTGCGATGTCTTTGAGATGTTTGCGGTTGAAGTTCATCAATATACAATAAGATAAATTGAGCCTTTGGCCATGCTTTAAAAGCAAAAATCTCATTGGTATATTGCATGACTTCATTTTGGATATCTTGTTCTATTCTTAGTATCTATTTTGTGTGTATATGTTTCTTTGCGATAATTATCTTTGTGATATTGTCTACTTAGAAACTTATACACATGAGAGATGATATCTCATTATTTGATATCTTATTTGAACCTCATGTGTTGGGATGGAATGCTAAGCAATATCATTCATTGAAGACTATGTGGATGCTCTATGCTTATCATTGTGTTAGTCTTATAATATTCTTTGTCATTCCTATCACACATTCCTTTGGTTGAGCCTTTTAATATATTGTCCCTTGCTTGTTGCTCAACCATTTGTTTGATGCAAGTGTAAGCTTAATTTCTTCTCTATGATCTCTTGCAAATGGTTGCATTTTAAATGTTATTGAGGGAGTGAGGACTCCATGTTGTGCAAATTGTATTCAAATACAAACATTCCAATTTTTGCACGTACCTTGGGGAGCTTCCTCATTTCATTTAAAGCACCATTTTGCGGTTAGCATAGTATTTAATTTCACTTGGTATCATTTTGTTTTGAATAATATTGAGGGAGTGATGATTCCATGTGTGTGCACCTTATACTTCAACTCAAATATAATATTTTGTGCACACACCTTGGGGAGCTTCCTCATATTATTTAGAGCACCTTTTCGATCTTATCATAATATCCTTATTCAATTTATTCTTTGGATTGTTTGATTGCTCTCTTCATTTGTTGAAGTTTATCCATCGTGTTATCATTCTTTTTTTGCAATCTTTGATCCTCAATATAGTTTCATTTCCTTCAAAAATTTGCCTTTGTATATGTGCATGTATTTTCACTCATTTATTTTGGATATGCACACCATTTTGGAGGAACTCACTATATTGGCCTTCTAAGCTTTTTTCGCCCATTTTGGCAATGGATGCCAATGGGGGAGAAGTTTCGAGGGTTTAAAGGGAATTGGCTTTTATGCTTTGGTTTGTTCTTAAGCATTTGCCTTGCATGCTTTGCATGGTTGAGTATATAGTGGAAACTCCACCAACAACCTTGGTTGGCAATATATGCAATGAAATCAAGATCATTCACACGTGCCTAGATTTTGGGGGGAGTTTGCTCTATATATGGTGGTTTTACTAACATCACATACTTTTGTAGTATTTGATGTTAGTACAACCATTTTGGTTCTTTGAATTCATTATATAAACCCTCTCAAAGAGATTGTCATCAATTACCAAAATGGGGGAGATTGAAAGATCATATCGAGCCCTATGTGTGGTTTTGGTAATTAATGACAATCCCTATGGACTAATGGTTGCATTGAGTTATATGTGTAGGACTTGTCCATAGACAATGCTTGAACCATTTGTTAGAGTCAAGGTTGTAAGAAGAAGATTATGTGTTGACCAAGGTGTTATTCAAGGAGTGATACAAAGATTGGTCTTAAGGGAGTTGAGCTTATGTCAAGTGTGTCTTGAAGAATAAGATTGAGTGAGCTCTCATGTGTATCCTCAAGACACCATCATTATGGAGAAAGAAGAATTGATTCGAGGATTGATCAAGTCAAAGCGCAAGTTCAAGATGAGCAACTAGAAGAGAACATATGCTTGAAGCTTGCCATCTATATTGTGATCATGGATATGTGAAGATATGCTTAAAGAGAGTCTCTTCCATAGTAGAGTATGGGGGAGCAATCCGCAAGACTTCACCAAGCAAGCTCAATCAAGAAAGGTGGTCCAACTTGAGAAGATCAAGATCGTCTTTATCCACCTCAAGTGGAATGCTCAAGGCAAAGGTATGATAGTGTTAGGGTTTCTTTCTTAGCGGTCTCATGGTGTTATTTGTGAGACCGGGTTATAGGATCGGTAGCCGTACTATCAAGAGAGGCTCTCGAGTGAGTAACTTAATTGTATCGTTCAAAGAGAGCTCAAACCTTTGCATACTTGGCATCATCTTTCTTGGTTCTTATTTGGGTTTTATCCATGTGAGGTTCTAGAGCTTGTGGTTATTTCCATGACAATCTCTAGCTCATCAAAAATGGATTTCGCATGAAGCTCTTATTGCGTTTTTGATGTTTGGAGGTTTTACCGGTTTGCCTTCAAAGAGAGGTCAAACCTTTCATCATTTGGTTTTATACTCCCTTGTTGGACTATGATGTTTCTATGGATGAAGTTGTAGAGCTCGTTGTGGTGATTCCAACGAGCCCAAGATCATCGAAAACGGAGTCCAGATGAAAAAGTTATCACCGTTTTCGTATTGCAATTTCTGCTCGGCGTCACCCAGATACGGGGCCGGAAATCCCCCCCCCCTCAAAGATTTCGTATTGCAATTTCTGCTAAGGACTTTGCTCGGCGTAACCCAGATATGGGGACGGATATTCCGGCTAGGGAGGCGGATTATCCGCCCCTCCAAGTCCTGCAATGGCCATATTTTGTGGAGGGGTATAAATACCCCTTCTTCCTCCTTGGGCTGCACATGAATTGGGATTCTCTCTCCTCCATTGTTGGCTTTGTAAGTTTGCCCTTCCTCCTCCATTCCTCCCATGATTCTTGCATATTTTTGAGGGAAAAGAGAGAGGAGATCTAGATCTATATTTCCACCAATCCATCTCTCCTCTAAGTGAGGGGAACATAGAGGATCTAGATCTTGGAGTTCTTTGTGGATTTCCTTTGTTCTTCCTCTCATCTCTCTCCATAGCATTAGTTGCTTTGGTAGAATTTGAGTGAGAAGGATTTGAGCACCTTGTGTGCTCTTGCCATTGCATAAGTTGCATCGGTTTGAGTTCTCCCCGGAGATTCGAGTAAGTGAAAGTTTGTGAGCTTATTACTCTTGGGTTCTTGGAACCCTAGATGGCTTTGTGGCTTTGTGGTGCCTTTGTGGCTATTCTTGGGAGCCTCCAATTAAGTTGTGGATGCGTGCCCCAAGCTTTGTGTAAAGGCCCGGTTCCGCCTTGAGGAACCCCTTAGTGGAAGAGTGAGCTAGGCCTTTGTGGCGCAAGCTCACACCGGAGAATAGGGTGAGGCCTTTGTGGCGTTGGTTAGGCCTTTGTGGCGATACCACACCCCTCCAACGAGACGTACTACCTTTCAAGGGAGGAACTCGGGAATACATCATCGTCTCCGCGTGCCTCGGTTATTTCTATACCCAAGCTCTTTACTTATGCACTTTACATTGTGATAGCCTTCGTGCTTGAAGTCATATATCTTGCTATCACCTTGTTACTTGTATTGCTTAGCATAAGTTGTTGGTGCACATAGGTGAGCCTAGTTTATTTAGGTTTTATGTGCTTGACAAAATAAACGCTAGTTTAATTCCGCTTTTGTTCAAGCCATTCGTAAAATTTGATATCGCCTATTCACCCCCCCTCTAGGCGACATCTGTGTCCTTTCAGCTGCCCTACATGATTGAGATCACCGTTATGTAATTCTACATGTTTGGTTTGTTGGGATCCGATGAATATTGGTGTTATGATTGAGTTGCTATACTGAAATATATCTTATGTTATCTCTATGTTGTTTATGATCTTGCATGCTCTCCGTTATTAGTAGCTATCTTGGCCGAGTAGTTGCTAGTGACTCCAAGAGGGGGTATTTATGCTCGATAGTGGGTTCATGCCTCTATTTAACCTGGGGGAGTGACAGAAACCTCTAAGGTTGTAGATGTGCTGTTGCTACTAGGGAGAAAACAACATTCATATGCTCAAGGGCATATGCTTTGTTTACATTACACACTTTGCTTAATGCAATTATCTGTTGTTCGCAACTTAATAGTCATGGGGTGTTCGGATGATATCCCCGACAGTGGATTATTAGTCATAGATGCAGTTGGATGGCGGTCTATGTATTTTGTTGTAATGCCCAGAGTAAATCGCATAGTGATCTTCTTGACATATCATGTTTATATTTATTCTATCAATTGCCCAACTGTAATTTGTTTACCCAGCATGTGTTATTTATCTTATGGAGAGACACCACTAGTGAACTGTGGACCCCGGTCCTATTTCCATCATATTGCTATCACCTATTTACTTTACTCGCACTGTTTACTTTACTCGCATACTTTCACTGTTTTCCACTCGATACGCTCATATCCTTTGTTTCAAGCAAACCGGTAAGATTGACAACCTCATCGTAAGTTGGGAACAAAGTATTTGGTTGTGTCGTGTGCAGGTTCCACGTTGCTACTGGCCGAAGACGAGTCAACAAGTATCGTAAACGGCGCCTTTGTTGGAGTGCTATTAAGCCAGTCCGCATCACCTTCAGTCGTTTGTCTCTCCTCTCCAAGAACGATAAACCTTGGTTTCTTAACTGAGGGAAAATCTTGCTGCTATATTCATCACACCTTCCTCTTGGGGTTCCCAACGGGCTGGTCATCAACCACGCATCAATTGCCTTGATCTTCTCCGGGTTGGCCTCAATTCCACGGTGGGAGACGATGAATCCCAGGAGTTGTCCAGCTGGTACCCCGAAGACGCACTTTGTGGGGTTGAGCATCATGTTGTACTTCCTTAGATTGTTGAAGGTCTCTTGCAAATCCGCTATAAGGCCATCTTGCTTCTTGGACATAACGGCGATGTCGTCCACATATGCGTGGATGTTGCGTCCGATTTGATCCGCCAGACATTTTTGCATGGTGCGCTGGTACGTTGCTCCTGCGTTTTTCAGACCGAATGGCATTGTCACATAGCAATACGTGCCATAAGGTGTTACGAACGACGTAGCAAGCTGATCGGACTCCTTCATCTTAATCTGGTGGTATCCTGAGTAGGCATCTAAGAAACATAGCAACTCCGATCCCGCCGTCGAGTCAATGACTTGGTCAATGCGAGGCAAGGGAAAGGGATCTTTTGGACACGCTTTGTTTAGGCCAGTGTAATCTACACACATGCGCAGAACCTTTGTGTTTTTCTTAGGAACTAACACAGGATTTGCCACCCACTTCATATGGATCACTTCTTTGATGAAGCCTGCTTTCAGTAGCTTGGAAATTTCCTTTGCAATCGCGCGGCGTTTTTCATCTCCGAAGCATCTCATGGCTTGTCTTACTGGCTTGGACCCAGGGATTATCTGTAGGGCATGCTCGGCGAGTTCCCTAGGTACACCTGTCATGTCAGATGGCTGCCATACGAAGATGTCCCGGTTCTCACGGAGGAACTCGACGAGCGCGCTTTCCTATTTGGGGGACAGATTTGTCCCAATCGAGGTGGTCTTGGCGGCATCGCCAGCGACAAGTTCCACCTGCTTTGTATCAACTGTAGGCTTGAAGGTGGGCGGGGAGGTGGAAACTTCTTGCTTGGATGCCGGCATCTCCGCAGGGTCCGTGGCGGCATGGATTTCTTTGAACTCCTCGCCGAAGAACACTGCTTCCACGAAAGCGGCTTCTCCTTCCTCGCACTCCTTTGCTTTTCTGAAGCTGCCATAAATGGTGATTATGCCATTCGGTCCTGGCATCTTCAGCTGGTTCTAGATGTATCATGTCCTGGAATGGAAACTGTGGAAGACAGGGCGGCTGAAGATCACGTGGTATGCACTTTTGAATGGGACCACCTCAAAGGTTATGGGCTCTTCTCTGTAATTTTCTTCACTGCCAAAGGCAACCTTGAGGGTGATGGACCCGAGGGACTTAGCTTGGCGGCCAAGAACCACTCCATAAAAAGTGACAGCACTATGGCGGAGTTGGGTCTTAGTAAGGCCAAGTTTTGTCAGAGTTTCTACGTATATGATGTTCAGGCTGCTGCCGCCATCCATTAAACACTTGGAGAACTCGTAGCCTTGTATCACAGGGCATACTACCATGGCGTAATATCCATCCGGGATGTGCTCTGGATGATCGTCGCGGCTCCAGTACACCGGTACCTCGGACCATCGGACGTACTGGCGGACTTTTGGCACGGTGGCATTGAGGGAGCGCATAGCAGCTCGTTGTGCCTTAGCCGTGGGGGGGTCCAAGGAACGTGTGAAAGGCTCCCTTTTTATTGGTGTTTTTGAATGGGTTGCTCGTGCCAGCCCCACCCTCTGCCTTTTCGGCGGGTTTGGGCGCAGGGTCTTCATCCATATCACTGCCATCTTTGGATTCCTTGTCCTTGTACGCTTTTCCTTTGCCACGAGGCCGTTGTCGCCGGTTGCGCTTGTAGCCAGCTTCTTGATCCGCCTTGATGTCGTTGACAAATTTGCAGTTCCGGTTGGTGTGATTGCACTTCCCTGAAGCGTCTCGATGGGCGAAGCATGGCATATCACGGTATTCATCGTAGGACACGGGGGCGGATGGCGCCGAAGCGGGAGCTATAGAGCTTCGCGGCTGGCCACTGCTAGTACCGCGTCCCCTGCCGCGCTGGCTGCTCTGACCTTTATCGGCGAAGGTTGTGGCCACCATATCCGGAGTTTGATGCTGTTCTGGCGGATTCTTCCGTTTATTGCTATTGTTCTGCTTTCCAGTATTCTGGATGGCGGAAGCCTTCAGGGATTCGTGGGCGTCATCATCGGCGGCCGTGTAGTTGGTTGCGATGGTGATCATAGAATTTAGGGTTAGTTTCCCTTCGTTCCTCTCTCGCAACAGGCGATGGCAGAGCAGCTGGCCTCTCTCCAAACTGTCGATGAACGTGAGAATGGCGGATTCATCGGTAACTCCTTCACAGGAGTTCTTCATATCTAGCCATCGCGCAAGGAAAGTTCGGGAGGTCTCATCGTCAGCCCGTCGGCACCTTTGGAGGTCACCAATATTATGGGGTCTCATATAGGTACCCTAGAAGTTTTTGGTGAACGCAGTTTGCATATCGAACCAGGTTTGGATGGAATTCTCTGCCAAGTCGTTGATCCACTGCCGCGCTGTGCCGGATAGCATCAGGGGCAGATAGCGGACAGCAACGTTGGGTGATCCCCCGGTGAACTGCACTGCGTTGAAGTAGTCTTGTAGCCAAGTTAGAGGCCTGGCGACTCCATTGTACTGGCGGATATTTTTCTCGATTTTGAACCCATGTGGGATGGGCTCATCACGGATCCGTTGTCCAAAGCACTTTGGGCCGAGGCAGAAGGCTTTTTGGGACTTGGCAATCTCGTTTAGGTGGGTACGCGCGTCGTAGGGCTTCTGGTCCTGCGGATCCTTGCGGGAGTTTCATGATCTTGCTGGGCCACTGCCGCCACCATGGGGGCTGCCTGGTGGAGATGGCGAAGGGTCATGTCTTTTACTCTCGCCGTCCTGCGATTGGTCTCTGCAGCTACGACGGCTTCCCTCTGCTCTCCGTGAAGATGGATCATTGTCATGGCGGCGGGAGCCTTGCCCTTTGTCATCGTGGCGGCGGGAAAAGCGATGCTTATCCTTGTCGCTGCTGCGGTGCGCGCCATCGTCATGGCGAGATCGTTCCCTTTGCTTGGATCCGCCGTCTCGACTTGCTTCCCGTCGTGGCGGATCGTCTCTGCGTCCAGCGTCATGGCTTCGTCCTTGCTTGCCATCATTATCGTGTATGACGATTGCTCCTTTTGGGACTTCGAACGTCTTATACTTTGGTGGCGGCATGTTGGTCTTATGGCGGGGAGCAGCATTGTCTTGCTGGTATCCATAGGCAGGGTAATTCTTACAAGGTGGTGACGGATTTCTCTGGGGGCCTTTGCCATGTGGCTTGTCATCGGAGGATATTGGGATGGCATCTGCCCGGTTGCGAGCTTCTCTTCTTCGGATTTCTGAGGATCCGGTATGAGATTCGTTATCAGGGCGCGTACCATAATTGCCAGCACCCCGAGGCTTGGAGGCAGTGTTGGACCTGCATAGCGCGGGATCAGATTCAAGCCGTCGTGATGACGTAGCCTTTTCCTGTTGCACCAATGCTTTGGTCATCAGTTTTACCGCCGTCTCTAGGGCTGCTGGGCTTTTATTATGCTCCAATAGCTCCTTTGCAGCCACGATGTTCTCTATGGGCGTAGCCCTGACTTCATCGCGGTTCTTGTCCACATATGGCGGATTCTTGATATACATCTTGGCCAGAGTTTCTGCGGTTGGCACGGTGAACTCAAGGTTTCGCACCAGCTGCGGGTCGCCTCCCTCGTTCATTTGGTTCTGGACGAGAGTAACGTACTTCTCTTCCATGTTCCTTGCGCGCTTCAGCGTGTCTTGAGCTTTGGCAATGTCGCCATCTAACTTTTCGCCCATCTTCTCGACTCGCTTTGCTTTCTTGAGGATTGCTCGCCTTTTCTTCTCGAGATCGTTCACATCTCTGACATAGTCAGGGGTGATTGGATCTGCTAGAGTTCCGTAGACGGCCTTGTCCAGTGGGGTCGTGAAGTCTTCTGGGTGATGCACCTCGGGGATGGCGGGTTGCAGAGGCCTGGGGCCGCCCTGGCTCTCGGGAAGCTGTTCCGTGGCGGGATCGGCGGTTGGTGGCGGGTTACCCTGCTCTTTGTCGGTATCTCTGTCATGGGCTACGTGAGATGGCGGATCACCGGTTGTCTGCCCAGTATCATCTCCTTTGTTGGTCATGAACACCTGCTTGGCGGCTGCGCTCTGCTCTTCAAGTGCTTTCTGAGCTAACTCCGCCTCGATCCTTCTCATGGCGGCGTCATAGTGATCAGAATCATAGCCTTTGCTATCCCAGTCATCCGATTCACCACTTTCGTTAAGTGCCTCTAGGATGGATTCACCTGGGCTATCTTCTCCATTGGAGGTAGATCCCAAAGTGATACCTGTGAAAGCAACAAGGCAATACCGCGGTGTCTCTAACGCCAGATTGCTCATGGCGGATTCACAGCGGTCTACCACCACTTCCTCTACCTCTAGGGCGGGCTGGGTGGGATTGTTTTTTAGATCCGATCCAGGTAACTTAGGAAGTTCCAGATCAGATGAGTCCTCCTCCGTATCCAGCTCGAAAGCGGTCCGTTTGGGGGTTTCGGCCATACCAATCCGCCGGAAATTAGTTTCCGTAGCGGGGGTAGGGTTTGTCTCTCCAATGAAGATATGGATATCTCCGATCGGAACAAAGGTGAATCGAGCGGGGTCTTCTCTAGCCGGCACCCAGAGGTTATCCGCTGGGACGATGGGGAAGCCGGAATCGTAGAGGACGCGCCCGATGGCGATGGTGTCGCCGATGCCTGCGAAGGCGGATCCTGCCTGGACCCGCGCTCCTGACGCGTTTTGCCCCACGGTGGGCGCCAACTGTCATGGTTTCGTCAACAGATCTGCCATAGGTGTAGGTGTATGGCGGTTTGTGGAAGGGGGTGAACACGGCGGAGCGATCCGGGACGGTGGTAGCACGAGTTTACCCAGCTTCAGATCCCGCAACGGTGGCGAGACCCTACGTGATGCTATAATTCACTATATGGCAACAAGTGCCCGGTTACAATGATGAGGTTGGCTGTTTCGCTATGCGATCGGCCGTATGTCTAAGCTGTGCCTCAAGGGCTTCTCCACGCCGGCTTATAAAGGCGCCTGGCGTGGGCTACATGGTGGTACCGGAGCGGATACAACTTGGAGTCCTATAGACTAAGTCCTATGCGTGTACTACAAGGCAACCCGTCATGGGCCTGTCTTCGGATCCGCCATGAGCTCCTGCGTCCAGTACCGCCATGATCTCTCCAGCAACTGGGCCGCCCGGTAGGCAATCCGCCATACCACCCTGATGGGTCACCCTGGCTTGCTGGTTTAGGACTACGTCGCTGATATACCCATTTGGTATATCCCAACAGTCGGTTTGGAGGCAAGTGGTGTTATCCCCGCATCCTTTCTCGATGGCGGCTGGCCGGATCTCAAGCTCGGCGATGGTATCAGGGAAGGACTTGATTGTGATTGCATATTATTCAGCGAGGTCCTTTCTGCTTCTGCCAAGGATCCATGTGAAATTTTATTTTTTATGGGGTTCCTTGTAATATGTTGTACTGCCACCGCTTATTATTAATGTGACTTCTAGGCCCTTCGGGGCTTTTCTCGTTCAAAAAAAGGTGTTTTTGTAAACATGCAGTCTGTAGTATCTAATCGAGCAAAATTGGGATCGCAGACCCTGACGCTCTCACACGGAAACAATGCTCTAGTGCCATGTCAGCAGGGAGTCAGCGCCGACTCAGCAGCGAGGAGGCATGGGGTGCATGGGGCTGCGCGTGCCGCCCATGCGATTTTTGGATTGCACGTACATCGCTCAGGCTACACACGCACCGGCCTTTCCTAGCGCGTAGGCGTTGGAGAGCTATATAGGTTCGTAGTGTATGGGGACGGCATGGGGTTCGATCGTGAGGATGATGCATGGATGGGTCGAGTTGTGGTTTTGCTGATTTGGCGGTGACATGGTCAGGGACGGCGACGCGCGGGAGCAGACAGCTCCGACACCTGGTGCGCGTCTCCATGTTGCGCGCTGGGTCGGGACCAACCGGTTTAACGACCTTTGTACCTGTCGCTCTGAGTTATGGGAGTGGCTACGGTGTACGGACTATCTATGCTTTCTGGACTGTTTCTAATGTGGATAAGCATAATCACATGGGCAGTGGCAAAGCTAGAGCATTCAACAACAATGTATATGGGTGCCATACAAGATTAAAAACATAATGCATATATTGTAAAATTACATATCATAATGAGCAATTATAATCTCGTATAAACTGAGAGATCAATACGAAGACTATGAGGCTAGCTATGTTGGGAAAAAGTATCCCTCGTCGTAGTCTTCAAACGTGCAATGGCCTCCGTAAAGAGGTCTCTATCCTTCAACCTCTGAAAAAGAGGACCATAAACGGAGAGTAGTGATACCCCTGTAGATAACCTGTAAAATATTAGGTTTTTACAGTTAAACACTTTATCATTTCTATATAGTCATAGTGATCAAATAAAGGCAATCGTTCCCACCGTAATATGCTTTTCAAACCTATGATCTACTCCGTTAAGCCAATTCTCAAAAATATTGGTAATATTGCATGGCCGAAATAAGGTTGAAGCTACTTGGCTGACTGACCATATAGATCTGGCGAAACGATATTGGAAGAAAAAATGTTTAATTGTTTCAACTTTGTGGCGAAAAACACATTTCATACTTTCATGTCAATTCTGTTTTGCAAGATTATCTTTAGTTAGGTACCATCTAAATACCTTTATTCGTAATGGAATCTTCAATTACCAAAGTTTGTTATTATTAATTTTGTCAATTAGCAAATCCGGTTGAATACGTGCATTGTACATGGAGGCTATCAAAAACTTACCATTTTCATGCAGATTCCAACAAAATTTGTCATTTCCAGTTTGTAAATTGATATTTGTTAAATGTAGAAATAAGTCATTCCAAGATACAAGTCTCTGACCAGACAAAACCCTTATGAATGACATATTTGGAGGAGAAGTCTCCAAAACCCGCCTATGTGACACACTATATTATACAATGTTGCATACTGTTCGCGAAGGATGGTATTACCAAGCCACCTATCTTCCTAGAACCTTATCTCCGATCCATCCTTAGCGGAAAACGAACCTAGGCAAAAGAAAAACTTTTTCGTTGCCATCAATCTGGTCCAAAAATGCAAGTCACCTGGTTTTCAAAGAACCTGTGATAATGCTTTTGAACCGATACATTTCCTTTTTAGAATGATCTGCCAAGTCCCCTCCTCAGTAAGTAAGTTAAACAGCCACTTACCTAGTAGGGCCGTATTTTTTACGAACAAGTCATGAATACCAAGCCCATCCTGATCTTTAGGAGAGCAAACAACATTACCAATGCTATTTCATATAGTGGCTGATATGCTCGCCATTATGATCGAACACGTGAAGATTGCTGGTCTCACTGAAGGAGTTATCACTCATCTGGTGGATGGGGATTATCTATCCTTCAATATGTCGATGATACAATTCTTTTTATCAAACACGATTTGGATAAAGCACAAAATCTAAAATTAATTCTTTCAACTTTCGACCAATTATCCGGTCTAAAATTTAACTTCCATAAGGGTTAGTTGTTTTGTTTTGGTGAGGCCCAAGACGAGGTCAATACCTATGCTGACTTGTTTGGTTGTGCGCAAGGCCAGTTCCCTATGAGGTACTTGGGAATTCTGATTCATTATCGGAGAATCACACTTGCTGAATGGAAACTAGTTGAGGAGAGGCTACAAAACGCCTTAGTAGTTGGAAAGGAAAATTGCTATCCCTAGGAGGGAGATTAGTACTAATTAATTCCGTGTTATCGAATATGGTACTACATATGATCTCTTTCTTCCTATTTTTTAAAGGAGTCTTACATAAACTGGATTATTACCGGTCTAGATTCTATTGGCAAGGGGATAGCGAGAAATAGAAATATCAATGCCAAGCTCGTACGTGTAGATATCATCGGAGGTGTTGCACATACGACACTAGATCGTGGGAGTCAAATAAGGAGAATACATCTTCTCACGATTAACTAGGGTTAATTGCAGGAATCAACTCATGACTACATCAACCTCTTCATCGACAAACACTTCCTCTAGTTGGATCAATGAGGTACGTGATCCGTTACCTCCTCCTTACAAGCTTGATCTTGGTTTAAGCCCTACGATTTTTTTATGTTGCGTGATCCCCAACAATATAACCATGAAGAAGATAGCTCATGGGCATCCCAGAATGGATGATTCTCGGTGGAGGGTTTGATGGTGATGAGATGCCCAAAATTTATGGATGCAGACAAGTTCACGTCGCCGGATGTGATCTGCGCAGGAAGGGACGGTGGTAGACGACGTTGCACCAGAAGTGGTCATGGCCTAGATAAGACTCAGGATGATGCCATGTAAATTGATAGAATAGATTGCTTTTGGGAAATCAAAACACTTACCACCAGGGGACGTCGTCCATGTATGTATTTATATTAAAGAGTTACAAACGAATAGTTATAAATATGGTTAGGATATATTCTAATAGCTAACTCTGTAGCCACTGCCTCTCTCTGACCTGGCCTCCATAGATCGGTTTGTCCTCCTTTGGTTGGCCCCATCGGTGCCGAAAAAGGGTGGGGAACCCGATCAATAGGAGGAGTTTTCAATAAAAGTAGTGTTTTCAAAGCTTAAGTTAGAGTTTTTGCAGCCATCTTTGTTTTGGCCAACGTTAATGGAGATGTTATCTTTCATAATAAGCAATATTTGGCCCTTCGTTCAATGATAAGATCTCCTTCCTGGTGTCAATGGTGTTGTTGGAAGATTAAAATTCTATAGGTACAGTCTTCCAGATCTTGCTTTCGCCGGATTAGTTTTGGAATCTTTCTTATGGTTGCCCCAAGGAGGGTTGTCCTCACAATATTTTATCATAGTTGATACATCCTTGGCAATGGTGATTTGTATTCTCGGATCCAACGATATCAACCATACTGGTATTGGTACTCTTACAGGTGTTGGATGGTTACTTTAATAGATTCTCGCATGCATGTAGCCTTGGCATTTCGGCTTAAATTAAAGATATAGAAAAACCTCTTTTATTATTTGTAGGTATATGGTTTGATATCTATGCTATTATTTTTAGCTGCCTTTAAAAAGTAGAAAATTGTGTTATGGAAGAAGAGTTTGAAGACCTCAAAGATTAGTGCATGTTCTTTTAGACTCCATTTTATAATCATTAAACATAGCTTATGTATCTTTACGAAGTGCCTTCACGGAAATTCGATTCGGGACATGGGAGTATATGCTCCCACCATGTGAAAAACTTTTTTAAAATATTAAAAAAATTTGAACAAAAATTTAGCACGTACATTTTGATATTCTATGTGCAAGCGCCAAGTTTTGTGGAAAACCGAAATTTTTTGTGTCTTGTATAAAAAGACAAAAAAAATATCTCCTGCAACACCTATTTTAGCAATAAAATTAATCTTTTTTACACACAACACAAAAATATTGTTTTCTCGTGAAACAACTTTGTAAGAGCATAGAATATCAAGATCTACGCACAGAATTTTTCATCATCTTTTTACATTTTAAACTTTATTTAAAATATATTTAAAAAACGAAAGCTTAAGCTAGAAATCACTTAGAAGATCTGGAAAGAGCGACTCAACAAGGGAAAGCCGGAGCGCCTTAGCAACGCTTCATTGGCTAGCGTCAAGTCATTTGCCGCCTCCCACCCTCCCTCTCTCCCTCATTTTTACTCTTCGCTACTATAGATATATCACACTCCCTCCGACTGAAAAGTTTGTCCAGTGAGCTTGTATATTTTATACTAAGTTATAGTAATTCAATGCGACTTTTTTTCGCACCGGAGGTAGTAGTACTGATTAAAAGAATAAGTATACCAAACATAGCTAAACACATTGGCCCACTGTCATTTCTTTGGTTTTGTTTGGGCGGCGTCTTGTTCGTTGCGGACCACATCAGAGCGCGGGCCATACAGACCTTTGAACTGCAAATCTGCAGCGTGGCGTGCGCGTCCGAATGTCGACGAGAGCTCCGTTTATTTAAGAAGCGACAAGGTGGTCACCGGCGCCGTAGGCTCGTGCTAGCATGTGGGCGGCGACGCCGCGCGCCGGCCGTAGTTAAGGAACGACAACATATCATTATTGGCAATGGAGATCGAGCGTAGACCAGTTTAGCAACATGGAGGGGTACTTTGCAGCTGACCAGCATTGAGAACGCCGCTGTCCTACAGTCCTAGTGGTTCGATCCGGTTTGACTTCACGTGACAGCGACCAGAGTATATACAAGTGGTCACTACATGAGTAAGCAAACTAGAGTAGCTTTTTATTGACAAATAAAATAGTACTGTATCTGGAAACAATAATAGTACAACGAACAACTGGAGAACTCCGAAGAATTCCCCAATCAAAAATACACGATCCGATACCGATGGATCGATATCGATCGCCTCTGTCCTACCGCGAAATGTAGTGTAGAAAATACAGCACTCCTCGGGTCCGAGGAAAAATGGTGGTATACGGCGAAAAAAAAAACTAAAGGAATCGGCTGCTAGCTACGTACTCCGCGGCCATGGCCGTAATAAGCTGGCTCTAAGGTGTGCTCTGCGGTAATGTAGCAGTAATAATGTAGTATCAACACTAGCTATACGCAGCGGTAGCCTACCGCTCGGCCTTCCGGTCGGCGGAGAGCGGGGTGAGCCGGAGCGCCCACTTCATGTTCATGGCGAGCGGGCAGCTCATGCTCCTGGCGGGGAGAGCCGCCGCACGGCGCAGCGCGCCGACGGCGCCACCGCCGCCCTTGCCGCCGCTGGTCGCGACGAAGGCCCCGAGGCGCTGCAAGGCGACGTCGAGGGTCTTGGCGGACATGTTGGCGAAGCAGACGCGGAACCACCCGGGCTCGGCGCAGTGGCACGACGACCCCGGCGAGATGTTGAGCCCGACCTCGAACACCACCTTCTTCCACAGCGCCATCTCCCCCTCGAACGACCGGCCGCCGCGCATCAGGTGGCCCATGTCCACCCAGCAGAAGAGCCCCGCGTCGCTCGCCAGGCACGAAATGCCGATCGCCTTCAGCCCGTCCACCAGCTGGTCGCGCCTTTCCTTGAGCCGCCGCTTGTTCTCGGCCAGGTACCGGCGGGTGAAGTCCTTGTCCCCCAGGAGCGCCGCCAGGAGGTGCTGCGTCTGGGAGGAGACGAGCCCGAAGCTGGACATCTTGGTCGCCGCGGAAACGACGGCGGAGTTGGAGGAGTAGATGGCGCCCACGCGGAACCCCGGGAGGCCCAGGTCCTTGGACAGGCTGTATACGACGTGCACGCGGCCGTCCAGCCCGTAGTCGGCGGCGCGCGGGCCGCGCGCCGCCAGGACCTCGAGCACGCTGACGAAGCCCGGCTCGTCGGAGAAGGCCGTGCCGGAGTAGATCTCGTCGCTGACGAGGTGGATGCCCTTGGCGGCGACGAAGTCGACGATCATGTCCAGGTCGGCGCGGGGCACGGAGGTGCCGAGCGGGTTGGAGGGGTTGGTGATAAGCACGCCCTTGACGCGTAGGCGGCGCTTCCCAGCGCGCCGGTACGCGTCGTCCAGCGCGGCGCGGGTCACCCTGAAGCCGTTGGCGCTCGTGCAGTGCACCGGCACGATCTCGGCTCCGGTGCGCCACTTGAGGTCGCGATCAAATCTGCATGGACATGGCGTAAGCAAGGTTAGCCGTGTGTTGGATACCGTGACGATGGAAGTGGCACATGCACGTAACGTGGAGTGCGGTGCATACCCTGGGTAGTATGGCGTGGGGATGAGGAAGGCGTCGCCCTGGTCGGCGAGGCAGAACATGACCGCCTCGTTCGCCGAGGTCGCGCCGGCGGTGAGCACGATGTTGCTGGGGTCGAACGCCACCCTGTACCCTCTCTGCTCCGACATGAACCGCGCCAATGCCTGTGCAAGGTAACGTGGGTAAGCCTTTGACCGTATTACTCTAGCTGCTAATCATACGCGACTGTGCCAAGTGGCCTGGGAAGTGCTTACATTCTTGAAGGCCGGGAGGCCGTGGTAGTCCTGGAAGAGCGCGAGCTCGCGGAAGACGGAGGCGCCACCTCGCCGGAGCCCGAGCGCGTCTGGGTTCTTCTCCAGCCAGTCCTCCACCAGGTCAAACGAGAGCTGGTTCTCGGCGAGGCCCATCTGGATGATGCCGCTGGGGTTGGCGACGGCGTCGAAGGGGTTCTTCTCGTACTCCTCCCACCCCAGGAAGTAGGACGAGTCCTGGCCGTGGGTGTTGCATCCGGCCTTCTTCGACAGCAGCTGCGGCTCGTCGGCGACCTTGTTCACCATCTTTGTATCTCCTCTCGATCGGTCAACTAACACTGCGCGCGCGTGCTTGATTGCTTGAGTTCTGTTTGAAGCTGGGAGCTGGCCGGAGCTGCGATCGAGTGTCAGTTAAGCAAGACTGAGCTGGGAGAGCAGCTAGCAGCCGAGAGAGGAAGAGAGGAGTGAGGGAGGTCGTGGCTGATGTCTAGCTTGGTGTCTCCCAAGGTGGGGAGAGTGAGCATATATATAGGGCAGGGGGAGTGTCATTCCACTACTTCGCTTCTCGCGTTGAATTAGTGTTAATAACAGGTTAACATCAGAACAGCAAGGATTTTGAGAGGAACCATTGTGCGTGTGTTGTTGGTGGCGGCCTGGCGGGGGCCATCTATCGTCCGCGGTTTGCCTGGCGCAGCAGACAAAGAGCCGCGGTTCCCTTAACTGTAACAGTACTCCTACTAGGATTGTTTCTCTGAATCTCTGTAATCTTCGTACTGTAATCATTTTTTAGGCTGCTTCCATCGTAATCGACTGACTGTATTTTTACCTCGCTGGACATATGGGCTCCACGCTTGCGACGTGTGTTGGCCGTATGGGGGTTCCTGGTCTCTCTGAATCTCTGATTAGTGACATCAGTAGAGAAAACTGCATCACGCGCCACAAATTAATCACATCCTCGTCTTTAGTGGAAATGAAATATAAGATTTCTGTCAAAACAAAAGGCCGACATGTATAAGGTGTTGAACTAGTCTGGATTTCAGAAACGATGTGGACAAGCTAGCCGATTGTTCGAAAAAGGAGACAAGATCAACAGGGGAACAGTAAAAAGAACGATACTACTAGGAAAATGACAGCATCGCGGCAGGGGTGTTTTCGCTTACACCTGCTGGATTTGGCTTTGCCAAGCTAGTTATTATACTATACGTGCTCGATTCGCAACTTTGCACTTTAGCTTCCCCAATTAGGATATCCTTCGTAGTGGGGTGGATACAGAACGGCCGTGGCTTATCTGAATTGTATTCCCATTTGGTTCAGGTAAAGGCTTAGCAGTATATTTAAGTACGTGTGTCGTCGTCCGTTGTTCAGATAGGATATAGTGGAATTCTTTGCTGTTAAACGGCTGACGGTTAGCAAGCTCGGATAACCTAGTTATTTATTCATGTGACACGCGGAAATCGTGCCCTGTCATCGACTACTCCAAGAGCTGTGCTGGTACTCGGCCCTGGTTCGCTCTCTACCCATCAAGAACTCGCGAGGACGGCATACTGCCATACTGGCATATCTCACTCATTCAGTCCCACTGAATGTTTTTTTTACCGGACTTTTATCTAGCCCCCTTCAATAAGGGAATGATAACTGATTCCTTGCTGGCCTAGTCTCACTAACTACAAGATTTAATGGATAATATCAATTTTTTTGAAAGATATGCTTGCTGAAATCAACTATGCCCATCTAGTGTAGGAAAAACACTTCACGGCTTTTCCGATACATCCATTTTTATCGCAACATTATCTTAGTGTTACAATTCACAGATCATAGTTGTTAATACGAAAGTCAACTATCAAAATATAAAAACATGTAACAACAAGAGGATGCAAGGTAATTATCTGTTCTGAATTATAAGACATTTTGTAAGACTAGTTTAACCTTTCTAAATATCTTATAATTTGGAACTGAGGTAGCCAACTTGTATCTTCTAAAAAAAAGTCTTCAACTATCTAAGAATCTAGGACTCACATTAACCATGACCAAATATACATTTATGCCGGTTATGTGATAGGGCTTACTAGGGTTTAGTCCTAAATTAGTTGTAGGAGGATGAAGAATAATTTTTAAGGGTGACATTGTCCACTTAGGCTGATCTTTTGAAGTTAGAGAACCCAAGACCTCTTATAAGCATGTATTGCCTTATGCTAGGATTGACATGGGGTTGGATCCCGACGAGCAACAAGGGAAGGAAGATTGGTTTAGAGGGTCCCAGATTGTGCATGAATGCTTGTATAGCAGCACCTAAGCGTGAAGTAGTATTATGGCAAGTCTTATCATACATCAAAACTCACATGAGAAGTCAGAACTGCGGTGGTGGTCCCTGTGGCGTACGATGACTGGCGACAGGTGGTCCATTCGGCAATCTTCCACGGCGCCAGGTTTGCCTGGTTCTCCTTCGTAGTTCGTCCTCGGAGTCGGAGCTGTGATGTCTTGTCGCAGGTGTCTGAGTTTTGGCATGGATCTTCATGTGGCTCCGCACGACCTCTACAGTGTTGGTTGCTTCGACGATTGTGTTTGGCGAAGTCGGAGTCGTTTTCTCTAAGTTTGTGGATTGGAGATGTTGCTTCCTAGGGGAGAAGTGATGACGATGACACTTGTACACTGTCTCGACGAGGCCCTCTTTGTCGAGGTGTGGGTGGGGATTCTTGTGTGCGTCACTCAGTGGTTTTGTGATGGTTTTTGCCCGGTTTTCCATTAATAAACTGGACACTCTCTTCTGCTTAATTAATGGACAAGGCAAATCTTTTGCCTCCGTTTCAAAAAAAAACACACATGATTTCAACGTTGCCAAACGTGCGGCAGGAACATGAGCATGCCGTTTAGAAGTTGTGGTACCCTCATACCAGCCTAGCATTTTGGGGAGAGGGCTTAAGACCTCTTACAAGGTTGAGTTGCTGTGTGGCTGTTATATGTATATAGTGGCCTAACAAACACGTGGATAGTTATATTTTATTTGTACAAAAGATGTTATTTGTTAATTAATGTCTTCTCAATTAAAGAAAACAAGATGATCTATGAATCCCATGCATGATGGATGCATGCACTAATAGATGCAGAAATTAGGGGCTTCCACCTTATTAAAAAGAAAAGGTCTCATACATTTAATAAGATCACACACCATTATTATTTTTTATTTCGAAAAAATTAATCTCTCTACCATGTAACTTTATCTGGAAATTACAACACAAGATACAAACATACCAACAACTCTTATATATTCTGAATTAATATAGAAAACATGAGTAAGGTTTCTCTCATGTCCTGAGTAAAAGAATTACTCAGAATGACCGCGCATGCAAGATCATGTAAACAGGCATCATAATGTATAAGTACAATCTGATTATATAGTTCTAGTGCCAAATATTAACATGGTATCCAACAATAACATGCATATGACACACAAGAAAGTTACTTAGGGATCCATGTAAAAAAAGTTACCTAGGGATCCAATCTACACCAGTTGTGAAGGGGTTACGTCGATGACATGGATGGTGATGGTGTTGTTGTTAGATATGATAAAGACGTTGCTCCCCATGTCGGGGAAGCATTGATGTTGACAATGTCGGCTATTTCCCTAAAGCGGATACATCAAAACAGCAGAATATGCCCCCCTCTTGAGAAGGAGAAGACTTTTAGTTCCACCGCGCGTCGCTGGCATAGAAAAACCAAAAAAAATAGGCTCTTCCTTACGAGAATGTCAAAAGGACGATCTTGTATGGCCCAACGCATGCCCCCCACCCCCTCGCCGAGGTGCCAGCCTAGCAAGATGGGGCGTGGAACCTGGTGGGTCCCATTCTAGACCCTCAATGACATGGCTGATGGTCCATAAAAACAACTCCCACTGTTTTTGTTGTACATTTTCTCATTCATGTAAATATGACAAATACCATTTATTTTCTAGACACGATCAAATTCGTCACCACACCGGTGCGATAAATGTAAAAGCAATATAAGAATTAAATAAAAATTGCACAAAATAGGTAGTAGAATAATAATCAAAACTTCAATCCAAAATACTTGATAAAGATGCACGAATTAAACTACTATTACTTTTCTATTTTCAAACTCCATAATATTTAACATGTCAGAACATCCACATTATGCCTTACTTTATTCAGAATTTTATGAATCATAAATCAAGCAGTTTGTTGAGAACTTGTGCAGTGAATTTGTCCCGGAGCACATTCTCGCATAACAAAAAAAATATTCTTCCATTAATCTGGAAAATTCTCACAATTTGTAGGACCAAAAGTCAAAAGATGGCCTGGAAAATCATTCTAAGGTTGTGGACGCAATTTACGACTACGCCATATGAGTCAATGGTCACCGTGTATCTTTGCATGCAGCTTTCCATCCTGTCACACATGAGTACATTAGTACATATAAATGACACAAACCAGGAGACGACCACAGGTTTTGCCAAAACAAGCTCGCTGGTTTGAACTTCAATGGTACACTATCCCGGATCCTAGGTACCAATAAACAACGATTCGATACGCGTATAGGTCAACCTCGAGTTCTCAAAAGGAAAACAAACTGTCCACTGCCAGCACGGATACGAAGACGTCGAGATATCTTTAGTGAGCGGTGCTTTGTTTAGTTGATTTAGCTTAATCACATCTTGTATTTTTTTTGTAAAGTCTCTGCATTTCCTTTTCAATAACACGAGACCACTTGAAGTACAGCAGAGTCACATCTCCGACACGCTAGTCTCTAGATTGTTTATTCAACAGTACTATATTTATGCGTTAGTTAATCACCGCGAAACATCTTCTAACATTGTAAAGGAAATAGTGATTAGAAAGTCGTTAGAACACCCAAGGAATTCGGTTCATCTGACTGCACAGAAATGTTCATATGGTATACTAATGAGATTTTGGTGGTTTTAGTATATACTGCTAAGAAAATCCTGGTTTGAAATATAGCTCGCAAAGTTTGCACCAATTTCAAATATGCCAGCTGATAGTCAACTGCATCCCTAGAAGATAAATTTATCTTTGTTTTGGTTTTCATATAAGCAATCTTATACTCCCTCTGACCACTATAACTTGTCTCCAGTATGGGTGTCTATAGACACTAAAAAGTGTCTATATGCATCCATATTAGCGATAGGTAATAGTTGTGTTGCCTGTCAAAACCCATCGGCGAGCAGCGACGAGCAACACGAAGAGCCGGGAGGCTCCCAGAACTGCTGGTGGGCCCTGGTCCCTCGGGCAACGGCCCGCAAAACTCCGGCACACGTCCTGGCTGATGCAAGAGCGTGCCACCTGACCTATACCTGATCAGGAAGGTGATGGATTGCTTCGATTAGTTTCCTGCATGGCAGACACGTAAACATTAAATACGAGCCTCGATCGGCTCTCAGGTTTCCCTGTGAATCGGCTCATGTAGCCGATTGTCCCATGGATCTGCATTGGATCTACGATAACATGGGGTTTTGCTTTATCAATACAAGTCAAATCGATCTACGACAGTTTAACGCTTTCACCACATAATTGGAACATCCCACACGTAATTGAGCCTGGTAGATACGAAAGATAACAGAAAACTAACCCTAGAGGAGGCCAAAAAACCAACGTAGAGTCAATTCCCGGAACAACTCCTCTCGAATTGGCAAACCATATCCTTACGTACTACTGGATCGTTCAACCCGTTTGTGAGGCCTAACCATGCGGATATCAAACTAATCCTTGGAGAACAAGGAACAACTATGACAGATTGAATCGACTGAATAAAGATCAAGCAAGATGCTGCCCTTACACCCAAAATAGATGCAAAGGCAGCGAGATCTCTAGGGGCAGCATGATTAAGCAAACATAACCAAAAGCACCGATGCTAGCCCAAACAGATCTATGATAACAGTATTACTCGCCATCAACAAGGCTTCAGTACGAGCAACACCAAATAACACATAAGCAGATGCTGTCTAGATCGCGAGATGCGATCTAGGCAGCACGACGCTTACCTGAAAGAAACCCTCGAAACAAGGGGTGGCGATGCGCCGAGATTGTGTTTGTTGTGAACGTGATCGTCCTCCTTTCTCAATAACCCTAGGTACACATTTATAGTCCGGAGACTTTCTATCTTTGGAATAAACCTAACAACTCTATCTCTTGTTTAAACCGAAACGTAATCTATCATAACATACAGATACACGGGCAATTAGCCCAAATCCACGCGCAAGGCCGATCCAGCCTTCAAGCCCATCTTGATTACGGCCCATCTCCTCATTTGGCCAAAATATGGCGATAACACATGCCCCCCTGGTTTTGGCAATAATAATTCCAAAACCACTCTATTTTTTCTTCATCGGGTCACGCGTTGCAGAGCAGAACCGTCATATCGCCTCCTCATCATGATGCCTCGCCTTCTCAACTTCTCCGCAGTACACGATTTGACAACTCTGGCACCACATTCTCGAAAACCGCTATGGCATTGAACCATCTTCCACTATTCCCCTTATTTAAATCTATCCGAACCATTTGCATCCTCATTCTTCTCCAATAGCCAAAAAACCCTCTTCATCCGCCATGGCCTCCTCTTCTTCCTCCAACACATCCGGCCTTTCCTTCCAATCCTCCGACTCCGTCAACCGGGAACCGACGCCGAAGCACCCGCCAATGGCGGCGTACGAAGCTCTCGCCCCACAAAGGTGGGACGAGAGAGACTGGGACTTCGCCGCCCAGTCAGAGGACGACGAGTCCCTGACCGACGGCGAGGAGGACCTCCAACTCCTCATCGACGGGGAACTGGAGGCGGAGAGCGCCGACGACGCCGTGTCCTGGGGCGAGGACATCGGCTCTTCCGATAATGAGGAAGAAGCAGAGGAGGACACCTCCTCCGACGAATACCCGCCGGTGAAGCGCTTCCGCGCCGGGTCCAGCGAGGACACCGACGACGACGAGGACGAGGAGGCCCCCGCTGACAACTTCAGCAGCAGCGGTGAGGACTACACCGGCAGTAGCGCCGATGACAGCGAAGACGGCGGCGGCAATGGCAACGGTGACGACGACGACGCCGCCTTCTAGATTAGGAACTAGTAGTAGTAGTACTAGTAGTAGATCTCCATTTTGTAAGCAATCGGCTTCATTGTAAACAACCGTCTTTGGAATCAACAAAGCTTGCTTTTCCCAATTTGATTTTGCCGATAGTCAAATAGGTCAACGTTCCAAAAACCGATAGTAACGAATCGGCTTTCACCATACCACGCTTGATATGATCAACCAAGTCAAAGCCCAAAGAGCCGATGGCAACACATCGGCTTTTCCCACAAACGTTGGCAAGGTCAAACTCGGTCGCTTATTTAGACAAATCTGAGCGGTCACTTTCCAATTTCAACGGTAACCTGCAACCATCTTCAAAAAGGCTAACTCAGATCTCCAATTGCCTCATTGAACAAATCGGGCTTACGGCGACACGAACCCTAGATTCCCCACCGCATAGATCCATCTCCGCCGGCAAATTAGATGGCGGAATCGTCCAGCGCCAACACAGCGGTCTCCGGTCTGAAGGTAATCCTTCACTGTTCCTCGCAATCCGAGCTCGGTGCTAGAATTAATAGCAAACACCTGAATTAATGCTTTATCCCATCATTAAAATTTTAGGTTTCAGACATTCCGCTACCGCATCCTTCTCTCCCAAATTCTCTCTGCCTTGGCCCCCGTACAGAATCTAGTCCTGCCCATCTGATCTCTTGCGAGGCAAACAGAATCCCCTTCGTAAGCCAAAACTTAGATTTGGATTCTTGGGCCGACTGCTTGCGAGCCTGGCCTAATCCTCCCGAATATTGGGTTTCTTGGTACAGTAGGGTAGCCAAAACTTACCAATCCCAATGGGAAACCACGGGAATAGCCGATGCCTTGACTTTGTCATTGTCTCCCCTTGAGAAACATGAAAACCTTCTAAAAACCATCGGCTATTTCTGGTCTGATGCTCTGAACTGCTTCATGTTCGTCCATGGCCCCATGACACCAACTCTGTTAGACGTGGTGATGATTACTGGCCTAGACGTCACATCACCCAGCCCCTCTGCTTTTATGCTGCCAACAGTCCCCTTCAAGCTTTCTTCCAAAACAGATTGCACGAGCTGGGGTGCTTATCTTCGAAGCCACATGAAAACTAAGGGCCCTGTCACAGAGAAAGAACACACGGCCTTCCTCAATTTCTGGCTGGAACATTTCATATTCTGTGGCCCTTCCCTTGCCCCAACCAAGAATTATCTCTCCTTGGCCTATGAACTTGCCAGAGGCACTCAACTTGGCATCGGCAAACTGTTCCTTGGAGAAGTCTATCGATATCTCCAGTTGATGTCTGTCAAACTATCCTCCCACATAGCAGTCAAAACAGGAGGTCCTTGGTGGTTTATTCAACTATGGGCTCAGCTGTACTTTCAAAACCATATCCCAAACTTCCCCCTTTTGGCAAGTTGCACCTTTCCAGATGCCAAAGGGAAGCAGATCCGATGCACCAGCTACGGCCAAGCTCTGTATAGCCTGCCAGGTAGTAAACTGATCCCTCATGAAGCATCCAAGTGGTTCAGCATTTTCTTCCAAGGCCTGGACAATCCTATCTTCTTTCCTTACACGGAGGAATCGGAAAATTTTGAAAATCCAATCTCCTTCAGGCTGGACAACTTTGCCGATGACACTAGCACTCGGCAACTATTCTCCACCGTGATCCGTCCCTGCTTCCTCCCAGTTGGCATGAGCACATCCAACAGAATAATCAAGCCTGGATACGAGTTCTACCAGCCGGTCGTAGCAGCTCGGCAATTTGGCCTTGGGCAAGTACCTCCTCATTTCTTTCTCCACCACCTCACAGAGAGCAGAGCTGACCTGCCCGACCCTCTCACCAGTCAGAGGTGTTATTCTTTCTTCGATGCTCTGACCATCCCAATTCCTAACAACCTCACTTTCGCTTCATCAACCGATGGTTTTGAGAACTGGTGGTCGATGTGGAAGACTCATGCCTTCAGGAGAGCTCTGGGACCATTGCTGGAACAGCTCGATGCTGAATATGACATCCCCGTAGAACAGGTACTGCTACTTGTAAATTTTCTTGATGCAGCTCACGACGATTCTTTTAATATCCTGCTCTGTCTCCTTGCAGCAACAAGATGGTCCAGAACCTACTAACGAGGATGGCTCCCCCTTCGAATTCCTCCCACCAGCTCCTGTGGTCCTTTTTTGCAAAAACTCGCCACCTTTGAAACAGGTCGTGATGCAGAACCAGCCGATATCACCAAAATCGGCTTCCAAGAGCCAAGCAACTTCCGGGTCAGCTGCCTCCCGAGTCCCAACTAAAACAATAACGGCGGTGAGGAAGGTAGTGGCCAAAAAAACTTTGAGGCGCCGGAGCCCTTCTCCAGAGAGCTCGCACGTACGCTGATTCATGCCTTGGTTGATCTCATTTATCTTTGTAAACATGCTTGTGCTTACCAACTCTCCCTTTCTTACAGGTCTCCATCGAAGACACCTCCAACGAGGAAACACAATCCAATCGAGGAGATTCAAGCTCAGCAGACTCTGAGAGAACCACCACACCGAGCCAGCCAGATGTGCCACCATCGGCTTCCAGGAAAAGGCCTGTTCCTGAACCTGTTGCCCCCCGAGCAGCAGTCGAGGCGGGGCAAGCTGTGAGCCCCAAGAGGGCTCGCAAGGGACTGCAAACTTCTTCTTCGAGCCAGGAGGCTTCGAAAGTAATTATCCTCCATACTCTTACCACTCCTTTTTTATGCCGATTCATTGCTATTCACATCGGCTAAGCACCTTTCATGCAGACGAATGACACTTCTAGTGGGAAAGTCGGGGAAGTGCCGATGCCTTCCGCAAGCCTGGATCTAGTAATCCCTGAAGGTGTAGATGAAACGGTTGCCAATCTGGCCAAGCCCTCAGCAACAACACACGAGCCGATTGTCTCGCCGTCGGCTATCCCCCTGATCTCAGGAGAGGTATGTTCGCTTCTTTCGACTCATCCTTCCCTGTTTGACGCATACTGACGCCACTTCTGCCTGCCAGGGTTGTGATATCTCAGGCTTGCTGACGTTCGACCCTGAATCCATCGAACCAGCTCCCTCTGCCGCCAACGATGAACCACGAGCAAGCGCTGTTCTACCTCAATTCCAGCGTCTCAAAGCCTTGCTGTCCTCCCCAATCGAGAAGTTGGTCGAGGGTTCTGAAGAGGTGAAGAGTGTTCTTGACGAAATCAAGGACCAACTCCCGGTAGCATTGCAGGTGAAGCTTTGGCCAGTTGTGACTCTGTCTTTCTACGGGTCAAGGGTGAAGTTGGCTCGTGAGAGGATCAATCTACGCCACGCCCAACTCCCACTGAAGGCCGATATTGCAGCCAAATGTCAGCGGCTCAATGAGAAAAAGGCGTCTCTGGATGCCAAAACTGACACCTCTGTCAGCACCGCCGAGCTTGCATCCTTAAAAAAGGAATTGGAAGATCTCGAAGAGAAGGTCCGGGCGACTAAAAAGCTCATTCATGACAAGGAAGCATTCATCGCCCGCTCCCAAGACGAAGCAGAAGGCCTCAAAGCTCAACTGAAGACTGATCTGGCAGAAATACGTGCCCTGAGCAAGCAGCTAGTGACGGGCAAGGACGATGATGACAAAGCCGAGATCGCCGAGGTGGATCGTGTCCGTGCTGACGCCCTCCGTGCCTTCGAGGCATTCCTTCAGTAGCTTATTCATGTAACCTGACACCTGCTCGTAACAGTCTGAACCTCGAGAGTCGATGGCTGTGGCTGTGCATTGTTTTTTTTTATTTGGCCGATTTCATGTATCGGCCCCCATATTTCACTGTCCATCATCCCACATGCTTGGGAAATATTTCTTGAGATGCTGACCGTTAACAGCCACTGGGAATTTCACACCGTCCAGCTCCTCAAGCATGTACGCGTTGCCCCTTAAAACTTGGTCGACCCTGTATGGCCCGTGCCAACTTGGAGACCATTTACCGTATGCTGCATCCTTAGTTCCCAATGGCAATACAGCTTCCCATACCAGATCACCAACGTGGAACTCCTTTGGTCTCACCTTCTTATTATATGCACGAGCTACCTTGGCTTTGTTCTCTTTAATTTTCTCGAGCGACCACAGCCTAAGTTCAGTTAAATCCTCAACACTGTCACTCATCAGGGCTGCATATTCTTCAGTTGTTAGATCGTCCTGAAAAGTGACACGTCTCGATCCAGCCGTAATCTCCCATGGCAATACGGCTTCTTGTCCATAGACTAGATGGTATGGCGAGGTTTTTATCGCTCCATGACATGACATGCGATAAGCCCACAAAGCTTCTGACAAAACCTCGTGCCAACGCCTAGGGTGCTCGTCGATTTTTCTCTTGATCAGCTTGATAAGGCTCTAATTGGACGCTTCAGCTTGTCCATTTGCTTGAGCATAGTATGGAGATGATCGGATCAGCTTAATTCCCGTGTCCTCGCAGAACTCTCTAAACTCGTGAGAAATGAAGACCGAACCTCCATCGGTCGTGATAGTTTGGGGAATCCCGAATCTATGAAGGACATGTTCTTTCACGAAATTGATAACATCCTTCGAGTTTACTGACTTCATAGGGACGGCTTCCACCCATTTAGTGAAATAATCCGTAATGGCCAAAATCCACATGTGGCCTTTGCTTGATGGAGGATTGATCTTGCCAATGATATCCATGCCCCAACCTCGGAATGGCCAAGGCTTGATGATGGGGTTCATCGCTGATGCAGGTACCATCTGAATCTTCCCGAATTTCTGACATGCTTGACACCCTTTATAGTACTTAAAACAGTACTCAAGCATGGTGGGCCAATAAAACCCTGATCGCCTGATCAACCATTTCATCTTGTGAGCCGATTGGTGAGTTCCACAGGCGCCTTCGTGTACCTCGTGTAGAAGCCGATTTGCCTCGGTTGGCCCCAGACATTTGAGCAGTAACCCTTCCAAAGTCCTGTAGAACATGTCATCCCCAATAAGCACATACTTCATGGCCTTGTACCTTATCCGTTTAGGTGCCCCCCGAGCCGAATCTTTCAAGTAATTGAAGATATCGGCTCTCCAGTCGTCCGCCTCCAGGAACTGTACCTGAACATCAGTTCCATCTGCTATGTCCTTGTAGCCTGAAGCCATCTGTGCAAGATCATTCGCCTCGGTATTCTGCGACCGCGGGATCCAGTTAAAGTTTAGATACCTGAACTGTGCCATCAGCTCACGGCATTGCAACCATAATGGGAAGAGTGACTCGCTCTCACACTTGTATTCGTCCGTGAGTTGGGAAATCACCAATTTGGAGTCTCCAAAAAGTTCCACTGCTTCTGCTCCGGCTTCAATGAGCAACTCCATTCCCTTGCGTATTGCCTCATACTCAGCGACATTGTTGGTGCAAGGGGTAGATAGCCTGATGGAGAAGGAATATGTTGCCCCCCGGGGCGACACGAGTAGAATGCCGATGCCGCAACCATCATCACAAGCCGATCCATCGAAAAACATAGCCCATGCATGTACAGACAGTGCTGCTATATCAGTGTTGATTCGTTCAGCAATAAGATCGGCCAACGCCTGTCCCTTAACCGCTTTGGCGGGTTGATACCGGATATCAAATTCCGATAATGCAAACATCCATTTGCCGAGTCGGCCTTTCAACAAAGGAGCCGACAGCATATGTTTTATGACATCTGATTTGCATATGATGATAATCTCTGCTGACAGCAAGATGTGTCGCAGCTTGGTGCAGGTGAAAAATAGGCAGAGGCATAACTTCTCGATCTCAGGATACCTTGTCTCTGCATCCAGCATCCTTCTGCTGATGTAAAACACAACTCGCTCCAGACCATCATAAACTTGCACCACCACCGAGGCGATGGACGTGTCAGCCACCGACAAGTAAATGTAGAACGGCCTATCCTGCTGCGGTGGAACCAACACTGGTGGCTTCGTTAGATATTCTTTGATCTCGTCGAAGGCTCGTTGTTGTTCTGTCCCCCAGCGGAACTCCTCATCAGATTTAATTTTCACCAGTCCCATGAACGGCTCTATTCTTCCTGACAGATTGGAGATGAACCTTCTGACGAAGTTGATTTTGCCGATGAGACACTGCAGTTCTTTCTTCGTGGTAGGTGGCTTCATTGTTCGCACTGCCTCCTGACTTTTCAGGCCGATCTCAATTCCGCGTTCATGGACCAAGAAACCCAAGAACTGACCGGCCGTCACACCGAAGGCACACTTCTTTGGATTCATCCGTAGCCCGAATTTTCTGGTTCGGTCCAGGACGCGTCGCAGATCGTCCAAGTGTCCTTGTACTGAAGCAGACTTGACTACCACGTCATCGATATAAATCTCCACCAGCTTGCCGATCAGATCATGGAAAATGTAATTCATGGCTCTTTGGTATGTGGCGCCGGCATTCTTCAGTCCAAATGTCATGACTACATATTCAAACAACCCCACCGAACCTGGGACTCTGAATGCAGTCTTGTGTATATCTTCTGGAGCCATAAAAATTTGATTGTAACCAGCATTGCCATCCATAAAGCTCAAGACCTTATGACCAGCAGCTGCGTTGATCAATGTCTCTGCTACCGGCATCGGATACTCATCCTTTGGAGTGGCTCTATTGAGATCCCGAAAATCTATGGCAACACGCCATCGGCCATCCTTTTTCTCTACAGGTACGATACTAGAAATCCACTCAGCATACCTGCATGGCCTGATGAACCCAGCTTTTAACATTTTCTCGATCTCTTTCTTGACTTCCTCTAAAATTTCGGCCTTCATCTGTCGTGCTCGCTGCTGGAATGGCCGAAACCCTTTTTTAAGCGGGAGCCGATGCTCAATGATGCTCCTGTCTAACCCGGGCATCTCCGTATAGTCCCAGGCAAAGCAATCTGGATATTCTTTCAACAAAGCTATCATCGGACCCCGCAGATTCGGATCTAACTTTTTGCTGATAAATGTCGGTCGTGGCTTATCCCCAGGACCGATGTCAATCTCCTCTAGCTCATCAGCGGATGTAAACCCATACCCCAGCTTTCCGTCACCTGCCAAATCGATGCTGAACACAGGCCAAAAGTTTGGTGAGGATAATTTGGGCCGATTGCCGGAATCGGCCCCCTTTTTGATTGCATTACTCAAGGAAGGTTTACAACTTATTTGTGCTCTACAATGGTAGGGAATCTCCCTACTACGACTACATGACATGCTTGTCGTAAGATCACTGCTTTTTATTTTTTGTGGCCGATCGCAGGGATCGGCCTTACCACGCACAATCGTGGGCTTTGCTACTCTGTCAGGCCAGTGGATAAGACCAGCCTCACCCCGTTTTTTGTAGCTTCAATGCGCTCACAGCCGTCTAGACTGACTCCAGAGATCGGCTCTTGGTCTTCTGCGTCCCAAATGTTCATGCCAGCTATTGAGATCTCGATCGAATCATCTGCATGAATGACCTCCACTTCATCTCCATCCCACTGTATCAGGCATTGGTGCATCGTGGATGGAATGCAGCAGTTAGCGTGAATCCAATCCCTTCCCAGCAAGACAGCGTAGGTGCTTTTGCTGTCAACAATGAAGAACGACGTAGGGATGGTTTTTCTACCCACGGTCAGATCCACGTTCAGAACGCCTTGCGTTTCTGAAGCTTGGCCGTTGAAGTCGCTTAGCGTGACGTTGGTTTTGATCAGATCTGCAGTGGAGCGTCCCAAACGCCGCAGCATGGAGTATGGCATTATATTGACTGCCGCTCCGGTGTCAACCAACATCTTGCGGACAGGCTGCCCATTGATATAACCTCTCAGGTACAGGGCTTTCAGATGTTTGTAGCCCTTCTCTCGTGGCTTTTCAAAGATAACCGGCCGTGGGCCGCAGTCAAACTGTGCCACTGGTAGTTCTTCGGTTCTTGGAGCGCAAAACTCTGACGGAAGTATGAACACCATGTTTGTGCCAGCCGATGTCTTCGCATCGGCTTTTACTGGTTTGGGGCGCCACTCTTTCTTTTTTGGACGGGCCTCCGTCTCCAAGGTTTGCTGAATTTTCACGGCCAGATCAGGCCGGGCTTTCCTTAAAATGTGGAGGTACTGCGCTTCGGCTTCCTCCAAGCTACGTAGCCGCTGAACTCTACGCTTTCGGGTGTGTCTGAGTCCATCGGGACACCACCTTGGCCGGTGATATCTATCTTCTTCTTCATCCTCTGACTCCTCGAGATCTTTTGCTCGAGATGAATCCTCTTGTCTGTTCTGAGGCCGGAGAGGCCCTAGACGCTTGAACACTGAAACTGGACCTGTGTCATCCTTCTGCTGTCCACATTCCGGGCAGTTGTCGACTGTAGGCAATCGGCTCATTCCCGCATCCCAACAGTACTTGAAGAAAGGACAATCCCAATGTTTATCCACGCCTTCCTTTTCCTTTGACCTTCCCCTAGCGCGGTGCTCATATCCTTCATCATCTCTATCATGCCGACGGTATCTCCCGTCGTATGCGTCGGTCCGACGATCTCTTTCATCATCTCTGTCGTACTGCCGACGTCGGTCATACTGACGCTCATACTTGTTAAGGAGATGCGTGGAGTGTGGCTTCTGATATCGCACGCTTCTCACTTGTTCCTCGGTTATATACCGCCTATCGTCATAACGGGGCCGGTCGCGTGGACCGGCCTGTTCCTTTTCTTTGCCCCGGGAGTGGCCGCTTTCCTCCTTATACTTACCCTGGTGGTACACAGGCCCTGCCATGTTAATATCGAACGAGAAATCTAGCTGACGCCTCGTGGAGTGGCTGTGCTCTACCATGTTGATGCCAGGAAACGGGTTTGTGTCCACTTTCATGGCGAACTGCCCAAGGATCAGACGGCCCTGTTCTATCGCCATTTGGATCTGCCGACGTAGCTCTTTGCAATCATTGGTGGTGTGGGTGAACGAGTGATGCCACTTGCAGTATGATCTCCCGTTCATCTCTTGCGCCGTAGGGATTTTATGGCCTTCGGGTAACTTCAGCAGCTTTTCCTTCAGCAGTAAATCGAATATCTGCTCAGCTTTGCTTACATCGAAGTCGAACCCTTTTGCAGGCCCTTGCTGTTTCACCCATTTGCAGGACACAGGATCTGCTCCCCGAGCCCATTCAGCCACGGCTATCTCCTGGTCTTCTACAAGATCCTCTTCTTCTGTATCGACCAGGCCTATCGGACGTTTGAACTTGTCTTGGTACAACTCAGGGTGGCGCTGCTCATACATTGTCAGTTTCTGGACCATGTGCGCCAGTGAATTGTATTCTACTTGGAAAGCCAGATCCTTGATCGGTGCTGAGAGACCGAACACGGCCAGCTCGACTGCTTCTTTCTCAGTTAAACGAGCCGAATAACATCGGTTCTTGACAGTCCTGAAACGCTGAATATACTCGGCTACCGTTTCTCCCCGCTTCTGCCGCACCTGCGCCAGATCGGCAATGCCAGCCTCGGTAGCTTCTGAATGATACTGAATATGGAACTGTTCTTCCAGCTGCTTCCAGGTCCGGATCGAATCTGGTGGCAACGAGGTGTACCACCCAAAAGCTGGTCCTGTCAGAGATTGCGCAAAGAACCTTACGCGTAACTGATCCGATGCTGAAATCATGCCTAACTGTGCCAAATATCGGCTCACGTGCTCGATCGAGCTAGACCCTTCTGAACCATTAAATTTTGAGAACTCAGGGAGCCGATACTTGGGTGGAAGCGGAATCAGATCATACTCGTTGGGGTACGGCTTGGAATAGCCGATTGTTCTCCTCTTCGGCACGAAGCCGAACTGGTCTCTCAAGATGGTACTGATTTGCTCCACCGTTTGAGCTGCAGGGGCTAAATTCTCATGACTCGTTCCGGTGGCATACTTAGCTAGCCACGCCTGTTTATCAGCGTCCATCCCGGACATCCCTGCTCCCAAAATCCCTCCTCCAGAAACACCTGCCCCAGAAATCCCTGCGGTTGCAATCTGGTTCGTGCGCGTCAGGCTGTTGCAGTCCAGCACGTATGTGCACACATATCCATGTGGGATTTCTTTAGGTGGTTCAAACAGGAATTGGTAATCGCCAGGATCACCTCCAATCTTGTAGACGACGTACGCCGGTGACCCCGGTGGCTCCGGAGTTGCAAGGGTGAATGGTAGCTGTGGCCTGGTCTGGAGCGGTCTTTCTCCCTGGTGAGTCCCTAGGGTAGGCCCCGACGGAGAGTACTGATGTTTCATGATCTCCTGAACCACGCGAACCGCGACGCGCTCGAAAGCGTTCACCAGGCTCTCAGAATGGCGGTGAAGAGAATGAGCCACCATGTAATTGACTTCCTGTCGCAGAGCTCTGGTGCGATCCTCTGAAGGAACAGACAGATCCACCTCATCGAGAGCGCCTTCGGGTGAGAACCCTTTCCACCTGATGCCATGCTTACGGGTCCTCTCAAAAGAGCCGATGAGATCGGCTTCGAAGAGAGCTTTGATATCATCATACCTCTTCTTGTGCTCATCAGGCAGATCGTCGTACGTGATTGGTCTGTCCCCCATCGCAGCGTCAGATGTTGATGCAGATGTTGTTGAGTGTCCCACCGGGCGTGCCAGAATGTGTTGCCTGTCAAAACCCACCGGCGAGCAGCGACGAGCAACACGAAGAGCCGGGAGGCTCCCAGAACTGCTGGTGGGCCCTGGTCCCTCGGGCAACGGCCCGCAAAACTCCGGCACACGTCCTGGCTGATGCAAGAGCGTGCCACCTGACCTATACCTGATCAGGAAGGTGATGGATTGCTTCGATTAGTTTCCTGCATGGCAGACACGTAAACATTAAATACGAGCCTCGATCGGCTCTCAGGTTTCCCTGTGAATCGGCTCATGTAGCCGATTGTCCCATGGATCTGCATTGGATCTACGATAACATGGGGTTTTGCTTTATCAATACAAGTCAAATCGATCTACGACAGTTTAACGCTTTCACCACATAATTGGAACATCCCACACGTAATTGAGCCTGGTAGATACGAAAGATAACAGAAAACTAACCCTAGAGGAGGCCAAAAAACCAACATAGAGTCAATTCCCGGAACAACTCCTCTCGAATTGGCAAACCATATCCTTACGTACTACTGGATCGTTCAACCCGTTTGTGAGGCCTAACCATGCGGATATCAAACTAATCCTTGGAGAACAAGGAACAACTATGACAGATTGAATCGACTGAATAAAGATCAAGCAAGATGCTGCCCTTACACCCAAAATAGATGCAAAGGCAGCGAGATCTCTAGGGGCAGCATGATTAAGCAAACATAACCAAAAGCACCGATGCTAGCCCAAACAGATCTATGATAACAGTATTACTCGCCATCAACAAGGCTTCAGTACGAGCAACACCAAATAACACATAAGCAGATGCTGCCTAGATCGCGAGATGCGATCTAGGCAGCACGACGCTTACCTGAAAGAAACCCTCGAAACAAGGGGTGGCGATGCGCCGAGATTGTGTTTGTTGTGAACGTGATCGTCCTCCTTTCTCAATAACCCTAGGTACACATTTATAGTCCGGAGACTTTCTATCTTTGGAATAAACCTAACAACTCTATCTCTTGTTTAAACCGAAACGTAATCTATCATAACATACAGATACACGGGCAATTAGCCCAAATCCACGCGCAAGGCCGATCCAGCCTTCAAGCCCATCTTGATTACGGCCCATCTCCTCATTTGGCCAAAATATGGCGATAACAAGTTGTCAGAGAGAGTAGTGTATTTATCTTTGTTCGATCTATGTAGACAAATTCCCGAATGGCCGCATGTAACATGAACCTTCCCACTTAACATTTTATCCTTTACCCATGAGTTATTTAAAAATGTTACAAATTTTGATCGCAGAAACAAACAATGCATGCAAAACCCTACTATGTCATCATTTGCAACAAAAACTATTGCATCCAATATATACGCCCAACCAGGGGCGGGCCTAGAATATTGAGTATGGGTATTCAAATTTATAATAACAATTTATTTTATAAAATAATGCTTATAAAAAATTGAGTATGAACTAATGAACCTCATATGTGCTTGATAAACTATTGCAATCAGAAGGATACTTGTCATTGAGACATATAATAAGCTTCTAAATTAAAACTATCAAACATGTAACTTTGTACAAATTTCTAACTAATGAAGATCACATGAAAATATAAGTGTAAAAAATACTATATGAGCTTTCTTTAACAAAAAAAAGTGCATGCAAAAAGATTGTTTTTTTAATAAGAAAAAAACTGCAAAGATGACGGTTTGAACCGAACCAACAAAGAAAGCTGCATATTCCAAACCACTTGAGCTAGTTCTTTCACTTGTCATAACAAGAGAGTCTGTCTTTATTATACATGTTGTAGAACATTAGCATACTGCATACATGTATATTTCCAAAATATTTGGGTATTCAGTTGAATACCCTTGAATTGAAGTGGGCCCGTCCCTGCGCCCAACACACACAACACAAACACAAACAAGTTTGCAGTTTTGGAAAAGACTTTGAAGCATAGCCCAGAATCATTGCAACATTTTACTTGTGGGTACACATAAAAAAGATAAACACTTGTAACATGTCAAAATTACCATTGCAACATACTAAACCCCCCCCCAAAATTAGTAACCTCCACCATCACCTGCCTCGTTCTTCCTGAGCTTACCGACTAATAATCTGGCTCACCGGATTGAACTCTATTGGCACCAGATGTGGTAAACAGGGATCCATCAACCTCTGGATATTGTCTTAGAAAGTTCGAATCATTGCAAAATCTGTAGCAGTAGATAAGCTTCACAGGTAGTGGCGCGAGAGGAGCGACTGCCAATATGAGATGCACACATGCGGAGGGCCAACATCGGTAACACAAGGGCAATTGCGGCCATCGCATGAGCAGGAGCTGCTGCAAGCGGGAGATACATATATGAAAGTGGGCCAACGGGCGAGGCGTATGGTAGGAGAAACCACCGACGTACATGAGGCTAGGATGTATGTGCGTTGAGTCGGTTGTACTTTGAGAATAAGCATTCTTAAAAAAATGTATAGCGCCAAAAATATATTAGATTTGGTTTGAAAATTCCAATGGTGTAATTTGTATATAACTTACATATTATTGGTTCCACTTATGGTCAAAGTTGAACCTAAACTTGGTGGACAAGCTAGTATATTGGGGACTGAGATGTAGCGACTTTCTAAGACCGCCGTGCGACTTTGCTTATGTGCCATTGATCAACATCCAAAATTTGCACTAAAATTCAATCTGTTCAGAAACAATTGAAAAAATTACATTAAATCATATATGTTCCATTGAGTATTCTGAGAAAGTTCCGTTCACTTGAACAATCGGTTCATTTTTAAATTGGTTTTTGAACTTGAAACATAAAAAACTATTTAATCATAATCCATTTATCAGAATGAAACAAAACTTTTGCATAATACGTAATGGAGCTTAGTACTCCCTCCGCTAGGAATTATCCTGCATCCTAGGTTTAGTCAAAGTTAAACTTTATAAATTTTAACTAAGCATATAAGAAAAAATATCAAGAATTACAATAAAAATTAAATATTGTTAGAATCATCATAAATATATATTCATATTATATGTATCTTGCATTGTAGATATTGAGGGAGAATGAAATTTTCGTCCAGTTTTTCTCTCTAAGATTAAAGGCTGGTAGTCCGTTGCGAGTTAAACACGTGGTATCGGCCGCAAGCGATCGGCTGTTGACGGCGCCCCTCCCGCCTGCAGATGCAGTGCGCGGCTAGCTGCCGGATTGATCGGCTCGCGCCTACCGGAAGCGGCAGCGCGCGCGGGTCCCCCGACCCCGAACCGACGGGTCAAAGATACGCGCGGCGTACGTCGCAGACATGAAGCCCGTACCACGTCGCCGGCGGGCTAGAAAGCTTGGAGAGGCTGACAGCGGCGACGAGTGCCCCCGTCCGCGTCGGTGCCGTGCCGTCGGCGGCGGCGCTGTCGCAGCCCCGGCGTCGGTCGTACGCGCTGTGGCGGTGGCGCGCACTGTCGCCCCGCTGGCTGAGACGAGGAGTGGGACGGCGACGTCGCGCCCGCGCGCGTGCCCGGAGTCGTGCGCGCCACGGTGGCTGACGCTGATTTGGGTTGCGCCAGGCCGTGGCCGTGGAAGCGCAACGCGGTGCCTGGTGTGCGTACGGATGATCGAACGGGTTGGCCGGTGCGCGCGCCTCTTTCCTCCTTCCGCGAGCGGGGCCAGGGTGTGGGCAGCGTCTCCTTGCTGTCTCTCTGGCTAAAAAAATAGTACTCCCTCCGTTTAAAAATATAAGATATTTTAGTTTTGTGAAGTGAATGTATCTAGACATCTTTTAGCTTAAATCTATACACTAAAAGATGTCTAGATACATTAGCTTCATAAAGCTAAAATATCTTATATTTCTAAACGGAGGAAGTATGTCCTACGAAAACAGAAACGAAACCTATGTAATATATGTGCCGTATGGGAAAACAATATGTATATGATTTAAAAAAAAATTGAAAACAATTCTGGATTTTGTCAATGATATATCCTACGTACAAGCATGCAGAGTCGCAATGCAAAATTCCTTCTATTACGGGCTACACAAAAATATCAATATTTGATATATTTTTAGAGATTTCAAAATTTGATAACTGAATCCACACTCCACACTATTGTCATTTTTGCGTAGCTCAAAATACACATTATTTCCAATTGATAGTATGAATGTTTGTGGTATACACATCATTGGCTACATTCTGATTTATTTTCATAATTTTTGGAACTCAGAAATATGTTTTTTTTATTTACTTTTTTAAGAAGGGATCAATAGTGCCCACGTACACCAAATCTCCTCCTGTCGTATGTACTACAAATTTTCATAAACACATCATCTGTTGTACATAAAAAAATATGTGGATGTGGATTGCTAATGAGTTGCCCTACTGTGTAATCTTCAAATGAACGTTTCATTCAATAAATTTATATAGATATGTAGAGAGAGTTTTTATGTTTCCGCCAAAATATAGCTCTTTTAACTTTTGTAAAGGTTTGTCTACGTCTTAGTTGACTAAGATTTTCTTAAGCCTCGGACGCATGAGAAAAGCATAAACGCAGCTCAAAAAAATGCAACTGGATCATGTTGCACTTTTATGATAAAAAAGTGAAATTGGACTTTTCTACCAGAAAAGTGCAGCAGATGCACATTTTTGGGCGACTTAAGAAAATTCTCAGTAAACTGAGACATAGCAAATCATTTTTTTAAAAAAATATTGGTTTCCATAACGCAAGGTTATGAAGTTCGGATCGAGCAAATTTTTGAGACCCATAGAAATCTCCAATACTTTGGGACTTCAGTTAATGATTTCAGATGTTCTATCTAAATTTCATAATTTTTAAACAATCTGAAGATAAATTTGAATATAATTTGAATATCGTCCAAACGTTTATAGACCAATGAGTGTCAAAACCTCCATTTTTTCTTTTTTGAAATTTTAGTCCCTACTCTCACGTCTCATGACTTCATTGTGCAGCAGACCATGATAACTTCATCACAATTATCCAACGTCGTCATCACAGTTTGTCACGGCCGTTATAATTGATGTTCGATTGCTGAAGTAAAAAAAATTTACCAAATGGTTGACCAGCATAGGTCAAAATTCCTTGATAATACGACAAAGTGGCGACTTAAGGGTCTACTCAACGGAGATGTGGAATCAAACAAGGAAGTTTGTAGGAGAAGTCGACTTGTTAAAATGCAAGTTTTCCTCGTCTTCACGTGGCTCAAAAGGGACTTGAAGTAATTCTGCGCATTGACTTTGCCGATAAGAGCTGCAGCTTCACGGTCCAAATAGGGAGGGCTGCATTCATTCCGGCACTAGTAATCTCGTCACGTCCCTCTCGAGATTCAGCGGACAGTTGGCGCGGGCCATTAACAGGAGGGGGTCAGCGGCTCTACCGCAGCGATTAGGCAGATGCATGCCAATTATGGATCATTGATAGTACGCGTCTAATCGCCAAGTCAAAGGCGTTTGGTGCATCTCATTATTCACGGCTGTGGTACCAGTTTTGCAAGTTGCTATGAAACTGTAGAAATGAGGGTACGAATATAATCTTTAACGAAACGGGAACTTCTCATTTTTTGCATGTAGTATTATTTGTATGGCTAAACATTGAATCTTCGAGTGGCCCTTTCTGCCTTTGAAGACGCAATAAGCATATATATGAGTTTGGGGTGTAGTCTTATGAATATGGTTACACTGAATATCTATAACCATGTGGCTGGGGGTTTTATAGACGATTACAGGATGCATAGGCGTTTCATATATAGTTTTGCTTTTCCACAGCTGATTTTCATGGACATCATGTGTGACGTATGAGATATAAAGTGTGAATTCTAAAACTTTGCAATGGATAGTTCAGCTGCCAAGATTAGGATCCACATATGGCTGGCCATGCAATGGAGGATCTGGACGGCGGACCGCATGCAGCGGCATGGCATCAACTCACATACCGCATGCCCGCTCTACGATCAAGCCCTGGAGACAGCTGACAACATCGCCCTAGGTTGAGGTCTGGCATAGCTTGTTCCGGCGCTGCAACTTGGGGCGTCTCACGCCCAGAATTTTTGACATATTAGATCACCTGCACGAGTGAAATGCTAGAAAAGACCACCTGTGAAATTTTTTGTCAAAAAAGACCCCCTATGAGTGGCGGCACCCCCTGGCCAGGCGACACGTGGCACGTGCCGCCTGGGCCAGTGCCGGCAGGCCCCTGCCGCCATTGTCGTTGCCGGCACGTGGCTCCGTTTGGCGGGTGGGCCCTGCCGCCATCCTCGTTGCCGGCGAGGTGACGTGGCACAAGCCTGGTAACAAAGCAAGTGAATAAAAAAAAAAATTGAAGCACTTGCCGCCAATGCCAATGGCGGCATGGTGACGTGGCCGCACTTGCCGGCGGCAGGGGCCTGCCGGCGACGGCCCAGGCGGCAGGGGGTCTTTTTTGACAAAAATTTTTACAGGTGGTCTTTTCTAGCATTTCACTCGCGCAGGTGGTCTCATGTGTCAAAAATTCTCACGCCCACGACTGATGACGCTCTTATCGATTGGTGGCCGGACGCAGGAGACTGCGTCCCTCATCAACTCAGGAAGGGTTTCGACTCCCTGATCTTCCTCATGATCTGGACGTTGTGGAAGGAGCAAAACTCTTGGGTCTTTAAGCGCTACGGTGAGACACTTCAGACCATCTGTTAGGGCATCTTCGATGAGATACAACTCTGGAAGCTCTCGGGCACTATTTTTGCTGTCCCCAAGGTTCGCCCAACCTTCTGTTGTAACCGCATCTCTAATGCCGGACTTGCTGTAGCTCGCTCTTCTTCTTCTAATGCATTGACACACAAGTTTTGCGTGTTCGCAAAAAAAAAAGACACTGTGCAGTCTATTCGGAGTTGTAAAATGTCAAAGAAACAGAGACTCGAATGTCTCGGGAGAGTTAAGTCTAGGACAGTGCATCGAGTACGGAAATGTTACTGGGTGGATCGAGCTGAATTGACAGCAGTATTGAACTCGTCAAAACGGACTCGACTGAGAGAAAGCGATTGCATTGCAGGAGGAGTGAACTAAACTTGACAATGTGCAGGGTCAACTCAACTCAACAGCAAGTGTATTACTAATAATTCCGTGGCAAGGGAAAAAAAACGGCGCCGATTTTGAGTTGGATGGATGTACAGCTGTATAGTTGCTCTTTGACAATCCGCAGAGGGTAGATGTCGCGGCGATCAAGCGTGACGGAGACCACTATGATCTGTAATGATGCCGTGGAATTTGAAGACCAATCCCCATCCGAGGAAAAGAGACAAATCCCGGCAGCGTACGCAACAGTGCCCCGAGCCGTATCGGCTAGCCTCTAGGCTCTAGCATGTCTTTCGCAGCAGATTTTTTTCCCAGGACTGGATCTTTTACCACGGCGGCATGGGCTCGCAACTCGCGCCCCGTGTCCACGTCAGGTCACTGTTAGGACATCTCTAGTGGGCTCACGTATGTCCGAACCGGTCCGATCGGACCGGCGCGTCGGTTGCGCACGTTCCAGTGATACATCCGGACTGGCGCGTCCGGCCTGACGCATCGGTCCATCAAATTTGGATCACCGATGCGTCGGTACGGATATGCGCGCTATCTGCCTGTATCCTCCCGCGTGGGTCTAGGCCCCGCATGGCAGCAACTCAACGGGCGGGAGCGATGGTGGTCAAAGGCTAGCTGCGCCACCTAACCTTCTGTGCATCGCCCCTCGCTTCGCTCTATGCTATGGCATTGGTAGACTGTTGTGTCGTCCGAGGCATGGCGAGGTCACTTCAGTGCTGGTGCTTGGGCCTCCGTGCCTGCATCCAATGCATCAGGTCTTTTTAAGTCGGCAGCGCCCGGCCAGTTCTTTGCACACCGACGCTGCCCCTATCTTACGGTTACGATCTTCGATGAGACCATGTGACGTCGGCACTATGATGCGCCCGCGCGAGGCAAGGCCGTTGTTTCCTCCTCCTCCGAGGACGACCAGTAGCCACAGGCTACTTAGTTCTTGGGCATGATCGTGTATGCAAACAATATTTGCAATGTATCAAAAAATGTTTGCAATGCAATGGTAAATTTACTTTTATTACAACCGACTACGAAACACACTGGCCACAACTCAAATCCTAAAAATCTACTAGCTGACTACGGCGTTGCCGGCGGCGGCGACCGGGCACGGAAGCCCCACTGCGCTTCTAGAGCCCGCAGTTTGGCGGCTACCACCACTACCTCATGCGTCGCTTGATCGAACTGAGCACGCAAATCCGCGTCTCCAGGGTTGGCGCGCACAACCTCGAAGAGCTCCATGCGGCGCTCTTGGCATGCATGCATTCGGACCACCACCGACACCATGACATCGCCTGTGGTCTGGTTACGATAGCTACCATTGCCGGGCAAAGCAGAGGTGCCTTGCTAGCGCTGCCGTCCTCGCGACTCCCCATTGCTAGCTGCCTGCTTGCCTCCTTCGCCCCCATCTCGGCGGTCGGCGCCACTGCTATGAGGGCGCCCTAGCAATGGTGCTCGTTGTCTTGATGAGAGATGCCTCCGGTGGCATCGCCTTTTTATAGCGACGGGGCGGAGGGAAACATGTCCCTATGCGGGAAACATCCACCGGTGCAGCGGGAACACGCTCGAACGCGGCGGGGACGCGCTGGCCAAACAAAAAAAATTGTTAGACAGGATACGTCGCGCCGGCCAAATGGACCGGACCGTGACCCATTTTCTATCTGGAGCCCAACACAAACGGTTTGGGTCATCGGTTTTTGTCGGGCCCCTAGAGATGCCCTCAATACGCCGTCTAGATAGTTGTAGCAGTACGTAGATTAGTAAAGACCCATGGTACGGGACCGGTGTACGTGAAGATCTTGCGATGTTCCCTATGTTGATCCTGCGGGCGACCTCTCGGCCCTACATGGACCGCATGGGGCCTCCTTGGTCTGGACATTGTGTTGGCCGGCTGTCTTAACTTCCAAAACCGACCACGACCACCATGCATGCCGACGTGGCCACCGGTCGTCGACCGAGTCAAAACCGACCGACGTACCGTCGGATCACACCCTGCTAGCTCGATCGGACGGCGGCGCAGGTACGTCTGCCCGGCGGGACGCCGGACGCCGGAGGAAGTTTCCGGCAAGACCAGCAAGTGGAGCACAGGTGATCGTGGTGGCCCATGCGGGGCTGGGCGGCTGGGCGCGACATGGGAGCCCGGCGCAATAGCGTGGCCCATCCCAGATTACGCGCAGCACCCATCATGTTTCTTCAAGTACGCACGACCTGTGCGCGCGTCGCCGTCGACCGCGGCAACGTACGTACGACATACGGGCGGCCGGGCGGGCATCGTCGGTCGTCGCTCACGCAGGCTTGAATGCCGGATGGCAATGTATCGATGCATGGGAGAATCTACGGCCCCGAGTTGCGGCCGGCCAGGGCCGGGTCGCCTAGTTAACAGGGAGATGTACGTACGTAGAGCGCGCGGGGCCGGTCTGGGGTCGGCGTGGCCATGGCCTCCCCATGGCATTGGCGGCGACGACAGTCGACAGCCCGGCGTGGCGCTGCGTCCCATGTCGCGCGCGACGCCGCCGGGGGGGGTGTATGGACCGGGGACAGCGGGCCTCGCCGTGCTGCGTCCGGCTACCGATGCCGCGCGCCGCTGTTGCCCCGTCCGACGACAGCCTCAGGTGCAGGGGTTCCCCCCAAGTACGCGCTGTTCGCTCCTTGATCATACTGCGACAAGATATATACCTATATACGTACCCGTTTGTGAGGCTATGAGCAGGGTGAATTCCCGACCGACTGTTTCATGACAGATTGTTGTATTCTGACGTGTCCTTTTCTTACCCTGACTCATGGCGAGCCTGACGAGAGAGCACTTCACCGACTGGCGACTGCTTCCCAACTCTAACTTCGCAGTTCAGATTATGCTATGTAGGGGGTCAGTTCATCAGAGGAAATTGCTTCTTTGTTTTTTTTAGGGGAGAGGAAATTCCTTCTTGCTCACCTTCTTTTTCGGAGTGGAAACAGAACGGCCCATGAACATAATTCAGCCAGGTTGTAATAAGGCTACTATGGGCCCGCGTGGTCGCGGCGGTGGGCCGACCCATCTAATGTTATACACAATGCTCACTCTTTGCTATTTCTACCCAACACACTAGGGCGATTCTGGGAGAATCCTATAGGCGGCGTAATAAGATTGCGGTCATCTAGTTGATTGCCGCAGGCTCAAAGGGACCCAAGTTTTTTGTAATTACATAGTTTAAATAGTTGATATGGTAATTACTTATATGGCTCTTTTTGACTAGTTCTATATAAGGAAAAATTTGGTCAACCCAGAATTATGAGATAAGAAAATTATTTTACACTTTTATGTCTTTGACTCGTCTATTTTGATTAGAGCATGTGAGTAATCACCGATGTCTCTCGATCCGATTTAATGGTTTGAAACGAAAATCATACAAAATCCAAATATACTACATGCGCTCCTAATTAAGGCTCTTTTATATTTATTACGGAGATTACTCTCCTCAATTAACTCTCTCTAATTCCATCGATTTCCGATTCATTACTGTATGTGCTCCTCGAGATGACTAATCTCTTCTTCCTCCGCCGCCCTGCTGCTCACAGCACAACCCGTAACCGTACACAAACGTAAACAATTGCTAGCACAGTTGGTTGGGCTCATTCGCTGGTCACTGGAGGTCCCAGGGCGGCCTCCCCTGTTTAAGTTTTTATCAATTTATTATGCCATACTGATAGGTCGACCCCACCTTCCAGCCGCACAGCAAGTGGAACTCAACCGGCGAACAGACTTTAGCATCCGCCAAGTCAGCAACACGTGAGCAGCTGGCCTGCACGTCAGACTTCAGCATCGGCCAACCCAACCGGCAGACAGACTTCAGCATCCGCCAAGTCACAAAAGTTCATGTCCCTTTTCTCTTTCACATACAATTCCAATAAAATATATGAACTTGTAAATATTCATATCTTTTTATCTGTAGCTTCAAATTTAAAATGTTATATATGAAAGTTTATCAGAAAAATGGGTACAATCCAATTCTTCTATGTCGACATGGACACTCATAACAAGAGGTTGAATTTTTATGTTTTATTTGTGCTTAGTGCATATAATCATCCAAGTATTTTTCACCAAACAAATTGGCCATTTCTTGCTATGCCACGTTCGGTATTTTTCTAGGTAGTACATCGCATATCATGCGCTAGTTTGCCTTTTTTTTTGAATTTCCTTTACCCCCATTTCAAATCTAGGTCAAACTCGCGGTGCCCGCCGTGTATGCTAGGTGGGTGGGGCCCTCAAATTTGGGATGGGTTCTGGGGTGCCACACCTTCAGGGCACCTTCGAGTATTTTTTCCCCAATTTTTTTTAGTGTAGTTTATGTAGCTCTAGTTCGAATTTGCATTTATATGGATTTAGCTTAAAAATAATTCAGTATATGGCTGCAAGCCGAGAAAATTCATGAAACCCTAGATCTGGCCATCCTACAAGGTCCCCTATATGTAAAAATTGGAGTGGTGGAGTTATGCACAATGCCCTTGGTAGTCACTTCACAAAAACACATGTTTTGCCCATTTTGGCCACTAATAAAATGGAAAATCCATTTTTTTCAATGGTAACTCAAAAAACCCTAGTTACGAAAGTTGTTGGCAATGGAAAGATGCACACCACTGCCAAAAATAGGGTCAAGATTCAAAATTTTGCTATAGAACTTGCACAAACCAAGCTCAATTGGGTAGAAAGCCAAGTGAAGTCCTACTTGGTGGCATTTTTTGTGAAGAGTTTTTCTATGAAACCTTCATGTGTCATTGTTATTTTTCCTAGGTATTACATCATATATCATGACTGCATGCACTGGTTTTCCATTATTATTATTTTAATTTCCTTTGCCCCCATTTCAAATCTAGGTCAAACTCGTGGTGCCTGTCGTGTGTGCAAGGTGGGTGGGGCCCCCAAGTTTGGGATGGGTTATGGGGTTCCACACCTTCAGGGCACCTCCAGGAATTTTCCCCAAAAGTTTTGAAGTGTAGTTTATGTAGCTATAGTTCAAATTTGCATTTAAATGGATTTAGCTCAAAAATAATTCATTATATGGCTGCATGCCAAGAAAATTCATGAAACGCTATATCTGGCCATCCTACAAGGTCCCCTATATGTGAAAAATGGAGTGGTGGAGTTATGCACAATACCCTTGGTAGTCACTTCACAAAAATACACATGTTTTGCCCATTTTGGCCACTAATAAAATGGGAAATCCATTTTTTCAATGGGAACTCAAAAAATCCTAGTTACGAAAGTTGTTGGCAATAGAAAGATGCACATCACTGCCAAAAATAGGGTTAAGATTCAAAATTTTGCTATAGAACTTGCACAAACCAAGCTCAATTGGGTAGAAAGCCAAGTGAAGTCCTACTTGGTGGCTTTTTTGGGAAGAGCTTTTCTATGAAACCATGGTATGCCATGTTTGGTATTTTCCTAGGTATTACATCACATATCATGACTCGATGCACTGGTTTTCCATATTTTTTTTGAATTTCCTTTGCCCCCATTTCAAATCTAGGTCAAACTCGCGGTGCCCGCCGTGTGTGCTAGGTGGGTGGGGGCCCCAAGTTTGGGATGGGTTATGGGGTTCCACACCTTCCGGGCCCCTCCGGGTATATGTCTGCAGGCCAAGAAAATTCATGAAACCCTGGATCTGGCATCCTACAAGGTCCCCTATGTGTGAAAATTGGAGTGGTGGAGTTATGCACAATGCCCTTGGTATTCACTTCACACAAAAACACATGTTTTGCCCATTTTGGCCACTAATAAAATGGAAGATCCATTTTTTCAATGGCAACTCAAAAAAACCCTAGTTACGAAAGTTGTTGGCAATGGAAAGATGCACATCACTGCCAAAAATGGGGTCGAGATTCAAAAGTTTATTATGGAACTTGCACAAACCAAGTTCAATTGGGTAGAAAGCCAAGTGAAGTCCTACTTGGTGGCATTTTTCTGAAGAGTTTTTCTATGAAACCTTGGTATGCCATGTTTGGTTTTTTTTCTAGGTATTACATCACATGTCATGACTCCATGCACTGGTTTTCCGTATTTTATTTTTTTATTTGAATTTCCTTTGCCTCCATTTCAAATCTAGGTCAAACTCGCGGTGCCCGCCGTGTGTGCTAGGTGGGTGGAGCCCCCAAGTTTGGGATGGGTTATGGGGTTCCACACCTTCAGGGCACCTCCAAGTATTTTCCCCCAAAAAATTTGAAGTGTAGTTTATGTAGCTCTAGTTCAAATTTGCATTTAAATGGATTTAGCTCAAAAATAATTTAGTATATGGTTGCAGGCCGAGAAATTCATGAAACGCTGGATCTGACCATCTTACAAGGTCCCCTATATGTGAAAATTGGAGTGGTGGAGTTATGCAGAATGCCCTTGGTAGTCACTTCACAAAAAACACATGTTTTGCCCATTTTGGCCACTAATAAAATGGAAAATCTATTTTTCAATGGCAACTCTAAAAACCCTAGTTACAAAAGTTGTTGGCAATGGAAAATGCACATCACTGCCAAAAACGGGGAGACAGACTTATATTACAATGGAATTTGAAATAGGTAGATGCCTTCGCCAAAGCTTGAGCGCCACGATGTCCCAACCATTGAAGCCAAAGTGATGCCGAGATGGTGGCGTGCAGGCAGTGAAGAGGATGGACGAAGGGGTATAGATCGCCGGTGGAGTTACATCGGCGAAGAACCCGTCCCGTGGTCAAATCCTTGATAGAAAAACCGAAAGGGTCAAATTCAATTGAAACAAAGTTATCACGTGTAAAAGAACGGACAAACACAAGATTTTTGATAAGTGTGGGAGAAAGCAAAATATTGCGAAGAAAGAGATTGCAAGAGGCGGTGGAGATGTGAGCAGAGCCAAGACCGGTGATGGGTATGACGGAACCATTACCGACAATGATCTGACAGGTAAAGAAAGGAGGAAGAGGTTTGGAGGCTATACCAGCGCCAGAGCTCATGTGCGATGAAGCACCGCTGTCGAACACCCACTCGATGGGCTGACCTGCAGCGGCAGGTGCGTCAGGAGTGGCCTGAAGTGCCATCTAGTTGAGGGCCGCGATCAGCGCAGCCTGGTCCCAGCTCGGAGCTGATGAAGTGGGGGCGGTCGGCGCCGTTTGGGCTGTGAAGGTGCGCGGGGGCTGAGGACCTTGCAGGCATGGTCCAAGGATACTTGGAGTGAACGAAGCCTGGAACGTGCCAGCCACCTGGGGATGAGGAGCAGGCGCGCAATAGCCAGACGGGGCACCGGAGGGTGCGCCGTAGGCCGGAGCCGCACCGCCGGGGGGCTAGAGCCGCGCCGGGGGCGGCAGAGCCGGTCTGGGTCTTCCTACGCTTCTTCTTCCCAGGGCCGCTGGAGGAGCTACCAGAGGATGCGCCAGCATGGGAGGAGCCAGCGCCATGGAGCTCGAGCGATGCAGGGTTGAACGATGGCAGAGCGGGCTAGAACGATGGTGCAGAGGAGGCACCGTACACGGGAAACGCCTGAGCGCCGTATGCATGGAACGCCTAGGCTAGGTGTGCAGGAAGTTGAGCACCAGCAACCTGATACGCCTGCGCCAAGAGCGCGTTGTGAGCAATGACACGGCTCTGACGGCCGAGCCGCTGCTCCTCGAGGAGTAGGAAGGACCGGAGCTTGATGAAGCTGGGGAGGCGGTCGCGCGTCATGTGGGGAACGATGTGCTAAAGACGGGAGTCGAGGCCGCGGAGAACGTTGTGGATGATTTCGCAGTCCTTGACGCGAGATCCCAGATCGCTCAAGGTGTCAGCCATCTGCTTCATCTTAGAGGTGTAGTCCATGATGGACAGATCGCCCTGGTTGAAGCCGCGAAACACGTCGCGGAGAAACGTAGCGTGAGTGTCGCGGTTGTCGCGGAAGATGGCGGGGAGCAAGCGCCAGAGGGAGACAGCAGTTGGGGAGGAGGAGTCGACGATGGCCAGCGTTCCCGGGGTGACCGTGGCATCATACCAGGAGACGATCGCGAAATCGTTCAGCACCCAGTCGGATGTGCCCTGGGCGAGAGAGCCGTCGATGTGATCCCGCAGGCCGAACTTGGAGAGGGCGGTGATGAACTGGCGGTGCCAGAGCCCATAGTTCTCCTTCTCGTAATCGAGGATGACGAGCACATGATCACGGATCTGAAGGGCTTGAAGCTGTGGGGTGGGGAGGGGTTGTGTTGCAACGGGGATCCCGAAGGTTTAGACGGAACCATCGTCGGAATCGAAGGAGGAGTAGAAGTCACTCATGGTGACGGCGGCTGCGGTGGAGGAGGGGTGGCGGTGGAAGCTAGGGTTGATTGGATATTAAACAACTGATATCATGTTAGAGCCGAGACTAGGGTTTAGAGATAGAGGCGAGTTGCAATAATGCTCAATCGTGTTGATCGATGGTGCAAGGCTATATATATAGCCAATTACATGACAGCTCGTATCATACATACACACGTATAGATAGGCCGTATATGAACAGTATCTAAGCTAGTATTGTTATAGAATATAAACTAACTAACCGAGATATACTCGCTGACATAAATGAATCACGGTTATGTTAATAAAAAAGACTTAGAAGAAGTAGATTTAGGAGAGTGAGGAGAAGCCGTGTACCCTCACCATTCCCTGGCTAGAGCATCTCGAGGGCCTAGCCCCATGGAAATGCCCTATTCAAACGTTCTTCTTTGGTCTGCGGTTTTCAAGGTGGCTGGGGTGTTGCTGCTTCGGCGCGTGGGCGCGGCGCCGGGCGGTGGCTTTCAGCACCTTTCCCCTCTGCTCCTCTGCTTCTGGCCGGCCTCGGTGGCAGGGGGGGGGAGCAGGAGTGGATGGAGGTGCGAGAAGCCAGCCCCCTCTTCTACATCAAGCGCGGCTCTCTCTGCTTCGTCTTCCGGAAGGGTTCTCTTCTCCACCTGGCCGGCCGGGGCGGCGAGGAGGTGGACAAGTCTAGCCTCAAGGTGGGATGGTGCAGCGTCGGCCCTAGTCTGGAGCCTCTCGAGATTCGGCTCTCTACGGCGCTTCCTCCGCTTCGGCCGCTTGCCGCCGTCGCGATTCGGGGTCACAAGGATGGTCACGCCGTGCTCGTTGCTGCGTCTTGCGCGAGCCTTTTCCTCTGTTCGAGGATCTTCTGCAGTTTCAGGACGGCATCAAAGCCCCCCGCCCAGCCAAGTGGTTTTGTCCCCGGCTGGGATTGGGGCGGCGTCGCCATGGTACTGTGAGCCATCGGCGGTTTGCTTGCTGATTGCAAGTTTGCAATCTCTCTTAGGGTGTTTGTTGTAATTTGCAGGGGCCATGTTGTATTTTCTCATTTCTTTGGGCCTCTATGTAAAATACCCGCCGCTGAATGAATCTCCAGGTCCTTCTGGACCTTATCTGTTCAAAAAAAAAACGTTCTTCTTGGGTCTGGTTGGGAATGCATTGACGCACGTGCCAGCTCCAATGCAGCGACAGATAAGTCATTCAATCAACCCATTTTCTACTCTATAGAGCCTGGCTGGTCTCCATACAAACTACCAATCTCGCCCCCAAACGATCTCAGGAGTTGTTCTGGGGATGGTTAGAGCTGTTGTTGACAGATTTCGGTTGGCTTCAAAGGTGCTCCGAAGGGAAGGGATGCGAGGGTGCTAGAGGAGATTCTGGGGCAAGCCGTTCTCACCTTTCGCTCCAGGAGCAGCAGAGCTTGTTCGAAGAATGGTTCCAGTGCTTCGGTTCGAGAGGCACCGAATGCCCGTACCTTCATAGCACAGTCTTCCAGGTATGGTCTAGAAGGTCATTCGTTAGATCATCAGCTGCATCAGCAGTCGATGAGATAGTACTTGTATAAGTATATGTAGCATGTGTATGGTTGTAAGATCAAAAAAATCTTGTTAGCCTGTAGAGTTGAAAATTTTCTTCATTAATCTTGTTAGCACTGTATGGAGAACAGTTAGCAATAGAAATATAGAATTGCTGCTACAAACAACATTATATATTGCTAAGAATTGACAGCAAGTGGAGATAGCTTCGTAGTACATATTCTAGTGGCAAGTTGGTTTATATTTGCCTCAGCATTCCACCACTTTACATGACCTTATTTCTGGGAAAATACAGGTACAATACTAACTAAATAATCAAAGTTCAAAGTAAATGAGGGTAAAAAAATAAAGTACAAAGGAAACGAGGGCAAATAGTAAAAGTGTGAAGTAAATGAGGGCAAAAGGTAAAATCCCCGATTTCATCAGGAATTCAGGATACAGCTTCTAGCAGCTGATCTTATTGCCATGGGCATAGCGAAGGCCATCATTTCCAGGCTGGGCATCAATGTCGACCCAGTAGCAGTCCTCGACCGCGCAGCTTTCAGAGGCTTGCAGTGTCTCGCCAACGTCGCGAGGCTCGAGGAAGTACGGCGTCCACGACGGCGTGCCGTCCTCGAACGAGTTGTGTGTGAGACGCCGGAGGCCTGAGCCGTCGATGTTGACGGTGAAGATCTGTCCGTAAGGCTGGTAATTGTGCGGATTCGATATGGGCTCGGCGGAGATGGCAGCGAGGTCCGAGGCGAACACCAGGCTCTTGGAGTCTGGACTGAACCAGGGGTGGTTCGTCCTGCCACCGTCCGCGCTGTGCACCACCCTCCGCAAACCCGTGCCGTTCGGGTGGATCATGTAGATGCTGAAGCTGCCGCCTCCCGGGTTGTGCCGGTCGGAGGCGAAGGCGATCCACTCGCCGTCGGGGGACCAGTTGCACATGGTGTCGGTCCATGGTCCGTCGGTCAGGCGCCGAATGCCATCGGTCTCGCCGTCCTCAGCATCCATGACGTACAGGTTCTTGTGCCCGGACCTCCCGGAGCGGAACACCAGCCACTTGCCATCCGGCGAGGGGGACGGGAATCCGTTGTTCTTGCCTCCGACAGTGAGCTTCTTGATGGAGACCTGAGAGTCCTCACCGTCGAGGGACACGGCCACGACGTCCACCTCCGTGCTCTCGTTCCTGAAGCCGGGCCCGAGGCTGGTGTACATGACCCCTTTCCTCTTCCAATCCCATGACGTATAGAAGGCGTACTCGGAGAAGATCTTCCGGCGGCCAGAGCCATCGGAGTTCACTACGTACAGCCCAGGGAGGCCGACGAAGGCGATCCTTTCGCCGTCGTGCGAGATAGAAGGGTACATGCCGTCGACCCTGAACAGCGAGAACGCGTCCGGCGCCGGGCTGCTGATGCTCTCCAGCAGCAATGGCGAGTCCCCGTTCCCGCTCCCCCGGCACCGGTGGTACCCGACGCGCGCGCCGTCCGGCGAGACGAACGGGTTGAAGTGTTGCGCGCGCGGCACCACGGGCCTGGTGACCTCGAAGTAGTCGGCGTTCTGGCCTACGCCGGACCTCAGGTCGATCACCTCGATGTGGCGGTAGTCGGAGCCGGGCCGCCTAGTGGCGACCACCACGAGCCCCGGCGCGCCGGGGGAGGCCGCGGGAGTGAAGGCGTGGAACCCGGGCGAGGTGATCCGCTCCACGGAAGGCGCTGAGAGCATCTTTCCCGTGGCAGATATCTTGATCTTGGCGCGGTACACGCCGAACCAGCCGTCGGCGTCCCTGCGGTGGAAGAAGAGCGTGGACTCGTCTGCCCAGCACGGCCACCCGCCGTCCTCCACAACCAGCGTCCGCCGCGACCCGTCGGAGGTGCGGAAGACGTAGATGTCGGTGTGGAGGTCCTCCACCTCGCCGGTCCACCCGTCTGCGCCGGACGACGCGGCGGCTGTCCAGTCCCCGGAGGGCGAGACGGCGGGGCTGAAGTCCGCAACGCCGGGCGGGGTTAGCCGGCGTGGGGCGTGGCCGCAGGAGTGAGGCAGGCGCGCAGAGTACACGGCCGCCCAGCTGCGTCGCGGGGTGGCCTCGGGGAGCGCGGTAGAGACGTAGACGAGGCGGGAACCGTCGCGGGTGATGATCGGGCGGTCGCGGAGCGCGGCGGGGTCCGACCAAGGGAGCAGCGGCGTCGGTAGGGGTGGAGGCGAGTGCTCCTCCACCTCGTCAAGCGCGAGGGCCTGGCGGCGGGATGCGGGTTTGGGGATGGGGGAGATGTAGATGTTGTGGGAGCCATTGCGCTCGGAGACGAAGAGGAGGGCGTCAGAGGACGGGGCGAAGTTGCCGTTGTAGTTGACCGAGATGCCGTCGGTGAGGCGGATCTCTGAGGCAGCGGCGGGGAACGGGGAGAGGGAGGGGTTGAGCGGGAGTGCGAAGATGTCGAAGGCGTAGCGGCTGCGTCCGAGCGTGGCGAAGACGATGGTGCCGGGGCCGTCGGAGAGCGCGGGAGCGCAGAGAAGGAGGAGGACGATCCCGGCGAGGAGCAGGAGCAAAGCAGCGGGACGGTGAGCCATGGCGCCGCGAATTTTTGACGGATCACACCACCTCCGCGAGTGAAATGCTAGAAAGGACCCCCTCCGAAATTTTTTGTCAAAAAGGACCAGCTGTGGGTGGCGGCACCCCCGGGGCAGGCGACACGTGTCCCTGCCGCCATTGGGGGTGGCGGCATGCCCCCTCCCTGCCACCTGCCGCCAGTGTGGGTGGCGGCATGCCCCTCCCTGCCACCTGCCGCCAGTGGGGGTGGCGGCATGGCCCACCTGCCGCCAGTGGCGGTGGCGGCATGGCCCCTGTCCTGCCACCTGCCGCCAGTGGGGGTGGCGGCATGCTGCCTGCCGCCGCCACGTCTCCGCGCCAAGCCACATGCCGGCGATGCCAACGGCGGCAGGGGCCTGCCGGCAATGGCCCAGGCGGCAAGGGGCACGTGTCGCCTGCCCCGGGGGTGCCGCCACCCACAGCTGGTCCTTTTTGACAATTTTTTTTGGAGGGGGTCCTTTCTAGCATTTCACTCGAGCAGGTGGTCTGATCCGTCAAAAATTCTGGCGCCGCGGCGAAATGGGAGAGCGAGTGTCCACGAGGAGGACGACGGGAATGGGAGTCGCGGATTTGAAAAAAAAGTCAAAACATATACAGAAATCGATAAACGGTGAAATGGGAGAGCGAGTGTCCACGAGGGGGACAGACAGCAACGGAGCGGATCATCAGATTCTCTTCTACGGAGTAATACTGTATATCGTAATGGACAGAGCATGTGATACCATCAGAGTGTTAAACGTGAGGTCACCACTAATTACAAATTACTTGTGTGACATGAGTATATTTTGTCCATGATAACTGGAGATCGCGGACAATAGTTGACTCCCAAATAAATTTGAGATGTTGTCGACGTGCTACCTGCAGCACGATCTGACGCTGACGATAATGTATCATATTTTTCTTTTTCTTATGAGAGATATATGTGAAGAGTTTCATCTTTTTTAATCTTTTTCATTTGAGGAAATCATCTTTTTTTAACGAAGACGGGCCCTCGAAGGATCCTGAAAAATCTTTATTAAGACACCTATTGTTACATAATTACAAAGAGGCCCCGAAGAGATTAACCAAATTACAACCAAACCCCATAAAAGTGCAAAAAGAACCTCCGGCCTAAACAAGAACGTGATTAGGTCCTTTGGCTCATCTCTAAGCTTCCGACGAGGTCACCGAGATCCGGCCACCGCACCACCGTCGGGAAACATGGCCACTTGGGGCGGGGCGGCGAGAGAGATGTCAGCACGGCATGGAGAAGCAGAGGGAGGGTTGCCCTACAACCTTAAGTCCGGGCGGGGCGACGGAGCGCACCGCCGCAAGCCGCCGGAGAGAACTCCTGAGTCATGAACCTGACGCCAAGTACACGCCCTTCCCAACGGAGACTGCCTCCACCATGGAGTTAGGACGAAGAGAAGAAGCAGAGCAGCACCACGCCAAGACAGCTTCGACAACCGGCAGCACGAGAAGAGAAATGGGTGACGCGGCACTCCAGCTCCCCCTCGCCGCCACGGCCGGCCGGGAAGAAGAGCACCACAGACCACCGGCCAGCACACCTTCCTCCCCCGCCACCATGGCCGGCCAAGAAAGGGTACAACTTCACCTCCTAAGCCCGGAACCGAATCCTAGCTAGCCCCTTTATTTGGAGTCACCGGGAGAAGATCTACCCACCGCCATAGTCTCCGACCGCCGGAGCATCACGAGCAGGAGATCCATGTCGACCAGATCCAGATCTTGTCCGGTGACTGGAATCCACTCTGGGCAAGCGCCTAAAACGTGATGAGAACTGCCGAAAAAACTACTTCTACCCTACTAACGAGGACACGACCCCTCGGGTCCTCACTCTTGGCATACCCAATATCAACCAAGGGAGAAGTACACTCGAAGGATGCATGAAGCCCACAAGGCCCGTAGATGGCGCAACCCATGAAGTCTTTGTGTTGATGTGCATCGCAAGAATACACACGGAAGAAGATCGACGCATCTTTAGCGAACTAGGATTTCACCTACCATGCAATCTGCAACTGACCCGGTCAAGGATCTCGAGACCTAGCCTTACCCTATAAAAGGCTAGGAGGGACCTCCGGGATCGCTCTCACACTTTCACCCCCACATGAGCGCTCGTAATCTCGAGAGCTCAACACCCTTGGCTAGATCCAATCTACACCCTCATTGTAAGCACCCACGCTATAACACACCATCAATACCAAGTCAGACAAGCAGGAGTAGGCCTTTACCTCACATTGAGGGGCCAAACTTGGGTGAAACCCAAGTGTTGTCTATGTTTCTGTCTGACCGCCGTCGAGTTCGCCGAATTTCTTTTTCCTCATGAATACTCAAAATTCCTTAAGAATGGACATTGCCAGGGATGAACCTTGTCACCTACTCTACAAGTGTCGGCACCTCCCCTCCGTCGCTCCACACTGGCATCGCCGGCGGGAGCGGCCTCGATTTAGTCTGGCGCTCACAGGAGCTCTCTCTTTACTGTAGAACGAGGAGCCCCCTCTGAGATGTGGAGTAGAACATCCTGAGGGAATCATTGAGCTCTATCATCTGGTGACCACAAAGGCAAGACAAAAAAGTGAAGTTGCATACTCAGGCCCCGAGAAACAAACAAATACATAGACCCTATCAAATAACCATCCATGTGTTAGAATTTGGTTGTGGGCTTTAGCCCATAGCTTGAAATAAATTCTAAAATTTTCATGACCCATTTATGTCTTTATTTTGTTCTTTGCATATTTTACGTGGATTTTGGGAGCTACGCTTAAGAACAAAATTTATCTACGCATAGCCACAACATTGATAAAAGAGTTGTCAAAGTCTTGTTGTAAATCCGATGAAAACTATGGTGGAAGAAACATACACCCACCAGCCGCATATGTGGAGCAAATCACATGTCAAGTGCGGAGTTGGTCTCATGAACGCGATCCCACTATACCGCGACATCCAGAAGTACACGAAAATGGAGTTTGCTACAAAAACATCAACGCCCGCAACAACATTGTTGCTTTTAGTCATGAAAAACATCTATGCATAGATCTCGCTCTCATACCACTGAAGGGTTTCGCAACATAAACTAATTTTTTTCTTATGGAAGCGAACAAGAGAGGAGCCAAGATCTAATCTATGAGATGAGAAACAACGAAAGGAAGAGTTAATCTTCATACCCTTGAAGATCCGCATAGTGGTAACGTTCAAAATAAAGTGGGTGATGTAGTCATACTATCGTCTCCTCCTCGTGATCTAACCCAATTCGATCCGATCTGATCCAACGCCGCAACGAGCGGTGCATCCGAGATGTGCGCACGTGCAAAACTACAACATCTCTGCCTTCTTGGTCCAGCAAGTATAGGTGGAGAGGTAGATGGGATCCGCAGCGCGGACGGTGTGGTACCTATGGTCGAGAAATTCTAGCAGTGCTTTGCCTAAGCGGCTGCAAAAAAACTACGAGGAGGAAGAAGGGCAGCAGGGGCCGGAGGCTAGGGTTTGGTGTGTCCTGGCCCTTGGCCGCCCAATCCTTATATAGTGGTGCTGGCCGCCCAGGGTAGCCCCCTCTCGAAGTCTCCTAGGGCGGCAGCCCAAGGGAAACTTGAGGGGCAAGTTTTCCCTCCCCTTCTAGAAGGGGCCACCTAGGATTTGCCCTAGCTGGCCGGTTGGGCCCTTCCACGGTTGGTGCGGGATACGTCCATATTGCATCACTATTTTATATCATAATTTACTGTTATTCCTTGATATATTTCATAATTGGAGATGATACTTATGTTATTTCTTCTATTTTGCATGTTTGATGATTATTGGAGAATTAACTGCCGGAGTCAGAATTCTGCTGGAAAATGGACTGTCAAGATACAATAATTATGAAGATCAGAAATTCTCGGAAAATACCCAGAAGTTCCTATTTTGCCAGAAGACGGAGGTAGCCAGAAGGAGAGGCTGAGGTGGGCCACCAGGGGCCCACACCACCCCTGGCGTGGGCCAGCCCTGGCCGCGCCACCAGGTGGTGTGGCTGCCCTGGCCCACCTCTGCTAGTGCCCCTTCGCGTATATCATCCCCTCAGAAACCTAAGACTGGGGAGAGGATCGCAGATATACTCCGCCGCCTCTACGGGGCGGAAAACACACAGAGAGAGAAAGCTCTCCGGCGGGCAGAAATCTGTCGGGGAAATTCCTTCCCCGAGGGGAGAAATCATCACCATCGTCATCGTCATCGAGCTGGGCTTCATTGGGATCATCATCATCATCATCATCATCACTAGCACCTTCATCACCATCATCACTACGCCGTCCCGCTGTAACATCTTGGGGTGAATCTTGTCTAGTTCATAAGGGAAACTTTCCCAGTGTTAATTACTACTTGTAGTTGATGCTATTGAGTGAAACCATTGAATTAAGGTTTATGTCCAGATTGTTATTCATCATTATTTCACCTCTGATCATGATCCATATGATGTCTTGTGAGTAGTTCGATTAGTTCTTGAGGACATGGGAGAAGTCAAGATGTTAGTAGTGGAACTAGGTTGAGTAATATTTAATGGTTTTGATATTTATGTTGTGGTGTTATTCTACTAGTGGTGTCATGTGAACTTCGACTACATGATATTTCACCTTTAAGGGCCTAGTGGAATGCATTGTGTATTTGGCTACTAAATGTGGGATTGCCGGAGTGACAAAAACCTAAACCCCCGTTAGGAAAATAGTGCACGAGGGAGTGTAGGATCTCAGAGTTTAATGTTGTGGTTAGATTTATCTTAATTATTTTCTTGTAGTTGCGGATGCTTGCAAGTGGTATAATCACAAGTATGTATTAGTCCAAGTTGTGGTAGTGCATTAGCATAGGTTCACCCCCATAACACTTATCAAACCAATGAAGATTAATCAACTGTATGAAGCGAAAGTACTTGACAAAATTCCCGTGTGTCCACAGGAACGTTTGGTAATCATAAGTAACACAACCGGCTTGCCCTTTGCTCTAGAAAGGATTGGGCCACTCGCTGCAATTATTATTACTATCTTTTATTTACTCGTACTTTATTTATCTGCATTATCAAATACCCCTAAAAACCCGTTTGATAGTATTTACAGTGATTCCTTGATCAAAACTGCTTGTCAACACCTTCTGATCCTCGTTGGGTTCGACACTCTTATTTATCGAAAGTACTACGATACACCCCCTATACTTGTGGGTCATCAAGACTATTTTCTGACACCGTTTCTGGGGAGTGAAGCGCTATTGAAGAGTGGAATTGGTAAAGGAAACTTTTACTGTAAGTACTATTTTTATTTCTGTCTATTAATTTATTTTATTTTATTATAGAGAAGTCTCCATTTAATTCCCTATTTGGGAATACTACTGCCACTGTTACGGTAGTAGATGAACCACCGCCTGCTCAATTGGATCCTTTTAAAATACCTATGAAGATTGTTGAACGTGTTATGAATAACTGCTATTTAGGAGATGGAACTATCCATCCTGGTGATCATTTGCTCTTTATACATGAATTATGCGAGTTGTTCAAGTGTGCAGGTATTTCAATGAACCAAGTTAAGAGGAAGCTATTCTCTTTATCACTGAAGGGCAAAGCTGCGGAATGGTATAAGCTGCTGAAGAATGGCCGGTCTATTGGCTGGGAGGAAATTGTACCTCTCTTTTATTCTAAATTACATCCTCCTAGTGAGATTCATAAAGATCGGAATCAAATATATAATTTTTAGCCTCATGATGGAGAGAGTATTGCCCAAGCGTAGGGGAGATTGAAGTCACTAATGCTCAAATGTCCCATTCATGAGCTCCCCAGTAATATTGTTATTAATAACTTTTATGCAAGGCTTTCTCTTCACGATAAGGATTTATTGGATTCTTCTTGTTCTAGATCATTTACACGTATGAAAGAAGAAGCTAAATGGGATCTTCTCGATCGTATTCAGGAAAATACTGAAGGATGGGAGAATGACAAAGGAAGAACGTCAGGTATAAATTATGATTATGAGTGCATTAAATCTTTTATGGGAACTGATAACTTTCATAATATTAGTGCTGTTTATGGTCTTGATTCTCAAATACTTGCAAACTATTTTAAGGCCTTTGCCTCTTATCTTGATATTCCAAAAAAGGAATGGAACAAGTACCATGCACCTTATAAAGATACTGTTAATTGTGTTCCTGCTAGAAATATTAAAGTTTGTACTGTTGATCGTATTTTGCCTGAACCTTATATTGAGAAAATACCTTTCCCTGCTAAGGTAAAGGAGCCTTCTATGATAACTAGTGTGATTAGCAAAAGTACAAAGAAAGCTATAGAACCTGATGAACAAATAACTATCAAACCTACAGTAGCAATAGTGAAGGACCTTGTTACTGAAAATGTAGAAGATGGACACATTATCTTTTGTGAAGATGCTTCTAATATTGTTTCACATCCTAGTAGATTTAGGAAAACTAGAGTTCCCATGCTTTCTGTCAGGATAGGTGATCATTGCTATTATGGTTTATGCGATATTAGTGCATGAAATTGGTTCTTATGAACTTGAAGAAATTGATGTGGTTATTCAGCTTGGTAATAGAGAAACTATCTCTCGAATTGGTATTGTTAGAGATGTGGAAGTTCTATGCGGTAAGACTAAATATCATGCTGATTTTCTAGTACTTGGTTCAGCTATTAGTAAAACTTGTCCTATCATTTTTGGTAGACCTTTCTTGAACACTTGTGGCGCTATTATAGATTGTAAGAAGGAGAAAATTTTAACTAAATTTGATGGAGAATCTTATGAGTTTAATTTTTCTAAGTTTATTAAAGCTCCTGATGGTGCGTAGTAGGCACCCAGTTGGGAACCCCAGGAGGAAGGTATGATAAGCATAGCAGCAAGTTTCTCTCAGTATGAAACCAAGGTTTATCGAACCAGTAGGAGAAAGAACCAACTTCCGAAGGTTGATGCTAACTGGCTTGGCGATAGCTCTAGACAATTTATATGTGGCGCCTTATCTGGGGCGTAGATTTGCACCAGCAGCAACGTGGAACCTGCACACAACACAACCAAAGTACTTTGCCCCAACTTGCAGTGAGGTTGTCAATCTCACTGGTTTGCTGTAAACAAAGGATTAAACGTATCGTGTTGTAAAAGATAGTTGTTTGCGAGAAAGTAAATAATGCTTATAAAGTAAACAGTAATATGAATGCAAAAGAATGGATCAGGGTCCACAGTTCACTAGAGGTGTCTCTCCATAAAGATAAATAACATGCTGGGTAAACAAATTACAGTTGGGCAATTGACAGAATAAAGAATGCAAACAAATGCATGTACATGTCATGAGAATCACTATGAGATTCACTTGGGCATTACAACATAATACATAGACCGTAATCCAACTGCATCTATGACTAATAATCCACCCGTCGGATGTCATCCGAGCAACCGTTGGGTATTAAGTTGCAAGCAACAGATTATCGCCTTAAGCAAAGTGTGTAATGTAAACAATACAAATGTTCTTGAACACAAGATTGTTGTTTTCTCCCTAGTAGCAACAACACATCTACAACCTTAGAAGTTATGGTCACTCTCCCAGATTACTAGAGGCATGAACCCACTATCTAGCATAAATACTCTCTCTTGGAGTCACTAGCATCTACTCGGCTAAGATATCTACTAGCAACGGAAAGCATGCAAGATCATAAACAACATAGAGATGATAAATCACAAATCAACTTGACATAGTACTCAATATTCATCGGATCCCAACAAAAACAACATGTAGAATTACATAATGATGATCTGGATCATGATAGGCAGCTCACAAGATCTAAACATGAAGCACATGGAGGAGAATACAACCATCTAGCTACTGCTATGGACCCGTAGTCTAAGGTAGACTACTCACACATCACTCTGGAGGCAGGCATGGTGATGAAAAAGGCCTCCGGTGGTGATTCCCCTCTCCGACAGGGTGCCGGAAGAGCTTTTGTACCCTCCTGATCTCGCGTCGACGACGGCAGCGGCTAGCAGTATGTTTTCTGAATAAGAGTTCGGGCCTTTAGGGTTTTCTCGTCGAGAAGAATATATTGGAAGAAGGTCGATGTCAGGGAGTGGACCAGGGGCCCACCCCAAAGCCTGGCGTGACCTGGGGGTGGCCCACGCCATAGCATGGCGTGGCCGCCTCCTGCCCCCCCTTCGTTTTTGCTTTGGACTTCGTCTCGTGTCAGGAAAAATAGGAACTTTGGATTTTGTTTCGTCCAATTCCGATAATATTTCTCGTGTAAATTTTCTAAAACACAAAAACAACATAAAACTGAGAACTGGCACTGTGGCATCTCGTTAATAGGTTAGTTCCGGAAAATGCATAAAAACGCCACAAAGTGTAACAAAACACAAAGCAAATGGTGCATAAACAAGCATGGAGCATCAAAAATTATAGATACGTTTGAGACGTATCAAGCATCCCCAAGCTTAACTCTTGCTCGTCCTCGAGTAGGTAAGTGATAACAAAAAATAATTTTTGAGGTGACATGCACCATCACAATCTTGATCAAACGATGTAAAGCATTGAGTGCTGAGATCAAAGTACTCTAAACATGGGCATATAAGACATAATCTTACAATCAAACTTAGCAACCACTAGTCATCAACCCGTGTCTCTGCACGGGCTAGACATTTCTATATATGTAAATCCAAGATAGGACCGCAAAACATATAAATCTCAATAAATTTGACTGTACCACATCAATCTCCATATTAAATAATTTTTGTAAAATAAAATATACAAATACAATCTAGATTTAATTTCAGATTTTTCAACATGCACAAATTTAGGAATACTGATTAAAGAATGAATAACTTATAAAGTGGCCATATTTTGTGCACATTATTCATTCATTACCGAAATGCCACCTTGGTCATACAGCACGTAAAGCATTGATATCATCTAAAAATAACTATGTGAGTCACTCCTTTCTAAAGCTAAAGATTAAATCATGCATAATATATATTTTCTTACAAAATTGTAGTCCAAATAAATACTATATAACCCGAAAAAAATACAGTCTACCTTTGTCAAGGGGTGCATGGAGAAAGAGGAGGTGGCACAAATAATGTCTTGTGTGTATATCTGCTTGCTTCATGACTGCACAAAGGGTGGAGCATCTGAAGAAAGTGAAAATTACATATACGTAGGTAAGAGGTATACAAATTTTCTTTATATGCGTTATAAAGAAATAGTAGAGCAAGAGAAAGTGCAGAAACGTCACGAATGTGTTTTTCCGCGGGACCTTTCTTGCCTATTCAGAAAACGGACACTAATACTTCATTTTAACGAAACGAAGTAGCAAACTCTTATGTTCCATACCAAACTATAATTCTCCAATACTTAAAAATATCATGGGACGAAAGTGATAAAATGGAGGAATACACAGGTATGATTTTGAAAAAGGATGGCATCAGACTAACTAAAAAGAAACTGTTATTGAATCACGTATATGGTGCAAGTTTGTTTTTGTTAAAACTACTGAATAAACTACCTTTGATGTTTTGTCAGCTCGATGGATGTTGAAACGATAAAAACTAAAACACTCTCCACTATATGCACCCTTATTATCCTACAAAAAATAAAAGTGTAGCTAATTATGCCTTCATATGTATCGGATACATGGGGACATATATTAAAGGGAAACACCCAACAATGCATCAATGAAGTGTAAAACTTTCGTCCCTACAGCATTGGATCCACGTATACAACGTACTGACATTTTTTTATCCCCTCAACTCTGTGAACTAATTTCTTCTTAAAAAAATTAGTTTCATAGTTTAACCAAATAACGGTGTTGTGAGAATCAAGTTACAGATTCATTATTATAAAAGTTCAGTTGCTCGAACAATGGGTCAACCTTTTATTTACTGGTACAGAAAATTGGTCAAATTCAAAGCATTACAGCAATTTCTTAAATCAATGAGCCCTTTACTGTAGCTTACACATTCTTTAGCAGCATACCTCGGAAGTACGCAATTTGAAGAAATCTATCATGACATTTCTGCACCAAGTAGAGATCGCCAGCAACCTAAACCATCATTATTTACTGATTGACATTAGAAGTACACATAAAAGGAAGTTGTCAAGACATTAAAAGTACACATAGAAGGAGTAGTAAATTGCAGAGGAATGCATTACATCCTTGCATTGTTAGAGAACAACGGCACAGAAATTGAACAGGGGCATTGATATGTTCACCTTTACCACTATTCCCAAGCAGAGATCATAGCAAACATCTCATTTGTACACCAAAAGTGTAATAAGCATACCATGAAGACCACGATTACTGTGGCAAGGAGTAACTGCACAATTTCGTCAATTTCAATGTAATTTTGGAGGATCACACAGATACATGGGCACATATGTTCAGTTAAAGCCTCTGCAAAACCTGAAGAGATCCCGTATCAGATAATTTATAGAAAGAACATACAGTGCTACAAATAATTCATAGAAAGATCAGTACGGAGGAGCTCAATCATACAATACCTACAGTTAAATCATCAAATTTGGCACATAGTTTTCGTTTGCTGCTCTGCAATCGTTGTATCAGTGCACCTTGTCTCTGCATGAAATCCATCATCTGTAAATATCGACTATACAGAAATAGGAACAATAGTTGATCGGAAGTGCTAATAAATAAATCCTACACCATAGTTCTTGATTTTGATTATTAACAACGAAATTCTCAGTAAAGCTACATGGTACGCTGACCCGTAGCAAGTTATACAACGGCACTCTAGTGCCAAACAATCAATTTGTCAAACAGCTAGACTACATCCAACAAACGATTCATCAAACTGAGTAGTGATGCCAAGCAGTGAGTCCCCTTGAAGCCTCACAGTACGGGACCTCAGGCCACTGCAAGAATGCGTCTTGATTGGAGATTGTTGGCCGTGGCGCCGGCGATAGGAGCTTAACTTCTTTTTTCACATACTCGCATAAGCACGTCTGCGAGGGGCAGCTGCAGGCGATATATCGGAGATTCTTCCTACGACGCATGCGACGGAAGCTCGTCGTGCTTTGTTTGCCTCAAATTTGATCCAGCATAGGACGGGAAGAGATCATGGGAAGGTACAGGATGGAGTGGATTGGGAAAACTGGAGGCCGGCATGAAACGGCGCCACGGCAAGAGCGGCTCCAGAAGGAGACGTGATAGGGTAGGTTTCTAGATTATTTAGACAACGGGAAGTCGTGCGTGTTGTGGATGATACCTATTAATCTTACGGCTACGGAGTGCTAGCGAAATGATCGGATGGCCGAACTTTATTAATGCGTGAGGGTTAACGTGGAGGCTGCTATGGTGCCTCCAATTAGTAAATATAAGAAAGATGTTATAACATGAAAAGTAACACAAACAAAAAATTATGAGTAATAATGTATTGAAAGTCAAGTATGTGTTTCAACCATATAGAAAAACATAGCAAAATGGTATTCAGCTTGTCCCTCGTGGAGTAGCAAAACAAAAATGCATAGGACACCTTCAAGTTTAAGAGGGTGACTAGATACAGATAATTTAAGAACAAGCGAAACCATAATCATGAATCAATCAATAATAAATTTTGGGACTATGCACATTATACTCAGAATGACAACTATGCTCTCTTAGATGGTGCATAAAGGTAGAAAGTGAAGACTCAACATAAGAGTAAAAGAAAGGCCCTTCGTAGAGGGAGTAGTGATTGCAAGATTTTATAAGCCTTCCAAAAATTATGGTACTTACTAACTTTGAGCTCTCATTGCCCCCATCATAGGCATCTTAAATGGTTAAGGTTAATGCGAGTACAAATATGAGGCATATGCTTGACAAATCATAAGTTGAAAATCTCATGTCCCGTGAATACGAGTACTTAAACAATGCTAATCGACTTAGGTCCCAAGCAAGTTCTTGTCATTGTAAGCATATGTGTATCATTGAGAATGCCAACGGGGTACCTCTTGCCTGATGATATGGAGACTAGCCCACATCAAAATGATAAGACAAATAGACAACGAACACCTCGGCATCTCTTTTATTTACCATTGGGTATAGCTTTTTATTTTGAGATGCGTCGTCGAATGTCCACTATGGGCATGCTGTAAATTTCCACCATGAATGATGCATGGTTTAGATTAGCGGCACAGGCGTTTCTCTAACACATATACAAACTCCATGAACTCCACAAGTTTCCAATTCCTTTCACACAGATAAGCATCCATAAACAAAAGATCACAATATCAACTTAAATGGAAATAAGTGCAACGTTGAAAGCGTGCCCCATGACAGCATGGCTGAGCTAACTCTCAACTTATAACTTGCAAGCATATAATCAACATAAGAGAGCCACAATAGTCAAGTTTATTAAGTGCAAGAAAGTAAATGTGCCGTCGGGTTCGTGAGAGCTTTACTAAATAATTTTCACATAGCAAAATTTTAATTTGGAAGATAGATAAAAGCAAGACGAATGTACTTGGAATAGCAAATTGCTAATAGGTAGATATGGTGGACACAATGGAAAACTTTGGTTTTTGGGAGTTAGATACATGAGAAGTATTCCCTCTCAGTACTAATGAAGGCTAGCAAAAGACTGGGAGCGACCAACTAAGAGAGCAATAACAGTCATAATCATGCATAGCGACAAAACATTATTAACCAAAGCATAAAGTGGTATCACAAGTGAAAAACCAAATGATCATAGAGGCTTGAGGCGACTAGTTAAAGTCAAACATGGTGTAAGCATGCGCCAAGTCAACCCAAATAAAGCATCAAAGGAGAATACCACAATAACATGCTCCCATATAATAAAAACAATGCATGATTCTTTCAAAGGCACATTAAGCAATATCAGTCATTTGAGACAAGTCATGCTACAACAAAAACTACTAAGCATACTATCAAAATAACATCAAATATGGCATGCAAAAGTCTAAGCCACAGTCTAAACAAGCTCCCATTTGTACCACTTTAGGCATGAAACTTTTTTTCTCTTTTCCAACACCAATCAACCTTTTTGAAACAACTCTTAAAGATGAAAACCAGCATAGACCAGAGGTATAAATACACCTAGATAAAAAGAACTAACAAGTTCTAAACAAAAATCAAGGCAAAAAACGAACGCTAAACGCAGTTTTAGAAAAAGAGAACACTCATTGAATGAAAAGAGTGAAAACTAGAGTGTTCTTGGCAATGAAAAATGGAGTGTGTCTTCTCCAAAAGAAATATGTTGGGGTCCAACCATTTATTGCAGCAAACAAAACAAAATAAAACTGAAATCAAAAATAAAAACGCTCCAAGAAAAACGCATAGTATACGAAGTAATAAAAATATAGTGTCTTGAAAGATGACCTGATTTTTGTCGATGAAGAAGGGGTGCCTCGGGGCATCCCCAAGCTTTGACACTTGTACCTCTTGGATATTTATTGGGGTGACATCGGCATCCCCAAGCTTGAGCTTTTGTCCATACTTTATCTCATCTCATCATTCTTCTTTCCCTACACTTGAAAACTTCCTTCATACAAAACTTCACACAATTCTTATTAGCAACATTAGTGCAAGCAAGATAGTAAATCCACCCTTCGGTTCAGTTTCAAATCAAGTATAACACCCATTAAAGCATAAGCTACTGTAGCAACTTACTCAAAAGTTCCGTGATCAAAAGAACTCAAAAAGAAAGCGATCAAGAGGCAAACACAAATAGTGGCAGAAATCTATCAAAATAGAACAGCTGGTAAAGATCAATTTTTTTGAAAATCTTTTGTTGCTCAAATCGAAAAATGCAAAACTAATGAAAGTTAGGCAATAACCTGGGGCATGCGCACAAGAAATCGCAGATCAAAAAGACGTTCTGAGAATTTTCACAAATTTTTACGGTGCAGCACAGAAATCTGTTTCAGGAAAGCAACTTCCCCAAATCTTACCTTCCTCCAATTAGAGGTTCTTCTCGGCACAAAAACGAAATAAAAATGATAAGGCGAGGTCATTACAGTAGTAATAACTTCCAAGACTCAACAAAAAGAAAAAGTACTGAAAAGAAAATATTGGGTTATCTCCCAAGAGTGCTTTTCTTTAACGCCTTTGAGCTAGGCGCGGGAAGTGGAAATCAAGTATTTTCAAATGAAGCATTAAGATCAATAGCAGAAGTCTTTTCAACAAGGAATTGTATTTTATCCAAATGAGTTTTTGAAGATCCTGTATGAACACTCTTGGGTTCACTATTTTCATCAAAAGGGTTTTCAGGAACAATCCAATCAAAATTCTTTTCCAAAGCTTCATGCAACCCTACGAGTTTGAAAGGTATTGGTACTTTGATTTCTTCCTTATTTGTACCAACAACCTCTACATGTGAGCCAAGCATATCAAAATGCTCAAAAACTTTCCTAGCTACTATAACAACATCTCTAAATTCTTTACGCAAAGTCTCCAAGATAAAATCTTTCTTTTCAGAGTCTTCGATGTCATGAAGCTTAAGAAACATTTGCTGCATAAAGGGATTAAGATTAACAAACCTAGCCTCCAACATGTGAACTAAATAAGCAGCTGCAACTTCATAACTAGGAGCAAGTTCGGCTAAAGATCTATCTTTTTTTGAATAAAGATCACTGTAGAGTAATGCCCTATTGTATTTTATTTAAAGAATAAGGACCCAAGAATATACAAGCTATTTACAAAAGAGCCAAGGAAAAAGAACAAAAAGCAAAGAAAACTAATTACATCAAATTGTCAATCCATGATGACAACTCTGGTTTCCAGCTATCCTTCACTCTATGCATATGCCGAGTGACATCAGAGATAAAAGCACCTCTCCAAGCTCTGAAGGAAGGCAACACCCTTTCAAAGATGGCTCCATTTCTCTGTTTCCAAATGTGCCAGCAGGCCAGGATCACAATCTCAAAAAAGAAAGGCTTATCAGATTCTCTTCTAGCCTGGAATAAAATGCTCTCCATAGTGGCACCATTTCCCCAGGATATTTGTAAATAGTTCCAAACCCTCTGGCTAAAGTTGCAGTAGAAGAAAAGATGCATCCAATCTTCTATTGCATGTGTTGAGCACAACACACAATCATAAACATTGGTGACATTACACTGTCTTCTCCTCAGCATATCTCTAGTATTGAGCCTATCATTGATTAGCAGCCAAGCAAAGAATTTTATCCGCAGAATACACTTGCTTTTCCAAATCCTAGCAAGGATAGGACTGGCATGTTGATCTCTGAAAATATAGTGATAATATTTACTCGCAGTATATACTCCATCCTTCCATTGTGTTTTCCAGATATCTTTACCTTCAGGATTGAGATTTTGAATAAGAACAATCTTCCTGACCTGATTAAATTCCTCAAAAGCTTGAGCAGATAGAGGCAAGTAAAAATGCTCCTCTATATTGTCTAGATTCACCATTTCTCTGAGAGAGATATTTTGATCAAGGGCAAAAGAGAACAATCTAGGAAATTCCTGACTCAAGGAAGTACCTCTCCATTTGTCAGACCAGAACAAAATAGAGTCCCCAGCCACTGGGGTGGCATGACAGAAATCCCTATAATTCCCAGCAAGCTTCATAACATCCCTCCACCAAAAGGAACCACATAGTTTGGCAACATGAGGAACCACATCAGTATAATAATTCCACACTAGTTGAACCCATGGCACATCTGCTTTATTATAAAATTTATGTAGCTGTTTAATAAGCAGAGCATCATTTTGCTTGCCAAAATCCATAATTCCCAGCCCTCCAGCACTTTTAGGCTTGCAGATCATCTCCCAACTAGCCAAAGACTGCTTTCCCTTACCATCTTCTTTCTTCCCCCAAAGGCCATGTCTAATGATTCTATTAATGGGTTTTAAAATTACTGGAGGAATATGAAGAGAGCAAAGAAAGAAAATTGGCATGGACTGTAGACAGGACTGAATTAGCTGCAATCTTCCACCATATGCCAGTAGATTCATACTAGCTGTCAATTTCCTCTCAATTCTGCAGACCAGAGGGGAGAGATCCTGAATACTAGGCCTAGTAGTCGCCATAGGGAGCCCCAAACAAGTGAAAGGGAAAGAGCCCACTGTACACCCAAATTCCATGGCCAAAAGCTGAATTTCATCATCAGAAACATTTATTGGAAGCATGCAAGATTTATGATAATTCACTGCCAGGGCAGTAGTAGCTATAAACTTTACCAATAGATTTTTTTAGAGAAGCCAGTTGAGCAGAATCAGCAGGTAATATTAATAAAGTATCATCAGCATACTGGACAATAGGGAATTCAGAATCACCAGTAGGGATTGGCAACCGCAACTCTCGTCTATCCAGCAAACTATTAACACCAGATTGAAGCAAATCACCCCCAGCACAAATAAAAGAGGTGACAGGGGATCCCCTTGCCTAACCCCCCTCTTGCAGACAAACTGTTTTCCTGGAACCCCATTCAGAAGGATGGAGGAAGAGCCAGAAGTAAGCAGACTCTTAACTAAATTGATCCATTGAGGGCTAAAACCCTTGTGCTGTAGGATTTTGAAAATAATATCATGCTCAATTGTATCAAAAGCCTTTTCAAAATCCAATTTGAGCACCACCACTTTCCTCTTTGAAACCTTGCACTGATGCAAATATTCAAAGGCCCAAGCAACACAGTCCTGGATGGTTCTGCTCCTAATGAAACCATACTGGTTCTTGTGGATGCAGTCTCTGATGACTGTTTGCAGTCTATCAGCAGCCATTTTTGACAAGAATTTCAAGCAGCAATTAGTAAGAGAAATGGGTATGAAATCATTCATAGTCTCAGGGGAGCTTTTCTTTGGAACCAAAGTGATTAAATAAGTATTGATATTCCTTAATTTTGCATTCCCCTCAGCAAACTCATTTGCTAAATTATAAAAATCTTCTTTTATTATATGCCAACACCTTTTCATAAACAGGCCATTGAAACCATCTGGACTAGGTGCTTTATCTGGAGGCATTTTCTTGATCACAGCATCCATTTCCTCCTAGGAGAAAGGATCTGTCAGAAAATTTAGGTATTTATCACATTCTTTTAATAGCTCAGACAAATCAAGCTGCATATTTATGCCATTAGAAGTGCCCATTCTTTCCTTGTAACAAACCCAAGCAACTGCAGCAATTTCCTCATGTTGAGTCACAACCTGCCCCTCAGAGTTCTGGATTTGTGCAATTGCATTATGCCTATATCTCTCAGTGGCCATAGCATGGAAGAATTTAGTGTTCTCTTCCCCTAATTTCATCCATCTAATGATGCACCTCTTCCTCCAATAATTATATTGGGCCTTAAGTAAATGCTCATATTTTGCTTGACCAGCCTCCTGAAATTTCTCTCTGGAGCAAATAAAGGCCTTTCTTCCTCAAGCCTATCCAGGAAATCAATAACCTAGTTACACCTAGTGATAAGCCCTTTTATTCTAGACAGGCTGGTTTTCCACTTTTTGAGGGCGTTTCTCAATCTCTTAAACTTGACCGAGAGAATAGCAGCCGAAGACAACACCCTGACCTGCTGCTCCCAAGAATTTTTAACACAATCTAAAAAGCTAGGCTGATCCACCCAGTAATTTTCAAACCTGAAGATTTTGGCCTTTGGGATAACTGTGTCAATGGAAACCACATATGGAACATGATCAGAAGTAGGCTTTGCCAGAGTTGTGGCCATGGTATTTGGGAAACTAGTTATCCAGTTGGCAGAGGTGAACACCCAATCAAGATGAACAAGAAGAGGATCATCTTGCATATTAGACCAAGTAAAAGCTCTTCCTTTGAAGGGGAGTTCCAATAAACCCAAATGACTGATAATTTCATTAAACAAGAAAATGTCATTTACATCTCCACCAGGTTTATTTCTATTATCTTGCCCCCTAATGAAGTTGAAATCCCCCAAAAATAACCATAGTTCATCATCAGGGATATTAAGGTCATATAGCCATTGCACAAATTGATCTCTGTCCTCCCCCACACAAGGACCATAAACAGAAACCAAAGTCCATTTCTGAGCAGTGTGCCTTGAAGTAAATTCAATGATAACACCAAACTTTCTGGACTCAATCAATCTGCCCTCAAACAAGGCAGATTTCCAAACAACCAAAATGCCTCCAGAGGCACCCACAGAAGGAGCAAATGAAAAATTGTCAAAACCTCCGGGGCAGATCTTTTTGATAAATTTGGAGTCAAAAGACTCTTTTTTAGTTTCCTGGACACAAGCCACAGCACAGCCACTTTCTATCATTTTCTCCCTTAGAGCCAACTGCTTAGATTCTACATTAGTGCCTCTCAGATTCCAACCAAGTACTTTCCAAGCTAAAAACTTATTTGTGGTGTTATCCATAAAAACCAAGCAACAAAAAAACCAAAACCCTTTCTGACATAATCAGAGAAAGGGAATAGCCAATCCAGTACAGACCATCAATCCAATTCAGCAGACTCATCCATAACAAACTAACAGGGAAAGGTTCTTCATATAAAAGACACTAAGCAATCTGACACAGCCAGTACCAAAATGTGCACACATAATATAAGGTCCACATTATTACAGTCCAATAGAAATAAGTCTGAGGAGTGCTACATAATAAAACACCAGGTGCACAAATAAAGCCATTAGAGGCAGGAAGGATGCAAATAGAGGTGCACATCCCCTTAATAGCAAATGATTTAGCTATCATTTGTCTTCCTTGAGCCTTCCTCATCAGGGTTGCCAGCCATAAGCTTGGCAACTGTCAGCTGATCTGCATCAATGTCCAGCAGCTCCCCCACCTGTTGAATAACTGGGATTGGAAGAGGAGGTGTAACCTTCATTCCCTCACTGCCCTTCATGCTCTCTCCTTCAGATTAACCAGGATCACCTTCCTTGCTTGCAGCTTGAACAACACCCACAGCAGAGACCTCAACAGGAGCAGTAGCCATCTTCTGGGCAGTAGATTTCTTCTGAGCAGCAACCTTTCCAGTCTTCTTGTATTTCTTGCGAGGCTGACCATCTTGAGTGATGGGAGCACAAAAACCATCAAGCTTGGCCATGCTTCTAGTGCAGCGTCTAACAGAGGTATCCACCAGAGGAGTGCACTGTTTCTTCTTTCTTGGCTTAACAACCTTCTTACCAGCTAACTGAGGAGAGACTGATAGCTGATCAGGTTGTGACACAAACTCAAATGAGGTGCTTACATCAACAGCAGCAATAGGACCCCTGAAGGAAACTTTTTCACCATGTGCAACTGGGATGACCTCCACATCCTTATCACCATGGGCTTTGAAATCACTTCCAGGATAGAAATCAAAGGAGATCTTCTGTGGCTTGACAGTCTTGGAAACCTGAGTCTTGGGTTTAGGAAAGCCCAAGGCAGAAGCAGCCTTTTTCACCAACAGGCTGGCTGGAGAAAAAGCAAAATCCCACATCCTTTTGAGAGGGGTTGAGTGCCTCTGTTTAACAACAACATCGACCTTTGGTGTCAGCAGGCAATCAAGCAGCATAAAGTCATTTTCAGCATGGAAGCCTCTAAACCCAGGATCCACCTCAGCAGCTTGTTGCACCCTGACAGCATTGGTCTAAACCGCAGCAGGCGGCGCCTAAAAATTCAGCCCATTCACCGACAGAGAAGCCGAGGACACTTCTGACAACTGGTCAGAGCCAGCAGGTTGCGGAGGCTGATTCTGTGGTGCATTCACGTCAAAAGCTTCATCATTATGCATATTTCCATCAAACGGAGGTGGTGGAGGCATATCCCATCCCAAGTGCGGGTATTCTAGAAGAACAAACAGATGATCCTCATGAACCAGATGTCCAGGCAACGGATGCAGATTACCATTGATCGGCATTGGGTCTTCATCTGGAGGGTGAACATCAGCAAAGTCCCCAGAAAGGACAAAACAAGGAGCAGTCCACGAGTGGCGAATGCCACAATGCCGTCCAACCTCTGGCTGTCTGAACACAACATCTCTGGGAACCAAAGCAGGTGAAGGAAACGTTGCATAAACCATAGACCTAGTGAGCTCAGTATCATTGTGATACCAATAGTGAAACTCACCAAATGTGTTGACTGCCTCTCTGATGCAATGCGTATTTCTAAAGTTCAGAGGAATTCCAATGAACATGAGCCAGCCCTTTCGAGAACCATGGTGAGATCTAAAACCAAGCCCTTCATCATGCTTAATAAAGTGCAGACTGCGACCCTCCTCAATGTTCCAAGGCATATGCTGGATCAGAAACTCCCTCGCAACCGGGCTATGCACTTTAAACAAACCAACACCATGAAACCAGGCGCAAGAATTTATAACCTGAATGCCAATGTCATTGAGGAAGTCACGGATCTAAAAGAACAGCTGTGCCAGATCTTCTTCCGGCGGAGCAGGCTCCACAATAGCAACAGTATAGCTTTCGAAGGCATCCGTCGAGGGCTTCGACAGAGTGACAAAAGTCCTAGGCAGATGCTGCGCGCCACCATCGATAATGTCAAAACCAGTAGGAACCCAATGAGCAGGAGCAAGCTTGAAGTTGGCCATGTGAGGAGGCAGAAGAGGCGGTGGATGTGGAGGAGGCGAGGGCGACAATGGGGCGGTCAAGGCGCGAGGCGAGACAGGTGGAGGCGGCGATGGGACAGGATGTGGGGGAGAAGAAGATGGAACGGCCAAGGGAGGGACTCTGTTTTGACCAGCGTGCAAGTCAGGGGGACTAGCTTTACGTACCCAAACTCCAGAATTATCGGAACGATTAAGACATTCCTTAGCAATATGCCCATACCTAAAACAGCTTTTGCATCTTATTTTGTTAACACAATTAGCCGTAGAATGTCCCATGCGATAACATCGCTGACAATCCTAGAAATCAGTTGCCAAATCATTGACAAATTTCTCAAAGCCAGTGGGCTCAGGATGGGCCAAAACTGGCAGAGAAATCTCTAAGGGCCCAGGAGCATTTGAAACAGCTGCTACCGCTTCTGGTGCTGAAATTTCGGATCGGACAGATCTGGCCGGAGAGTCGAAAGAGCCAAACTGCAACTGATCAATCTTAGGGCTCACCGGGGATGGCACCACCGGCAGGGGGCTCGCCAGAGAAGCTAAAGCTAGCTGAGAGCAGGCAGGCAATTGCACTTGCTTGCTTTGCACAAGGATCCGATCCAAAACTGGCACGGAAACACGTGATTGATGAACCGACTGACGTCGGGATCTAGAATTTGTAGCCCTGGGTATTCGACGATCCTTTTTATGGCACACAATGATCCATTCACTAGCACATTCTCTTTGCCATAACAAATATTCACGTCTCCAATTTGTTCCCCCAAAACCCCAAAGATGAAAATAACACTTGAACTGGGGGAAGACGAAATCACGTAGACCAACAACCAAAAAACCAACTGACTTGTAGGAGACTGAGAAAGAGAATACCCGATTCTGGATGAATTTGACATTGAGATCTCCACAGAAACCTCCAATCGCAGACTCCAATGCAATGGCCACTCGATCTTCATCAAGACGAAAATTGGCACGTCCAAACGAGACCACGAGGGTGAAAGCACCAGATCTAGGAGAAGGGTGGACCTTGCGACGACAAGCCCTCCATACCTTCTTGGAGAACTCCTTGCCATGATCAAAATCCAACCCCATCGAGATGGCTTCATGCACTGCCATGGAGATTGCAGGCTAGGGCACTTGGGAAGGGAGGAAGGTGGACACCGACGGCAGGATCACCGGCGGCAGGGTCGGCTAGGGTGAGGGGCTAGGGTGGGGAGGGGAGCGGGGAGAGAGCCATCCGCTAAAGATCTATCTTGAACATCTTTGTGCTTACTAACATGATTAAATAACTCCTTGATGTTATCTTTCCCAATTATAGAACCACTACCTACTGATAGGTCTTCCAGGACGTACTTAGGGAACAACATAATGAACTAAGAGTAAAAGTAACGAAATACCAACTATAAAAGAAACTATTTTTTTTTTGTATTTTTGATAAAACAATGCAAACAAAAATAAAGAAAGTAAGCAAAGCAATAACAAAGTAAAAGATTGGAAGCGAGAGCCTTCCCTTGCAGAAATCCTCTTTCTCCCCGGGAACGGCGCCAGAAAAATGCTTGATGGTGTGTAGTAGGCACCCAGTTGGGAACCCCAAGAGGAAGATATGATGAGCACAGCAGCAAGTTTCCCTTAGTATGAAACCAAGGTTTATTGAACCAATAGGAGAAAGAACCAACTTCCAAAGGTTGATGCTAACTGGCTTGGCGACAGGTCTAGACAATTTATATGTGGCGCCTTATCTGGGGCGTAGCTTTGCACCAGCAGCAACGTGGAACCTGCACACAACACAACCAAAGTACTTTGCCCCAACTTGCAGTGAGGTTGTCAATCTCACCAGTTTGCTGTAAACAAAGGATTAAACATATCGTGTGGTAAAAGATAGTTGTTTGTGAGAAAGTAAATAATGCTTGTAAAGTAAACAGTAATATGAATGTAAAAGAATGGACCGTGGTCCACAGTTCACTTGAGGTGTCTCTCCATAAAGATAAATAACATGTTGGGTAAACAAATTACAGTTGGGCAATTGACAGAATAAAGAATGCAAACAAATGCATGTACATGTCATGAGGATCACTATGAGATTCACTTGTTCATTACAACATAATACATAGACCATAATCCAACTACATCTATGACTAATAATCCACCTGCTGGATGTCATCCGAGCAACCGTTGGGTATTAAGTTGCAAGCAACAGATTATCGCCTTAAGCAAAGTGTGTAATGTAAACAATACAAATGTCCTTGAACACAAGATTGTTGTTTTCTCCCTAGTAGCAACAGCATGTCTACAACCTTAGAAGTTATTGTCACTCTCCCAGATTACTAGAGGCATGAACCCACTATTGTCGATGGATTTTGTGTTGCAAGAACACGGGGTACCACACGACGGACCCAAAGATTCGAACACAGGGGGCTGAACGTGTGAGATCTTGGATCGCAACGAAACACGGCGGCGGAAGCCTCGAGACGTCGAGTGCACAATGCACTGCAGAGAGAGACACCGAGCCTTACCCAGGTTCAGGGCCCTCGTGGTGAGGTAAAACCCCTACTCTTTGCCTTCTTGTATTACGACGCGATACCTCACGAGGAGTACAAGGCCTTGGTTACAGAGCTCTAACTGGTCGGAGGTAGAAGAACCAACTTAGCCTAGCTAGGAGCCCGGAGATGAAGATCGGATCCCCTCTAAAGGCTAGCCTCCCCTCCTTTTATAATGCCGAGGTCCTCCTTCCCCTTATCATCTTGGGGAAGGGGTTGCCACAAACGGCCAAGGAGGGAGGACAACTGTTGTCTTGGGTCTTCCGTAGACGTAGTCTTCATAGAGCAGTGGCGCCGGTCCATAGGAGTGGGTGGAGGAAGCTGACGTCCTCCTCTGGCACCCTACACCGTCCACCCTATTTTTAGAGGGGTGGCCAACAACCACTGTGCCGCTTTATGCAGGCACGACAAAAGCTGGTCTCCTCCCTGTCGGGGTAGCGTGGACGGTACGCGGTCTTCTATCCTTATCTTCTTGCTCAGCACGGAAACGTACTAAGCTGACGTGGATGTGGTCCATCCCCTCACGAGAAACAGCTCATGAGGAGGTCTTCTGGTCCTTAGTAGTTTTAGCCGTCGTTCTCCTCATGAGGCGCCTCCTCATGAGGGTTGACGAAGGAATGACAAACAGGCCCTCGATATTCACCTACGTGGTTTTCGGCCCAGGGTAGGTTGTTGTCAGAGGAGCTGCGAGGCCCGTGAAGACGATGATTGGATGCGGCCCAGGAGCTGTACATGGCGAGCAAGCAAGGATTCGAGGAGTCCAATTTGTATTAGTCTTCGGTTAGGGTTTATTCGAGATGGATCCGATCTGTACTTTCCTTGAGGGACAATCCTGAGACCCAGCCTTCGCATATAAAAGGCTGGGAGGGAGGCCCCGAAACCCTAGATACTTTTTCACCACCACACGCTAGAGCGCTCAACTTTCAGAGCTCTCTACTTCGGCTAGATCCAATCTACGCCCCCACTGTAACATCGCCATTGTAGCCACCACATCAATAAAAGTCAGACAAGCAGGACATAGGTCATTACCCTACCAAGGGGGCCGATCCTGGGTAAAACCTCGTGTTTCCCTGTTTTTGTCTGATCGCCGTCGAGTTCGCCAGGTCCCACCATGCGTTCCCTAGATCGAAAGCCCTCGAACATGGGCATTGCCGGGGTAGAACCTCGTCAATTGGCGCCGACCGTGGGGACGACGGGATCTGGATCTACGGATTCACCGGCTCCATCATCAACCGACGCCAAGATCGACATCGCCAACACCATCGACACCGTCGTCGGCATCGCTGTGCCGATCGACATCGACACCAACGCCGAGATCAGCATCGACACCACCATCGCCAACACCATCGACACCGTCGCCGACACCGCTGTGCCGGCCATCATCGACGCCAACCTTCTGGAACCAAAGGTCAACAGCGTGGGATTGACCATCATCGACATCACCTCGCCGAACGCCGCCGATCTCATTCTGGCCGCGACTATCGTCGGCCCAATCTCGGGCACGACGGGAGCAGTTTCGGCGATCACAGGAGGCTTCGACATGGCCTTCGGGCTGTTCATCTTCCACGTGGACAACAACGGAGTTGCCGAACTAATTTCCGTCGGCGATTCCGCGCCACCCGCGACAACCCCAAGCACACCACCAACTACCGAGGGCAATCCCTCGGCGACCGCACCGGTGGTGCCGTTGGCGCCGCTGGAGGAGGAACCAAGGCCGGAAGATTCGACCCCATCAGTAGGATCTAATGACTTCAAAGATCCACCTCCATCCCCAACCATCGCCTACTGCGCCGATTGCGACGCGTACCACTTCGTGGGCGCCGGAGATTTCTCGTCTCACGAGATAGCCGGCTGTGAAGATCCTCGGGGAGGCACTGCAGCTGTCTACCCGATGATATCCGAGTGCGAGCGGGCTCTCAACGCCCTCACACTCCATACTGTGCCCTACAACCCTGATTACGTCGAAGGGCTGTACTCAGACCACACATGCTCAGACGACGACGACGTCTACCCCAAAGCTAAAGGGAAAATAGGCAACTCAGACAGCTCGTGCTCGAGCGGATCTGTGACGTCAAGAAGCGAGTACATGGTCGACTACGAATCTGACCTTTTGGTCGAGGTCGAATCCTACCTCAGGGACGACGACATCTACCCTCAAGCGCTGGGAGAAATCAGTGACGATTCGACCCCATCGTTCGGAGGGCACTGCATGATGGCGTCGCATGGAGATGGCAACAAGAACAGAGCCAACGACGGTCGAAACCGGTCAAATACCGGTCGACAGTTCACCACACAAGACCAGATCCGGTACGAAAGGAGGGTGTACACGGGTGAAGCAGACATGGGCCCCAACCCGAGCCCGTAGGAGCTAGCAGCGCTCCGGTTCGTCGTCCAGGAACAGAAAGATCAGATCAGCGCTGACAGGCGCATCTTGGAGAGACGCAGGGACGAGGCCGACGTGTCCAGCAGAAGGCGGGCCGCACTATCGTCCCACTATTTGTCAAGTGTCCAACATAGGACATGGTCGTGTATTTCGCCTAGGGCCAACATACACAATGTCGCCCGAAACCTGGAGGTGGATTTCAATGAAGCAGATCTGCTGCCCAAAACCAAGGAAGCTGCGATCATGGCAACCGCGGCATACATCGCCGTGAACGCAGCAAACGATGACGAGCATATGAGGCACTTGCGGAACCTGGCGCTCGAAGGAGTTAGGGTGCTTCAGGGCACAGCCAACCAAGAGCATGAAACGGCGCCGAGAAGGGCCATACCGCCGGTCGAACAACCCAGACACCCAGCAGCGGTGCCAGCAGTCGCGCCCAGGACTCAGGTGGTGGAACCCATCAACGGAGAACTTCGACATGGCCTGGCTCAAAATAGAGTCAACATTGGGCGCGCGCGACACGAGTCCTGTCGCTTCGAGGAGGAACACGATCTCGAGGCATTCACCGGCAATCATGATGGGCTATGCGGAGCGGAGTGCTTTAGCCTCCTGATCCGTTCCACACCATTGCTGAAAGGAATCAAGCTCAGCGATGGTGTCGTCAAGTTCAATGGGCAGCAGGACCCTCGAATTTGGCTCGACGACTTCATGACCGCCGTCACAATCGGCGGTGGATCCAGAGACGATGCTCTCCAGTTACTATCATTGCACCTGAAGGACAACGCTAGGGCGTGGCTAAACAATCTTGCTCCGGACAGCATACGCTCCTGGGAAGAGTTTCGGCAAGCCTTTATTGCCAACTTTCGAGGTACCTCGCGACGGCCCATGTCGTTCGAAGAGTTACGCTTGTGCGTGCAAAGGACCAGAGAAAACCTCAGGTCATACATCTCACGATGGACCAGTCTCCGCAACACGGCGGAAAATATTTCGCCCGAAAGGGCCATCGATGCCTTTCGGGATGGGCTCATTCGACGGGACTTCAAGGAAGAGTTAGGGCGCTGCAAGCCGAAGACCGTCGACCATCTCATGAGCTTGGCGAACAAGTGGGCTGATGGTGAAGACTCCATTTCGGCAACTAGAAGCCGCCGACGATCGGCGGAGCGGGACGGCGATGCAAAGGATCAGTTTCACAACAGCTCCCGCAAAAAAGGTCATCGGAACCGCTATGACGACGCAGATGCCACTGACATGGTAGCAGCAGGCTACGTAAATGAGGACCGTGATGATAATCGCGACAGTCCACGATGAGCAAACAACTACTATGGCAGTAGTAGCAGAAGCGCTGGCTGTGATTCGAAGCCAAGAACGGAGTGGCGCTGACGACGCGATCAGCCACAGCTGTCAGCAGAAGAGATGCTCGATGGAGGGTGCACAAGGCACACGTACCTCGATAAAGAGGGAATTCGAAGACCCGCTCACCTCCTCATCGAGTGCAGAGAATTTCTTCGTCTTAGTCGAGCGCTTCAAGAGAGAATGCAGACCGAGCAACCGGTGGCCGGTGCGATAGCTTACAACGCTCCACCGCCACCTCCCAATCCACCAGCGAACGTGGTCCAGCAGGGCCACCAAGCCGCTATAATCCAGCACAGCGAGCCACGACAGCCAGCCGACGAAGAGGAGGCGTTCCCGCCACCACAAGGATTCGTGCCCATGATTCAGAGAGGGCGCCCGACGAACAAGGTCCAGTGGAAGCGCGCGAGGGAGGTCTTTCACGCTAAGCACGCACCACCTACCACGCCCGAATACCTGAACTGGTCTGAACATCCAATTGGTTTCGACTGGTCAGATCACCCACTGAAGATCCCGCGCCCTGGACACCACGCCTTGGTCCTCGAGGCGCAGATAGGGGGATTTACCTCGAAGAAAGTGTTCATGGATGGAGGGAGCAGTCTGAACCTGATCTATGCAGACACTTTGCGCAAAATCAAGATCCCGATGAACAATCTCTTGCCGACAGAGACATCTTTCCATGGAATATTCCCCGGAAAGCCGACGTATCCATTAGGAGCAATACACTTGGATGTCATTTTCGGCACCCCCTCGAACTTCAGGAAGGAGAAGATCGAGTTCGAGGTCGTCGATTGGCCTTCGTAGTACCACGCCATTCTCGGATGACCAGCATTCGCCCGATTCATGGCGGTTCCGCACTACGCTTACCTCAAGCTGCGGATGCCCGCTAATCGAGGACCACTAACGATCAGCGGTAGCTTTGGCCGCTCCGAGAACTGCGACAAGGACTTCAACAACATGTCCCATACCTTCGGGGTGCACGAGGAGCTCCATCACATCAGGGAGGCCACCAACATGGACATCGATCCGCCAGCGCAGCAGAACGCCCCAGAACTCTCATTCGACGCCAGCAAAGACACTCGAGAGCACTAGATCCACCCGACAGATCCAACCAAGACGGCGCGGGTGTCGAATTCTCTCTCTCCTGCATAGGAAAGCGTGCTCATCGGGTTCCTCCGTGAGCACTGGAGGATGTTCGCCTGGTGTCCAGCAGATATGCCAGGCATCCCCAGGGAACTCGCCGAGCACGAGCTCAAAATCTTTCCGAACGCGAAGCCAGTCAAGCAGTCCATGCGCCGCTACAATCCGGAAAAGGCCAAGTCAATGGGCGAAGAGATCAATTGCCTCCTCGAGGCCAAGTTCATCAGAGAGATCAAGGAAGCCACGTGGCTTTCGCCACCGGTCATGGTGGAAAAGAAGGACACCAAGATCTACAGGATGTGCATCGACTTCACGGCACTGAACAAACATTGTCCGAAAGACTACTTCCCATTGCCCCGAATTGACCAGATCATCGACTCTACCGCGGGGTGCGAGCGCCTTTCGTTCCTCGATGCCTACTCTGGGTACAACCAGATATGGTTGAAGGTCGAAGACAAAGACAAGACAGTGTTCATCACCCCACATGGGGTGTACTGCTACATGACAATGCCCTTCGGGCTCAAGAACGCCGGAGCCACCTATCAACGGTGCATGCAGGCATGCTTAAAGGAACAGATTGGTCGCAACATCGAGGTCTACGTCGACGATATCGTTATCAAAATGGCGAAAGCAGACAGCTTGCTTGACGACCTGCGAGAAACCTTCGCCAACCTCGACCGCTACAGCATCAAGCTTAACCCGAAGAAATGCTCCTTCGGGGTACCTACAGGCCAACTGCTGGGCTACCTCATCTCTGAGAGAGGGATCAAAGGCAACCCAGAGAAGATACAGGATATTATCAACATGCAACTGCCAAAGATGCTTCAACACGTCCAGCAGTTGACAGGTCGACTCGCAGCGCTTAGCCGCTTCATAAGCAAGCTCGGCGAAAAAGCTATCCCCTTCTATCGGTTGCTTCAGAAAACAGACAACTTCACGTGGACAGAAGAGGCGCAAGCCGCGTTCGATGATCTCACGCGTCGTCTGTCGACCTTCCCAGTTCTCGTCACCCCCTGAGAGAAAGAGCCGATGTTGCTATACATAGCGGCTACAAATCAAGTCGTCAGCTCGGTCCTCGTGGTCGAGCGCGCGGAGGAAGGCAAAGAGCACGGAGTGCAGAGGCCTGTATACTACCTGAGCAAAGTCTTATCTCCAACCAAACAGCGATATTCCCATTACCAGAAGCTAGCATACGCCATCTACATGACGGGGAAGAAATCGCCGCACTACTTCGAGTGCCACTCCATTATAGTGGTAGCCTCGAACCCAGTGTCCAGCATCCTCAACAATCCAGACGCCATAGGACGCGTGTCACTATGGGGAATCACTCTGGGACCCTGGGAGATCATGTACCAGCGACAATCGGCGATCAAGTCACAAATCCTGCCAGATTTCATAGTTGAATGGACAGAAGCACAAATGCCCGAACTCCCAGACATGTCGAATTGTTGGACCATATACGTCGACGGGTCTAAACGGGTTTCTACGGCAGGAGCAGGAGTGGTCCTTGTGTCACCACAGGGGGACAAGATGTGCTACGTCCTCCGCATGCGCTTTTTGAACCCCTCCAACAATGAAGCAGAGTACGAAGCTGTCCTGCACGGCATGCGCATGGCGAAAGCGTGCGGGGCCACCCGCATCAAGATCCATGGAGACTCGAACCTCATCGCCCAGCAAGTCATGAAGTAGTGCGATGCGACCTGCGCAAACATGATCGCATACCGCGCCATGTACGACAAGCTCGAAGGCGACTTCGAAGGGTGTGAGGTAACACACATCAGCAGACAAAGTAACGAAGAAGTAGACAACCTGGCCAATGTTGGCTCCAGGTGCCTGCCGACACCACCAGGAGTCTTCTTCGAGGAGATATTCGAGCGCTCCATCAAGATCAAGCCAGTCGTCGACCCGGCGTTAGCAACACGCTCGGGGGCTAAGCAATCAGGTTCAACCCCAGCAGCGGGAACAAAAGATTTCTCTAAAGGCGCAGCTGCAGTCATGCTCATCGAAGCGGTCTGGACGAAGCCGTACCTGGCCTACTTGGTGTGAGGCGAACTACCAGAAGATCCCATCCATCATCGGCAAGTCATGCGACGCTCCAAGGCCTTCACAATAATCAACGGAGAACTCTACAAACGCAGCACTACAGGAGTTCTCCAGCGGTGCATAGCGCAAGAGGATGGAATCGCTCTCCTTCGAGAAATCCATGAAGGGACCTGCGGGCATCACACCAGCAGTCGAACCCTCATTGGTAAAGCCTTTCGATCAGGGTTTTACTGGCTCTCGGCCCTCTATGATGCCAGGAACATCGTCCAGCAGTGCGAAGCATGCCAGTTATTCACCACCAAGCCACATGCACCCGCATCGGAGCTACACACCATCCCCGTCGCCTGGCCCTTTGCGCAATGGGGCCTAGATCAGGTCGGGCCCCTGCCCAAGTCATCTCGAGGTAACCACACGTACTTGCTCATTGCCGTGGATAAATTCTCCAAGTGGATCGAAGCTGTCCCTGTCACGAACCAAGAAGCAACTACGGCGGTCAAGTTCTTCGAGTCAATCGTCTACCGGTATGGCATACCGAATAGCATCATCACCGACAACGGCACCAACTTCACATCGGGCGAGTTTCAAGAGTTCGCCAAGAAGCTCGGCATCAAGATCAAGTACGCCTCGGTGGCTCACCCCAAGTCCAACGGCCAAGTTGAAAAGGCCAACGGGCTCGTCTGTGCAGGGTTGAAGAAGCGACTCCTTCGACCCCTCAAACGCGCGGCAGGCGCTTGGGTCGAAGAATTACCGTCGGTCCTGTGGAGCCTGCGGACAACTCCAAACTCCTCGACTGGATACACGCCGTTCTTCCTGCTTTTCAGAGCAGAGGCGGTACTACCTACCGACGTACGGTACTGCGCGCCTCGCGTGGTAGCCTATGTCGAGGAAGACGCAGAAAAGGCATTGGCAGATGCCCAAGACCTGTTGGATGAAGCCCGAGATGTCGCCCTCGCCCGCTCGGCAGTTTACCAGCAAAGCCTCCGCAATTACCACAGCAGATGGGTACGCGGACGATCCTTCGAGCCGGGCAACCTCGTCCTTCGCCTCAAGCAAACAAGCACGTCAAAGCTGGAACCACCATGGGAAGGGCCATACCTCGTCCACAAAGCAATCCCAGGAGGCGCATATCGACTGCGCGACCCCAAGACAGGGAAGGACATCGACAACTATCGGTGTTCTGGATACCGGGGTATCCCGGTCCACCTGCTCCTGGGCCCCGTCATCGGCCCATCTTCAGCCCAGGAGATAGTCAGCGGTACAAGTCACGGAGAAGACCCTCACGAGGAGGCGCCTCGTGAGGAGAACGACGACGGAAACTGCTAAGGACCAGAAGACCTCCTCACGAGCCCCTGCTGGTGAGGAGAGAAGGTACGCCCACGCTAGCTCAGCACGTTTTCGTGCGGAGCAAGAAGCTAACGGGCAGAAGGCCGCGTACCGCCCACGCTACCCCCGACAGGGAGGAGACCAACTTTCGCTGTGCCTGCCTAAAGCGGCACAGTGGTTGTTGGCCACCCCCCTAAATATAGCGTGGACGGTGCAGGGCGCCAGAGGAAGACGTCAGCTTCCTCCACCCACTCCTGTGGACCGGCGCCGCTACCCTGCGAAGACTGAGTCTACAGAAGAGTGTAGTCTACAGTTGTCCTCCCTCCTTGGCCGTGTTTGGCAACCCCTTCCCCAAGAAGATAAGGGGAAGGAGGACCTTGGCGCTATAAAAGGAGGGGGAAGCCCTCCCTTAGGGGGGATCGGATCTTCACCTTCTTCAAGCGGCTAGCTGGGCACACAGGTTCTTCAACCTCTGGCCAGCTAGAGCTTTGTAACCAAGGCCTTGTACTCCTCGCGAGGTGTCGCGTTGCAATACAAGAAGGCAGGAAGTAGGGGTTTTACCTCACCACGAGGGCCCTGAACCTGGGTAAAGCTCGGTCTCCCTCTCTGCAGTGCGTTGCGCGTTCGACAATCGAGGCTTCCGTCACCGTGTTTCGTTGCGATCCGAGATCTCACACGTTCAGCCCCCTGCGTTCGAATCTTTGGGTCCGTCGCGTGGTACCCCGTGTTCTTGCGACACGAAATCCATCGACATTTGGCGCGCCAGGTAGGGGGCTGTGGTGTGTTTTCTTCTAGATCTGCTTCGACATGGCCGACGCCAACGCAAGGCTCGAGCGTCTTCGCCGTCGCAACGCTGTTCGGGGGCAAACCGAGCCCATCTTCCGTCGTCATGAAGCTTCGGCCGAGGAGGAAGAGGAGGAAGATCTGGAGTCCTCCTATCTCCCATCCGGGCGGACAGAGCCTTCGCTCTCCTTCACTGCCACCGCCACTTCTCGCGCTCGTTCTGGGAGTCAGCTGTCTCCTGCGCAGGCACTCGCCATGGCGCAGGAGCTGCTGCGCTATCAACCCACCGACGACGGGCGTGAGGGGTGGCGCGCTCGAATCGCCGAGCTCGTCGCCATCGCCAACGAAGACCCGGCCTTGGGAGGAGCCCAGGGCGCGGGGAGCCCAGATCCGGCGGCGGGGCATCGCGCCCCGGGCGCCGGAGATGGGGTGGCCAACAAGGCCAAGAGGGTGGTTTCCCACGCCGCATCTTCGCCGCGCGGGGAGCCCAGCTGCCAAATCGTCCAACGCGCTCCGGAAGACGCACGCGTCTCCCTCGAGCGCCGCCGCGAAAATCATGACCGCGCCATCGATGACATCGGCGAAGCTGGCAAGAACGTCAGGACCCCCGGCGTCCCGATCTACAACCCCGGGTGTCTTGCCCTCACTCGCCAGCAGCGCTACATCGTCTGGCCTGACAAGTTCAAGCCAGACATCAGCGCGCGTTACGACGGGACCACAAATCCTGTCGAATTCCTCCAACTCTACGTCGTCGCCGTCCAGGCTGCGCGTGGAGATCAGCGCGCCATGGCCAATTGGTTCCCCATGGCCCTCAAGGACGCTCCGCGAACTTGGCTCATGAATCTTCCTCACGAATCCGTGACATCGTGGAAGGATTTATGTCGTCAGTTCGTTGCCAACTTCATGCCCACGTACGAGCGCCCCGCAACTAAGAACGATCTTAAAGCGGTGCGTCAGTACAAGGGCGAGACGCTTCGTCAATACATCCGGCGCTTCAGTCAGATGAGGAACAAGATCCCCAGGATCTCCAACGAGGAGGTCATCTCCGCGTTCTCCACGGGCGTCTCCGACGTCAAGATGCGGGAGAAGCTGTCTGTGAATGATGAGCTGACTTCCGTCCTCAGGCTCTTCGAGATCGCCGACCGCTGCGCCAAGGCTGAGGAGGGAAGGCTCTTCGTGCACAATCTGCCGGAGGCGCCTCCCCCAAAGCCGAAGTCCAAGGCCCCCAAGCGAAAGGAGGCTGCTGCCCTCGCGGCGGAGCCAGATCACAAGCAACGCCGTGGGGACCGCTCCGACCGCGATAAAGGTCGACGTCGCCGCTACTGCATTATCCACAAGAAGGACACCCACAATACCGAGGATTGTTGGATTGTCCGGAAGTTTCACGAGGAAAACGGTGTTGCCAAGCGTCGCGGGGGCGGCCGCAGCAACGGCAAGAGTGGATCCCGGGGCGATCGCCGCGACGACGACCGCGAGGAAGGTCGCCGCCGTGGGGGTCTGTCTCGAGACGATCCCGAGCCGCTGCCGCTGCCCCCACCAGCAAACGATCGTCTGGAGGAGGACCAGGGGGGCTATCAAGAGCCGCGAGACTTCGCCGCTTGCCTCCTGGGTGGAGCTCAGGCTCCTCTGTCAAATCGACACTTCAAGCAGCTGTCGCGAGAAATCGCGGCGGCACAGCCCAGCATCGGCAATCGTCTAATGAAGTGGTCGATGTGCAAGATTGGCTTCGACGAGGAGGATCATTCGGCTTCCACAAGGGGTGTGGGCACACTCCCCCTCTTGTGCACGCCAACCATCAACAACGTCGCCGTCAATTGCACTCTCATCGACGGAGGGGCGGGCCTCAACATCATCTCGGTCGAGATCTTCGAGAAGATGCAGGTGCCGTACCATCGGCTCATGCCGACTCGGCCGTTCTTCGGGGTAACCGAGGGATCTACAACGCCAATTGGGCAGGTAAGCCTGCCCGTCACCTTCGGCACCCGGGACAACTACAGGACGGAAATCCTCGACTTCGACGTTGCCTACATCGCCCTGCCATACAATGCCATCCTCGGCTACCCAGCCTTGGCTAGGTTCATGGCAGCAACGCACCATGGCTTTAACGTCCTTAAGATTCCGGGCGCCAACGGCACGATCACCGTGCGCTGCAATGAGAAGGACGCTCTCCGATCAGTTGAGCATGTCTATCGTGAGGCCGCCACCATGTTCCCCGCCGACGAAGATCTACTGGAACACTCCGGCGACCTCACGAGGAAGAAGCAGCTCGTATCCCAAGAGCGGGCTGCTGCGAAGAAGGCCTCTCTCGAGCCCCACATGTTGGGTTCGACAGGGAAGAAGTTCGCCGCCTCTGCATCGCCGACTCCAAGCGAGGACCTGGTCCATCCAACGCTGGACATGAGCATTGGGGAAGCTACGGTACCCTCAGGCCGGAGGCCCCAGTTTACCCAAGAGCGCTCGGCAACCAAGAAGGTCCCGCTACAGGCTGGGGGCTGCGAAAACTTCGTCACCATCGGGGCAGGGCTTTCCCCCAAATAGGAAAGCGCGCTCGTCACCTTCCTACGGGCAAATTCTGACATGTTCGCTTGGACTCCGTCAGATATGCCCGGCGTTCCCAGGGAGGTGATTGAGCACCACTTAGCCGTGTGCCCTCAGGCACACCCCGTGAAGCAGAAGACTAGGAAGCAAGCGCAAGAGAAGCAGGACTTCATCGTCAAGGAGATAGAGAAGCTGAAGAAGGCCAAGTTGATACGCGAGGTGGCCCACCCCACCTGGATTGCTAATCTGGTGGTCGTCCCAAAGGCTAACGGTAGTGGGCGCCTCTGCGTGGACTTCACAAGTCTCAACAAGGCCTGTCCCAAGGATCCATATCCTCTCTCGAGGATAGATCAAATCGTCGACTCCACCGCCGGCTGCGACCTCCTTTGCTTCTTGGATGCTTTCTCCGGCTATCATCAGATCAAGATGGCAAAGGAGGACGAGGAGAAGACCGCATTCATCACGCCCTGTGGGGTGTACTGCTACGTCTGCATGCCCTTCGGCCTGAAGAACGCAGGAGCCACCTTCCAGAGGCTCATGCGCAAGGCCTTGGGGGCTCAGATGGGAAGGAACGCGGAGGCCTACGTCGACGACATCGTCGTCAAGACTCGCAAGGGTCACACCTTCATCGAAGATCTGGAGGAAACGTTCGTCAACCTGAGAAAGGTAAACATCAAGCTCAACCCCGCCAAGTGCGCCTTCGGCGTACCGTCGGGAAAACTGTTGGGGTTCCTCGTGTCTCACCGCGGGATAGAGGCGAACCCTGACAAGGTCAAGGCCATCGAAGAAATGCGTCCTCCGCGCAATCTCAAGGAAATGCAACGCCTCGCGGGGTGCATGGCAGCCCTGGGGCGCTTCATCGCGAGGAGTGGGGAAAAAGCTTTGCCCTTCTTCAAGCTCATGAAGCGCATCGGGAAGTTCGAGTGGACTCCGGAAGCCGACAAGGCCTTCGCCGAGTTAAAAAGGTACCTCACGAGCCCACCGATCATGGTTGCCCCAACAGCTCGCGAGCCCTTGCTACTCTACATCGCGGCAACTCCAAGGACTGCAAGTGCCGTCCTCGTCGCGGAGCGGGACGCTAAGGTGATCGACAAGGTCAATCCTCCCGGCCAGGGGGCTCCTCGCGAGGAAGAGGCCACTTCGCCTCCTGTCCCTCAAAAGGAGCCGCGCGCGGCATCTTCGCCGACCAAGCCGCTCTCCCAGAGCGACGCTCAAAAGCCTCCTGAGGAGGAGCCTTCTGAGGGTGTTGTCAAGGTGCAAAAGCCTGTGTACTTCGTCAGCACGGTACTGCGCCACGCGCGGGAACGCTACACCATGCAGCAAAAGCTGCTCTACACCTTGCTCATAGCCTCGCGGAAGCTACGCCACTACTTCCAGGGCCACCCGATCAAGGTGATAACCGATCGTCCCCTGGAGACCATCCTACGCAATCCCAACGTCACCGGGCGGGTGGCGGAATGGGCCGTGGAGCTTCAGCCTTTCGAGATCTCCTTCGAAACTACAAAGGTAATCAAGAGCAAGGCTTTGGCCGAGTTCACTGCGGAATGGAATGATCCATTCGTCGACGAGCCTCCAGAGGTGGAGTCAACACTCCCCGGAGAGGAGGCCCCAGGCCTTTGGATCATGCACTTCGACGGCGCTTTCAACCTCCCCGGCGCGGGAGCAGGTGCTGTCCTAACCTCTCCCTCTGGAGACAAACTCTTCTACGCTGTGCAGCTCTGCTTCGGGCCTGAGCACAAGGTCTCCAACAACATCGCGGAATACGAAGGACTACTCGCAGGCTTAAGGGCAGCGAATGCTTTGGGCATCAAGCGCCTCGTCGTCAAGGGGGATTCACAGCTGGTTGTGAACTTCTCAAACAAGAGCTACACTCCAAAGGATGAGCACATGGCGGCTTATCTCGAGGAGCATCGAAAGATGGAAAAACGCTTCCAAGGCTTGGAGCTGAAGCACATCCCGAGAGGAGAAAATGTGGAAGCCGACGAGATCGCCAAACGCGCCTCTCATCGCCTGGCACAGCCTGCCGGCGTCTTCGAGGAGCGTCTCTTCAAGCCGTCCGCTTCTCCGTCGACATCCGAACCACCTCCTCCTTCTACTTTGCCACCACCACCGGAGCAGGGGGCTCCGGATTGCGGGCCTCCTTCGGGTGACCGTGTCCTTCTGGCATTGGCACGACAGGAGGGAGTGGATTGGATCATCGAGCTCAAGGCCTACCTCACCAGCAGCAGGCTCCCCGAGGATGAAGAGGAGGCTGAGAGGATTGTGCGGCAAGCTTTAGGCTACTGCGTCAAGGACGGTGACTTGTACCGGCGTCGCCCAAATGGCGTCGCTCTGAAGTGCATATCTACTCACCAAGGCCAAGAGCTTCTAAGGGACATCCACGCCGGCGAGTGCGGGCATCACGCCTCTGCTGCGACTCTAGCCGCGAAAGCATATCGAAGCGGCTTCTACTGGCCTTCGGCGCTCGGAGATGCGGCGGAGATGGTCAAGAGGTGCGAGGCGTGCCAATTCCACGCCAAGCAGATACATCAGCCGGCGCAAGAGCTGCGAACCATCCCACTCACTTGGCCCTTTGCAGTTTGGGGGCTGGACATCCTCGGTCCATTTCCCAGAGCGCAAGGAGGCTATCGCTACCTCTACGTCGCCATTGACAAGTTCACCAAGTGGGTGGAGGTGGAACCGGTGTGCACAATCCCTGCCAGGTCCGCCGTCAAGTTCATCCGGGGACTAGTCTGTCGCTTTGGTGTGCCTAACCGCATAATCACCGACAACGGCAGCCAGTTCACCAACGGCTTGTTCCGGGAATACTGCGCATCGACCGGCATCAAAATCCGCTTCACCTCTGTCGCCTACCCCAGGAGCAATGGTCAAGCCGAGCGCGCCAATGCTGAAGTGCTCAAAGGACTCAAGACAAAAAGCTTCAACGCCAAGCTCGAAGCCTGCGGCAAAAAATGGTTAGACAACCTCCAATCCATCTTGTGGTCCATCAGGACTACCGCCACCAAACCCACTGGAGAGACCCCTTTCTTCTTGGTCTATGGGGCGGAGGCTGTTCTTCCCACCGACGTCAAGTTCGGGTCGCCAAGGGTGCTCGCCTTCGACGAAACTCGCCAAGAGGACCTCATCAAGGACCGCCTCCTCCTGCTCGAAGAAGCTCGGTGCCAAGCCGCGTTACGCGCCGCGAGGTACCAGCAAGGACTACGCCGCTACCATAACCGCCATGTCTGAGCAAGAACTCTGGAGGTCGGCGACCTGGTGCTGAGGAGAATACTCTCTCGCGAGGGCCTGCACAAGCTGTCTCCAATGTGGGAAGGACCCTTCAAGGTGACGCACATCGCCAGGCCTGGCTCGGCGCGGCTGGAAACCGCGGAAGGCGTGCCCGTGGGGAACCCGTGGAATATAGCTCATCTGCGAAAGTTCTACCCTTAGGTTCCTCATGAGGAGAAAAAGACCATTTTCACGGCACTTGTATCAGCTCAAACTGCTCTTAAGCACTAATATTAAGTTAATGCGCAATATAGCGCCTCTGCTTCGGCATGACATCAAAATGGCATGAAGTCCATTTATTTTCTGTTGTACTCCTCGCGGAAGGGGGCTAGGCACGGTGTCTATGCTGGGGCCTTCGCCCGGAAAACAGCAAGCCCGAAAAACCCGAAGGGAGCGAGCTCTGGTCGGGGGCGACGGCCCCGTTAACGATCACCTCTGGATGCCCATGGTGCTTAGTTCCTCGCGAAGTACGCCAGAAAATAAAAAATCTTCGAGGAAAAGTCCAAGGTGTGCCCATGGCACCCGCTAAGGACCTACCCCTTGTGAGCAACCCTCACGAGGGAGCAAAGACACGTCGATGCACCAGCATCCGCAGGAGGATTCCCTCTGCCGAGGAAGGCCTAACGTGGCAGGATTATTGAAGACTAAGGCCGCTCCGATCAATCTTGCGAAGGAGACGCAGATCCGGAGGTCCGCGCCAGGCCCTTCACCTCATGAGCAATCCTTGTGAGGTGTCGACGGTCTCTGGGCTCTCTTAAACGTCGACGTTTTCACGTCCGTGAGGGTCCAGCTTCCCTCAACGACGAGGAAGGCCCCGTGAATCGCCACGCGCGGCAATTTGCTCTTAGCTGCTGGCACAGATAGTGCCGCGCTCCTCCACGACGGAGAAGGTCCCTGTGCCGGTCACAGGGGCATCTTATTCGCCTTCTTTTTTCATTTGTTTTGTCGATTTGTTTTTCCGTTTTCGGGGATTTGGGGTTTTTTTGTTTTCCAACTCTTTCTCCAACTTCTTCTCTCAGGAATCGTCCAATGTGTCGCCAACGCCGAACCCACTTCGAGCTCTGAGGCGGAGGGAGGCTTCCTGTCGATGCCAACAGCTCACTAGGGCTCTCGAGCGAGCAAACGACCAGGACGATGAAGAGCGACAAGGCGATCGACAAGCGGATTTCTTTAAAAATCCCCCATTGGGGGAAGGAGCAAAGCACGACGGAGCATACCCCGCCGGCAAGGACTACAAGGCAAAAGAGGGGAGGAGACTAGCTCCCCTCCCCAGAAGACTATCGCACCAGGACCTCCTCTTCACTGCGCCGCGAGCTGGGGGTAGGTGCGGCGGACGCCGTCGGCGGTGAAGATCCGCACCGTAGCCTCCAGGGTCCCCAGCTTGAAGCGGAAGACGAGGCGGTCGCCGACGCGGAGGCGACAGCCGAGGGCGAAGGGCCTCCAGCAGCCGGAGAGGACGATGTTGCCGTTCGCCCCGAAGAGGATGTCCACAGGCCAGAAGAGATCTGGCCTGCTTTGCTCGCCCAGGGCGATCTCCCCGGCGGCCGGACCGTGGGCGTGAACCGCCTTCCGGATGGCGTCGGGCAGCCGGAGGGAGTTGAAGCCCGGGGCGTCGACGATGACGAGGAGCTCCAGGAAGCGGGACCCCGGGGCGATGAGGGGTCCCAGAAGCGCCGCCGCCAGGTGGCGCGGAGTGGCAACCACTCCATTCACCGGCGGGGCCGGAGGATCTGCAGCAGCGGGAGGAGGGCCCAGGGCGGCCTCCACCTCCCGGAGAGCCCGATCGAAGGTCCCCGAGGCGCGGGGAGCAGGCGCCGCCGCCAGTGGCGACGGCGAGTTCAGGGCGCCGCCACGCGCGGGGCCCCTGAGGGCCAGAACGCCGGAGGTCCCTGAGGCGGCGCGAGTCGCCTCGTCCTGCCTCGGCGCGCTGATGCGGAGGGGACCCCCGGCGCCGGGCGTCCACTGGGCTGGGATTTTCGCCCTGCTCCCACTGCCCGGGGGGCGCCCACGGCGCTTCGCCCCAGAGCTTGGACCGGCGGCGGCGGCGGAGTTGGAGGGGTCCATGCTCTCAGGGGAGAAGAAGCAGAAGTGGCACTGGAGGAAGGAGGTGAAGTGCCGAAGGTCTCGAGGAGGACCTATTTAAGGGGAGCGTCCAGCGTCGATGCGTCAAATCCCAGCGTGGGAATCGAAGCGTTGGCGCAGCGCTCTGCGGTCAAGCGACGCATCATTATGATGGTTGACGCCTCGGAGACTGTAGCGTCGCCGCCGTTTCGTCTCACCAGCTGCGGCCACGACACGTGTCTGCAGTCTCTGCCTCTTCACATGGTCCTCTGACCGCGCAGTTGACGCGTGCCATTGGAGGGCCCAGCAGCTTCGGGGGCCCCCGACCCTTCGCTTCCTCAAGAGGGTGCGCTCTTGGGCCGGGCTCCCGGGGGCTACTGTCGGTGTTCTGGATACCGGGGTATCCCGGTCCACCTGCTCCTGGGCCCCGTCATCGGCCCATCTTCAGCCCAGGAGATAGTCAGCGGTACAAGTCACGGAGAAGACCCTCACGAGGAGGCGCCTCGTGAGGAGAACGACGACGGAAACTGCTAAGGACCAGAAGACCTCCTCACGAGCCCCTGCTGGTGAGGAGAGAAGGTACGCCCACGCTAGCTCAGCACGTTTTCGTGCGGAGCAAGAAGCTAACGGGCAGAAGGCCACGTACCGCCCACGCTACCCCCGACAGGGAGGAGACCAACTTTCGATGTGCCTGCCTAAAGCGGCACAGTGGTTGTTGGCCACCCCCCTAAATATAGCGTGGACGGTGCAGGGCGCCAGAGGAAGACGTCAGCTTCCTCCACCCACTCCTGTGGACCGGCGCCGCTACCCTGCGAAGACTGAGTCTACAGAAGAGTGTAGTCTACAGCTGTCCTCCCTCCTTGGCCGTGTGTGGCAACCCCTTCCCCAAGAAGATAAGGGGAAGGAGGACCTTGGCGCTATAAAAGGAGGGGGAAGCCCTCCCTTAGGGGGGATCAGATCTTCACCTTCTTCAAGCGGCTAGCTGGGCACGCAGGTTCTTCAACCTCTGGCCAGCTAGAGCTTTGTAACCAAGGCCTTGTACTCCTTGCGAGGTGTCGCGTTGCAATACAAGAAGGCAGGAAGTAGGGGTTTTACCTCACCACGAGGGCCCTGAACCTGGGTAAAGCTCGGTCTCCCTCTCTGCAGTGCGTTGCGCGTTCGACAATCGAGGCTTCTGTCACCGTGTTTCGTTGCGATCCGAGATCTCACACGTTCAGCCCCCTGCGTTCGAATCTTTGGGTCCGTCGCGTGGTACCCCATGTTCTTGCGACACGAAATCCATCGACAACAACCCATGGAATGCACAACAGTTGCGTCGATTCTACCCTTAGAAGCAGCACGCTTCCTCTACCCCCCATCTCTATGTAATTACGCATCGGCAGCAGACCACGCTCAACTATAGCGCCATCGGCGCCAAGCAATAAAGTATACTTCTCCGTAATATTGTTTAACCCACGCTTGGGGGCTTCGCCTTAAAAAATTGCTCAACCTACACCCGGGGGCTTTGCCCTTTCGACCGCGCTCGGGGGCTTTGCCTTTTCGACCGCGCTCGGGGGCTTCGCTTTTTCGACCCTCGCTCGGGGGCTTCTCCTTTTCGACCGCGCTCGGGGGCTTCGCCTTTTCGACCGCGCTTGGGGGCTTTGCTTTTTCGACCGCGCTCGGGGGCTTCGCCTTTTCGACCGCGCTCGGGGGCTTCGCTTTTTCGACCGCGCTCAGGGGCTTCGCCTTTTCGACCGCGCTCGGGGGCTTCTCCTTTTCGACCGCGCTCGGGGGCTTCACCTTTTCGACCCTCGCTCGGGGGGCTTCGCCTTTTCGACCGCGCTTGGGGGCTTCGCCTCTTCGACCCTCGCTCGGGGGCTTCGCCTTTTCGACCTACGCTATGGGGCTCCGCCCTTCGACCTACGCTCGGGGGCTCTGCCCTTCGGCCCACATGACCTACACAAAGCATCCAGACGAATTTCCCGAGCTACACACATACACAATACATAAGCAAGGTTCAGAAACATGGCCAGGTTAGTGCGCTGCAACACCCTGATTCGCCCTTTGACGATCACTCTCGGTGATAATCTGTCGAGCGATACAATTAGCTGTGTCTCTACAAGCAGCATAATGATTTTCCATGTCAACACGACCACTGGGGGATGGAGGGAGCGTCTTCAGCAGCTCCAAGTCAACCTCAGAATAATGAGCACGCACGAAGGAAAGGGCGACCACAGCTCCGCAACGCAAGTGTTCTCGAACGAAGGAGTAGACAACATTGCCATTCTCGAATCGATCAAGCAGCGCAGGAAGGCCTTCGGATTGGTTGTTCAGAGGAAACATCGCCTCGTGCACCAGAGCAAGGGCACTACGGCTCGTTTCGGCCAACACTCCGGCTTGGGCAATTCTGTCCTAGAGAATTGTCAACTTCAGCGCTTTCGATCGATCCGCCCAGAAATTGTCAGCGATCGAATTAGCGTGCGTTTGAGTAGCACGAAGATGCGCGTTTACGCGTCGGGCTTCAGCTTGACTGTCAAGGCATACATCTGCAGAGGGGAGAAGAATGTCAAATTCCATAGGCTTAAACCGCAAAGCAGACCAAACAGTTCGAAAGACTCACATTTCAGAGATTTCCCAAGGTTCTCGATTTCATCGAGGAGGAATTTTTCGGCATCCGCAGCCCGTGATGCCTTGGACAGAGCAACATCGACCTTAGCAGTAACTATTTTCAGTTGATGCTGCATGTTCTTGAGCTGGTCGCGCAAGGATCGAATCAAAGTCAATTCACTCGTGGAAGGTGCTCTCCTCTCAACGGCACTGGAAGAACTAGCAACTGTCTCGTACGAAACAGGCCAGGCATTCGAAAGGACAGACGAATCTTGCATAAGAGGCCTCCAGTCACGCATAGTCATCGGCAATCAAATAGCAAACAGATGCAGAATACGATGGCAAAACAAGAGCAGCAAAGTTACAGCAAGCAGTGCACCCACATTAAAACAACAGTATTCAACATAGCATCACAAAGTCAATTACAGATGCATGACAGAGGCATCAACTGCACTACACTGAGCTACCGGCGGCCTTGCTAGACGGTGCGCCGGAGGCACCACGCTTTCGAGCCCGCGCCGCTGCTCGCCTCTCATTCCTTTCGGCCAAGAAGCTCGTCATCCGAGCAGACAAGTCACGGGCAAGCTCAAGGTAGCCCTTCGGGGACTTATCACATCCGTCCTTGTCTTTCGGATACGTGCTCGTGACCTTGTCGGCGTCAAATTCAACCCCGTGCATCATCAACATAGAGAAGACAGACTCGGAGCCGATAGTTACCTGTCGGTGAACCGCAGCAACTAACGGGTCCTCACCATCCGCTTTCACTACCAGGGCTTCGAGGATGCCAGCCATGGTGTTGCTGGTCGAGTCCGGGATGGACACATCACGAACGCGGTCAAGCGTCGGCCGCACCTTCGCCAGGAGGTCACGGACCTCGTGACATAGGTGCTCGGCGATACCAACACTGGACTCGAGTCCAGCAGGCTCCTTCATAGCCCCGGTGTCAAATTCAGTAGCAGCTTTAAGAAAGGACAAGTTCCCTAGTCAGTAAGGCACTTAATCGGCACGAAAAATTTCAATTGAGGGATATCGAAGACTCACCGCGTAAGGCACCGAGAGAGGTCTGCAGACGCTAGTGTAGGTCCTTCTCTCTCGATTCATCTTTCAGGCGGCACGTCTTAGCAAGCTCTTGGGCCTCGGACGATTCAGACTTTAATCGGGCGACCTCGTCGAGTAACCCGTTGGCTTTGTCCTTCAGTCCCGAATTCTCGGCCGCAAGATCGTCCAGCTGGGCCTTCAAGGACGTCTTATCAGCAGCAGCCTGCGCTGTGATCCCTGATCGTTTGAAGAATGCCATATTACAAGGAGTGCAGCAAAACCACCATCAGAACAAGACATTAAAAGAGAGGAAGCAGTGCTCACGTCGCACGTCCTCGAGCTGCGCGGATAATCATCTGTTCTCTTCCTCCAGCGCAAGAAAATTCTTGCATACCTTCGATAAATCCCTAACAATGGGCTGAGCAAGAAGAAGCAAAGATAAATCTCCAAATTATTGTTAGGAGTGCGAGCCCAAGTGTAAACACTTAGACTCACCCTCGGGGGCTACTGACAGGTAAACATACGAATCGTAAAAGCTAGAATTTTTGGACTTACATGGCTTTTAGAGCTGGAAGGCTCGCCGGAGGAAGAAACCAGGACGAATTCAGGCTCAGTCATTTTTTTTCCTGAAGGAGACGGCGGCTTCGGGAGGTCAGCCTCAGGAGCAGCGTCTCCAGCTGCTTTCTCTTGCGAGTCCATGGTCTGCTCGAGGGTGTCGTCATGGGGCCGAACTTGGTATCGGTCGCGGTCCCCCGGGCTCGCCGAGGTCTCCTCGGTGGAGAATCTGAAATAGATGTCGAAGTCAACATAGTATAATCAGATCAGGGCGAGGTTACACGAAAAGCGAGTTGGACAAGGAAACTAACGATGCATCGAGACCAAACTTCGGAAGAATCTTCTTCCCAAGTCGAAGAGGAGGGCGGCTGCTAAAAGGCGCGGCAGGGATCACGCTGTCGTCGTCATCACTAGAAGAAAAGTGAGTATTGTCAAGATCTTCCGAATCCTCGATGACATTAGCAACTTGTTTCTTCTTCTTCGATACTCGCGAGGGCGACGGAGCAGCAGAGGTTGATTCCTCTGGGACCTTGATGAAGTCACGCCCTGGATATTCACCCACTTCGGGTTGGGGCGGATAGCACCGAACTACCTCGATGACCTAAGCAAGAGTTTCGATCAGATTCGATCCTAACCAGTAAAATTACAGTGCGGAAGAAATATTCGGTTAAGATGAGAAGCGTACCTCAGTGCGGGGAAAGGCCTTGCTGAAGGCCACCGCGCCGAAAGCTTTCGGCACGGCTGACTTCTTCTTGATATTGGTGACAGCGCGCACGCACTCATCGATCTCGGCCTCGTGCAACTCATCTTGGGAAATTCGGGTCGAATCCCGGCGATCACTGTAGTCCCACATACAGTGGGCTCGAGCAGCGAGAGGCTGGATCCAGCGCTCGATGAAGGTCCGGATGAGTTGAATGCCCGAAAGCTCTTTATTCGGGGTGGCACAGAGCTGTTGGATTTTCTCCATCTGTGGCTCCGTGATCTTCATCTCCTCTTCAGAGAGTTCATGTCTCCAAGACACTCGTGGTCGAAGGGCGGTGGTGGCTCGAAACTCTTCGAGCCCAAAGTTTTCGCCAGCGGAGAACTTGTCCTTGGCGTAGAACCATTTCATCCTCCAGCCGGGGTTGTTCTCGGGCATCTGGAGGTTGAAGTAGGGCACGTCCGGACGCACTTGGCAGCTGAAGCCACCGGTCTGGTACTGTAGGGGGTGCCGGACAATGAAGATTCAGCGCCAGAGCGCCCAGTGGGGTTCGATCCCCAGGAAGCATTCACACAGCATGATGAAGCACGCAATGTGAAGAATCGTGTTGGGATTCAGATCGTGGAGCTGAATCCCATACGCGAAGAGAAGCCCGCGAAGGAAGGGGTGTGGGGGAAGAGAGAGTCCCCGCAACAGGAAAGCCATGAAAATTACCCAGAATCCATGAGGAGGCCGAGGAACAATCTCGGGATCGGCGGCGAGCGATTCTGCCGGTGTGTTCTTGAGAAGACCCATCTTCTCAGCCTGAGACAGCTCCTTGTCTCTAACTTTGGTCTGCACCCAATTGCCCACGACAGGGGCGTCGGCATTTGCGATCTTGGCCTTCTTGGCGGCGGCGCCGGCGGCGGCGCCGGTCGTGGTGGAACCGCTCTTCGGCATGAGGTCGGCGCGCGGCAAGAGCTCGGAGAATGGAGGTGGATGAGAGGAGTAGCAGGAGCAGTGCGCAAGGAGGAAGACGATGGCGGCGGAGTAGGGTGGACTGTTTACCCCTCCGCTGTCATTTTATTTCATCTCTGGAAAATCACAGCAAATCTTAGCCGTTCACTGCGAAGTGGAAATGGCAGGTGCTGCGTGTGGTGGTGTATGGTTGATGTGGGAGCAGACTGTCCTTGTGCGTGGTGAATGACCAGCCCGTTGGGAACCCCAAGAGGAAGGTATGATGAGTGTAGCGGCTAGCTTTCCCTCAGTTAAGAAACCAAGGTTTATCGATCAGGAGAAGAGAGACGATGACGACTGAAGGTGTTTGCGGAACCTGCACACACACAAACAAATACTTTGTTCCCAACTTGCGATGAGGTTGTCAATCTCACCGGTTTGCTTGAAACAAAGGTTATGAGTGTATCGAGTGGAAAACAGTAGTAATATGCTAGTAAAGTAAACAGTGCGGGAAAAGTAAACAGGTGATTGCAATATGATTAAAATAGGACCGGGGTCCACAGTTCACTAGTGGTGTCTCTCCATAGATAAATAACATGCTGGGTAAACAAATTACAGTTGGACAATTGATAGAATAAAGATAACGTGATATGTCAAGAAGATCACTATGAGATTTACTCTGGGCATTACAACAAAATACATAGACCGCCATCCAACTGCATCTATGACTAATAATCCACCCTCGGGGATATCATCCGAACACCCCAAAAGTATTAAGTTGCGAACAACAGATAATTGCATTAAGCAAAGTGTGTAATGTAAACAAAGCATATGCCCTTGAGCATATGAATGTTGTTTTCTCCCTAGTAGCAACAGCACATCTACCACCTTAGAGGTTTCTGTCACTCCCCCAGGTGAAATAGAGGCATGAACCCACTATCGAGCATAAATACCCCCTCTTGGAGTCACTAGCAACTACTCGGCCAAGATAGCTACTAACAACGGAGAGCATGCAAGATCATAAACAACATAGAGATAACAAAAGATATAATTCAGTACAGCAACTTAATCATAAACACCAATATTCATCGGATCCCAACAAACCAACATCATAGTATTACATAACGGTGATCTCAATCATGTAGGGCAGCTCATGAGATCTAAACATGAAGCACATGGTGGAGAAGACAACCATCTAGCTACTGCTATGGACCCATAGTCCAAGGTAGACTACTCACTCATCGCTCCGGAGGCAAGCATGGCGATGAAGAAGACCTCCGGTGGCGATTCCCCTCTCCGGCAGGGTGCCGGGAAGAGCTTCTGGACCCTCCCGATCTTCGGGTCGACGGCGGCGGCGGATCGCGATGTATTCTGGAAAACTGATCGGGCTCTTAGGTTTTTCTCGTCAGGGGGTATATGTAGGCGAAGGGGGGCTGTCAGAGGTGGAGCCACGCGGCCTCACAAGGGGGTGGCGCGGCCAGGGGCCAGGCCGCGCCGCCCCTGTGTGTGGGGGCCACGTGGCCCCCCTCCGTCAGATCTTCGGATGTTTGGGAGCTCCCCGGTGAAATATGACTTCAGGAACTTGTTTCGTCCAATTCCGAGAATATTTCCTGTGTATCACTCTGAAACACAAAAACAGCAGAAAACAGGAAACTGGCACTGTGGCACTTCGTTAATAGGTTAGTTCCGGAAAATGTATAAAAGTACCACTAAGTGTAACGAAACAATAGGCAAATGGTGTAAAAACAAGCATGGAGCATCAAAAATTATAGATACGTTTGAGACGTATCAAGCATCCCCAAGCTTAACTCCTGCTCGTCCTCAAGTAGGTAAGTGATAACAAAAGAATAATTTTTGAGGTGACATGCACCTACACAAACTTGATCATATATGTAAGCATTGATGAGCTGGGATCAATAGAACTTAAAACATGGGCATGAAAGATATAATCATGACAATAAGAACTTAGCAACCATGTTGTAAACATGCAAATGAACACAAACAAAAGATCATGATAATGAAACAATGAAAGTCAAACGTGTGTTCAAATCATAAGGAAAAACATACACTTGGTTTTCAGCTTGTCCTTCAAAGAGAGCAAAACATAAATGCATAGGACACCTCAAAGTTTAAGAGGGCGACTAGATACAAATAATTTAAGAACAAGTGAAACCAACAATATGAGTCAATCAATGAACCTTGGGACAATGCATATCACACTAAGAATGACAACTATGCTCTCTTAATGGTGCATAAAGAAAGAAGGTGGTGACTCAACATAAAAGTAAAAGAAAGGCCCTTCGCAGAGGGAAGCAGTGATTGCAAGTTTTATAACCTTCAAAAATTATGGTACTTACCGGCTTTGAGCTCTCATTGCCCCCATCATAAGCATCTTGAGTGGTTAAAGTTAATGCGAGAACAATTATGATGCATATGCTTGACAAATCATAAGTTGAAAACCTCGTGTCCCGTGAATACAAGTACCCAAACCATGCTAGTTTACTTAGAGTCCCAAGCAAGGCTCTTGTCATTGTAAGTATATGCATATCATTGAGAACCGCCAATGGGGTACCTCCGTGCCCGATGACATGGAACAAGCCCACACCAAAATGACAGGACAAGCAGACAATGAACACCTCGACATCTCTTTTATTTGCTATATTGTTTAGCTTTTTATTGTGAGATGCGTCGTCGAATGTTCACCATGGGTATGCTGCAAATTTCCACCATGAATTATGCATGGCTTAGATTGGCGGCCCGGCGTTTCCCTAACACATATAAAAACTCCATGATCCCTACAAGATTCCCAATTCATTTCACACAGCGGGCATCCATAAACAAAAGATCACGATATCAACTCAAAAAGAAGTGCAATGTTGAAAGCTTGCCCCATGACAGCATGGCTGGGCTAGAATCCAACTTACAACTTGCAAGCATAACAACTCAGCATAAAAGACCACAATGTCAAAATTTTAAGAACAGGAAAAAGTAAAGTGTGCCTTCCGGTTCGTGAGAGCTTTACTGACCGAATTTCGCATAACACTGGTAAGAGTTTAATTTGAAGAGAATATAAAAGCAAGTCAAATTTACTTGGAATAGCAAATTGCTAGTAGGTATGTATGGTGGACACAATGGAAAACTTGGCTTTAGGAGTTGGATGCACGAGTAGAGCTCATACTCAGTACAAGGCGAGGGCTAGCAAAAGACTGGGAGCGACCAACTAAGAGAGCAATAATGGCCATAATCATGCAAAGCGACAAAGCGACATTAAAAGAAGCATACGATGGCATCAAAAGTCAAAAACTAAATGATCATGAAGGCTAATGGCGACTTTGGAAGAGTCTAACATGTGTGAGCATGCGCCAAGTCAACCCAAATAAAGCATCAAGGAGAAAACCAAAATAATGCTTCCATACAATAAAAACAACGCATGATTTTTTTAAGGCTCATTAAGCAATCTCAGTTATTTGAGACAAGTCATGCTACAGCAAAACCACTAAGCATACTATCAAAAAGACATCAAGCATGACATGAAAAAGCCTAAGCCGCAGTCTACACAAGCTCCTTCTTGTACCACTATTTTGCACAAAGCTTTTTCTCTTTTCCAACACCATTTGAAATTTTTAAAGACACCTCTTTTGATGAAAACCAATAAAGATCAGAGGCAAAAATACACCTTGATGAAAAGATATGACAAGATCTGAACGCATATCAAGGCGAAAACGAAAACCAAAAGCAGTAGCGGAAAAAGTAGAATGCTCGATTTTGAATAAGAGTGAAAACTAGAGCATTCTTTGCAAATGAAAACGAGTACATCTCCTCCAAAGGAAATTTGTTGGGGTCCAACCATTTATTGCAGCAAACAAACAAACTAAACAAACTAAGAAAACTAAAACAACTGATGCTCCAAGAAAAACACATAGTGCATGAAGCAATAAAAATATAGTGTTTTGAAAGGTGACCTGATTTTTGCCGATGAAGAAGGGGTGCCTCGGGGGCATCCCCAAGCTTTGACGCTTGTACTTCTTGGATATTTCTTGGGGTGATGCATGGGCATCCCCAAGCTTGAGCTTTGGTCCATTCTTCAACTCATCTCATCATTCTCCAATCCCTACACTTGAAAACTTCCTTCATACAAAACTAAACACAATTCTATTAGCAACATTAGTGTAAGCATAAAATATATTCAACCTCTTTTAGCTTCAGGTTTCAACCCAAAACTACCACATATAAAGTATATACTACTGTAGCAACTTCCACAAGAGTTCCATGATCAAAAAGAACTCAAAAGAAAGCGATAAAGTGGCAAAAACAAATATTGGCAGAAATCTGTCAAAACTGGACAGCTGATAATGGACGAATTTTTGAGGGATTTTCCGTTGCTCAAATCAAAAAGTGTTCAACAAAGAAAAGTTTGGATATAACCTGGGGCATATGCACAAGAAATAGCAGGTCCAAAAGATAAACAGAGAATTTTCACGAATTTTTACGGTGCAGCACCGAAAACAGTTTCAGGACAGCAATAACCCCAAATCTTTACCTCACTCAAATTAGAGGCTTCTCTTGGCACAAAAATGAAATAAACAAGATAAGGAGCGGTCATTACAGTAGTAATGACTTCCAAGACTCAAATAAAAGAAAAAGTACTGAAAAGTAAACAATGGGTTATCTCCCAAGAGTGCTTTTCTTTAACGCCTTTGAGCTAGGCGCAGAAAATTGCGAATCAAGTAATATCAAAAGATGAAGCATCAAGATCATAATTTGCTCTAAGAATAGAGTCAAAAAGTAATTTCTTTCTTTTCCTAGGGAAGTGTTCCATACCTTTCTTTAGTGGGAATTGGTACTTGATAGTGCCTTCCCTCATATCAATAATAGCACCTACAGTTCGAAGAAAGGGTCTTCCCAAAATAATAGGACATGAAGCATGGCATTCAACGTCCATAACAAGAAAATCAACGGGAACAAGGTTATTGTTAACCACAATAAGAACATCATTAATCCTTCCCAAAGGTTTCCTCTTAGCAACATCAGCAATAGGAACATCAAAATAACATTTTTCAAGCGGTGGTAAATCAAGCATGTCATAAATCTTTCTAGGCATGATGGAAATACTAGCACCTAGATCACATAAAGCATGGAAATCATAACCATTAACATGCATATCAATGATGGGTTCCCAACCATCTTCTAACTTCTTGGGAACAGAGGCTTTTTGCTTCAACTTTTCATCCCTAATCTTTATGAGAGCATTGGTAATATGCTTAGTAAAAGCAATATTTAAAGAACTAGCATTGGGAGTCAAAGCAAGCTTTTGCAAGAACAAAATAACTTCAGATATATTGCAGCCATCAACATCAAAATCATTAAAGGAAATAGAGCTATCATCTCCCACACTCCGAAAAATTTCAGCACTCTTTTGAGAAAAAGTTTTGGCAGTTTTAGGTTTTTTAACACAAGGAGTGGGAGTTTTCTCTACACCAATCAAAGTAAGAGGATTGCTATCAGTAGGAGCAACATCATTAGAGGTAGTGATAGTACATACCTTCATCTCTCTAGCCATCTCATCTTCTCTTTCCCACCTGGCATGCAATTCCGCTAACAATCTAATATTTTCATCAATTCTAACTTGGGTAGTATTAGCGGCAGCAACAATATTGCTCACATTCACATCATTAGGAAACACTTTTAATTTCAGAAGTTCAACATCATGAGCAAGGCTATCAACTTTAGAAGCAAGAATATCAATTTTGCCTAACTTTTCCTCAACAGACTTGTTAAAAGCAGTTTGCTTACCGATGAAGTCCTTGAGCATTACCTCAAGCTCGGAGGGCGCGGCCCTAGTGTTGTTGTAGGAGTTACCATAAGAATTACCATAACTATTACCATTGGTAGAAGGATACGGCCTATAATTGTTACTAGCAAAATTGTTCCTATAAGCATTGTTGTTAAAATTGTTATTTCTAATGAAATTCACATCGACTTGCTCTTCTTGAGCAACCAGAGAGGCCAAAGGAACATTATTAGGATCAACATGGGTCCTATCATTAGCAAGCATAGCCATAATGGTATCAATTTTATCACTCAAGGAAGAGGTTTCCTCAACAGAATTTACCTTCTTACCTTGTGGAGCTCTCTCGGTGTGCCATTCAGAATAATTTACCATCATGTTGTCGAGTAACTTTGATGCGGCGCCCAAGGTAAGGGACATAAAAGTGCCCCCAGCAGCTGAATCAAGTAGGTTCCTTGAAGAAAAATTCAGTCCTGCATAAAAAGTTTGGATAATCATCCAAGTAGTCAGTCCATGAGTGGGGCAATTCTTTACCATAGATTTCATTCTTTCCCAAGCTTGAGCAACATGTTCATTATCAAACTGAGTAAACTTCATAATATTGCTACGCAACGATATAATCTTAGCAGGAGGATAATATCTACCAATAAAAGCATCCTTACACTTAGCCCATGAATCAATACTATTCTTAGTCAAAGACAGCAGCCAATCTTTAGCCTTTCATCTCAAAGAAAAAGGAAACAACTTGAGTTTAATAATATCACTATCAACATCCTTATATTTCTGCATCTCACATAGCTCAACAAAATTGTTGAGATGAGCTGCAGCATCTTCGGTACTAGCACCAGAAAATTGCTCTTTCATAACAAGGTTCAATAAAGCAGGCTTGATCTCATAAAAAGTGGTAGCAGGAACAGTTGGTGCAATAGGAGTGCAGATAAAATCACTATTGTTCGTGCTAGCAAAGTCACACAACTTGGTGTTTTCAGGAGTACCCATTTCAGCAAAACGAAAGTAAACAAGTAAAAACAGCTACCAAGGATTCTAATTTTTTTTGGGTTTTTGATATAAAAAGCAGTGCAGGTAAAATAAAATAAAGTAAAGCAAAACAAATAACAAAGTAAAGTATGTGTGTGCGAAGAACTCCCCTCGCAGAAGTCTTCTCTCTTCCCCGGCAACGGCGCCAGAAAATTAGCTGCTGCGTGTGGTGGTGTATGGTTGATGTGGGAGCAGACTGTCCTTGTGCGTGGTGAATGACCAGCCCGTTGGGAACCCCAAGAGGAAGGTATGATGAGTGTAGCGGCTAGCTTTCCCTCAGTTAAGAAACCAAGGTTTATCGATCAGGAGAAGAGAGACGATGACGACTGAAGGTGTTTGCGGAACCTGCACACACACAAACAAATACTTTGTTCCCAACTTGCGATGAGGTTGTCAATCTCACCGGTTTGCTTGAAACAAAGGTTATGAGTGTATCGAGTGGAAAACAGTAGTAATATGCTAGTAAAGTAAACAGTGCGGGAAAAGTAAACAGGTGATTGCAATATGATTAAAATAGGACCGGGGTCCACAGTTCACTAGTGGTGTCTCTCCATAGATAAATAACATGCTGGGTAAACAAATTACAGTTGGACAATTGATAGAATAAAGATAACGTGATATGTCAAGAAGATCACTATGAGATTTACTCTGGGCATTACAACAAAATACATAGACCGCCATCCAACTGCATCTATGACTAATAATCCACCCTCGGGGATATCATCCGAACACCCCAAAAGTATTAAGTTGCGAACAACAGATAATTGCATTAAGCAAAGTGTGTAATGTAAACAAAGCATATGCCCTTGAGCATATGAATGTTGTTTTCTCCCTAGTAGCAACAGCACATCTACCACCTTAGAGGTTTCTGTCACTCCCCCAGGTGAAATAGAGGCATGAACCCACTATCGAGCATAAATACCCCCTCTTGGAGTCACTAGCAACTACTCGGCCAAGATAGCTACTAACAACGGAGAGCATGCAAGATCATAAACAACATAGAGATAACAAAAGATATAATTCAGTACAGCAACTTAATCATAAACACCAATATTCATCGGATCCCAACAAACCAACATCATAGTATTACATAACGGTGATCTCAATCATGTAGGGCAGCTCATGAGATCTAAACATGAAGCACATGGTGGAGAAGACAACCATCTAGCTACTGCTATGGACCCATAGTCCAAGGTAGACTACTCACTCATCGCTCCGGAGGCAAGCATGGCGATGAAGAAGACCTCCGGTGGCAATTCCCCTCTCCGGCAGGGTGCCGGGAAGAGCTTCTGGACCCTCCCGATCTTCGGGTCGACGGCGGCGGCGGATCGCGATGTATTCTGGAAAACTGATCGGGCTCTTAGGTTTTTCTCGTCAGGGGGTATATGTAGGCGAAGGGGGGCTGTCAGAGGTGGAGCCACGCGGCCTCACAAGGGGGTGGCGCGGCCAGGGGCCAGGCCGCGCCGCCCCTGTGTGTGGGGGCCACGTGGCCCCCCTCCGTCAGATCTTCGGATGTTTGGGAGCTCCCCGGTGAAATATGACTTCAGGAACTTGTTTCGTCCAATTCCGAGAATATTTCCTGTGTATCACTCTGAAACACAAAAACAGCAGAAAACAGGAAACTGGCACTGTGGCACTTCGTTAATAGGTTAGTTCTGGAAAATGTATAAAAGTACCACTAAGTGTAACGAAACAATAGGCAAATGGTGTAAAAACAAGCATGGAGCATCAAAAATTATAGATACGTTTGAGACGTATCAGCAGGGCAGATCTGACCATCCACGTGTCAGCGCCAAGGGAGCCGCGGCTTCCACTACGCACGGTAAACAAGGAAACCGTGCAGACTTTTCTCACCCACACGCGGGACGTGCGGTCAAACGCGGTCAACAGCTGGGACGCGTGGCTGCTGGGCCCACCGTGCGTCTAGTCTTATCAAAGTCAGGCTATACCAGCGGAGGGTGGCGTGACAACTTGAGGGAATCTGGCGTCAGCACTGATGTCGTTTCCAGGAAAGGTTGATCCTTTTCGACCCTAAGGGCAAGGTTGATGAGGGTTTTTTGAAATTCAAAGGTACGTGTTTTTCGCAATTAGAGTCCTTTTGGTATTGAGTCTTCCTCGAAGTCTCTATGTTCTCTTTGTGCTGCTTGAGTGCACGCAATGCCCTTCTGGGCGACTTTGTCCTTTGTTTGGCGTTTCGTTTGAGCTCTTCGAGCAAGGAATACCTGCTCGTCCGAGAAAAGTTTCTAGTTCTCAACCGATATTGTTTTGATATTTTCTTCATGGGTGTTCGCACCGTGGATTGTTATCATGGGCCGACAGTGCCTCCGAATTATTCAAGTTTGGGCTCCGGTCCCTCGAATCTCTCTCTTCATGCCAGCAGTGCCTCCGAATTATTTGAGTTCGGGCTCCGGTCCCTCGAATTTCTCTCTTCGGGCCAGCAGTGCCTCTGAATTATTTGAGTTCGGGCTCCGATCCCTCGAATCTCTCTCTTCGGGCTAGCAATGCCTTCATATTATTTGACTGCAGTCTTCGGCCCCTCGAATTATCTTCTTCGGGCCAGCTGCGCCTCTACATTATTCGAGGGTGGGTGTCCGATCCCTCGAATCACATCTTTCGGCCATCAACATTTTGTTTTATTCGGGTGCAGTTCACTGTCCTTCGAATTTCTATTCTGGGCTTTCAATGCTCTCCATTCGAAATACCTGAACCTTGGTGGCAATATACCAGTTCAGATGTCGTATGTCAAATACGAAGGTAAGTCCACGGTTCGCAACACCAGATGGCCCGGTATTCGTATCAAGCGCGCTCTGCCGAGTAACTTTCCATACCTTCGGTATGAAGTCTGCACCGATGGACGCATCAGGTGCCTCTCATTGAACTGGGCTTTGACCCGGTGAGTCCAACGCGGCTCGGGTCGGGGTAGCGCCAGCCCACGCGGGTTCGAGTCGGGGGACTTGAATCTGAGTAAGCTAACCGAATGTCTTTGCGGCTATGCAATTAACTGAGACCCGGCGTGAGTCTCAGGCCGGTTATGCGTATCCCCCTGCAAACCAAGCTATACATTTTTCGAGGCTCAGCATGAGTATTACTCGAATCAGCTGCATCTGTTAAATGCGTTATTTGTGTATTCGATATGTCATTGTGCCTTTCCAGGAAGGGCGAATATGATCTCGTGCGCTTAAAAGGAGATTCTGGTTAGAGTCCCTGCCATAGTCTTCGACTATCCCAGTCACTCGGGGGCTACTGATGAAGGAATGACAAACAGGCCCTCGATATTCGCCTACCTAGTTTTCGGCCCAGGGTAGGTTGTTGTCAGAGGAGCTGCGAGGCCCGTGAAGACGATGATTGGATGCGGCCCAGGAGCTATACTTGGCGAGCAAGCAAGGATTCGAGGAGTCCAATTTGTATTAGTCTTCGGTTAGGGTTTATTCGAGATGGTTCCGATCTGTACTTTCCTTGAGGGACAATCCTGAGACCCAGCCTTCGCATATAAAAGGCTGGGAGGGAGGCCCCAAAACCCTAGATACTTTTTCACCACCACGCGCCGGAGCGCTCAACTTTCAGAGCTCTCTACTTTGGCTAGATCCAATCTACGCCCCCACTGTAACATCACTATTGTAGCCACCACATCAATAAAAGTCAGACAAGTAGGACGTAGGTCATTACCCTACCAAGGGGGCCGAACCTGGGTAAAACCTCGAGTTTCCCTGTTTTCGTCTGATTGCCGTCGAGTTCGCCAGGTCCCACCATGCGTTCCCTAGATCGAAAGCCCTCAAACATGGGCATTGTCAGGGTAGAACCTCGTCAAGGGTCTTTTCCGCTGGGCTTCGGTCGTCGTTCCACCCCTGGGCCAAAGCTAGGCCATTGAAGGAGCCCAGGAGCAGGTGGACCGGGATACCCCGGTATCCAGAACACCGATAGTAGCCCCCAGGAGCCTGGTCCACAAACGCGCCCTCTCGAGGGAGCGAAGGGTCAGGGGCCCCCAGAAGCTGCTGGGCCCTCCAACGGCACGCGTCAACACGCGCGGTCAGAGGACCATGTGAAGATGTAGAGGCCACGGACGCATGGCGCGACCACAGCTGGCGAGACGAAGCGGCGGGCGTCGCAGCAGTCCCCGAGGCGTCAAATTGTCATGATGACGCGTCACTTTGCCACAGAGCGCTGCGCCGATGCTCCGATTCCCACGCTAGGATTTGACGCTTCGAAGCCTACCGCGCCCTTTAAATGCAGCCTCCTCGACACCTTCGGCACTTCACTCTCTTCCTCCAGTACTACTCCATCTGCAAACTCCTCCCCGAGCATGGATCCCTCCGCCTCCTCCACCGCCGTTCGATCTGGCTCAGGGACGAAGTGCCGCGGGCGCCCCCTGGCAGTAGGAACAAAGCGAAGGTCCCCGCCCGGTGGATGCCCGGCGCCAGAGGTCCCCTGCACATCGGAGCACCGATGCAGGGCGCGGCGGACCGCGTCGCCCTAGGGACCTCCAGTGCCTTGACCCTTCGGGGTCTAGCGCCTGGAGGCGCTCTGAACGCGTCGTCGCCGGTGGCGGCGACGCCGGCTCCCCGCGCCCCAAGGAGCATCAATCGGGTGCTCCAGGAGGTGGAGGCCGCTCTAGGCCCCCTCCCCCTGGCCGCAGATGATCCGGGGCCACAGGAGATGGCCCCACCGACGACCAGAGTGGTCGCGACTCCCCACCGCTTGGGGGCGGAGATGCTGGGACCCCTCATCTCTCTGGGGTCCCACTTCCTGGGGCTCCTCGTCGCTGTCAACGCTTAGAGCTTCGTCTCCCTCTGGCTGCCCGACGCAGTCCGGAGGGTAATCTACGCCCCCGGCGCTTCCTCCAGAGAGGTCGCGCTGGTGGAGCAGAGCAGGCCAGAGATCCTCTGGCCTGTTGACATCATCCTCGGAGCGGGCGGCAATTCCGTCCTCTCCGGGCGCTGGAGGGCATTGATACGTCTCTAACGTATCTATAATTTTTAATGCTCCATGCTTGTTTTTACACCATTTGCTTAGTGTTTCGTTACACTTCGTGGCATTTTTATGCATTTTCCGGAAATAACCTATTAACGACATGCCACAGTGCCAGTTCCCTGTTTTCTGCTATTTTGTGTTTCAGAAAAGTTACACAGGAAATATTCTCGGAATTAAATGAAACAAAAGCCAAACATCCGGAAATTTACCGAAGCTTCCAGAGAACCGAAGAGGAGATGGAAAGGAGCCACTGGGCGGCCTCACCACCAGGGGGCGCGGCCTAGGGCCTGGTCGTGCCACCCTATGGTGAGGGCCTCCTAGTCCACTTCTGACGCTGCCCCTTCACCTATAAAGACCCCCCGACGGGAAAAACCTAAATACCCGATCACTTTTCCAAAATACATCGTGATCTGCCGCCGCCATCGACCCAAGATTGGGAGGGTCCAGAAGCTCTTCCCGGCACCCTGTCGGAGAGGGGAATCGCCACCGGAGGTCTTCTTCATCGCCATGCTTGCCTCCGGCGCGATGAGTGAGTAGTCTACCTTGGACTATGGGTCCATAGCAGTAGCTAGTTGGTTGTCTTCTCCACCATGTGCTTCATGTTTAGATCTCGTGAGCTGCTTTACATGATCGAGACCACCGTTATGTAATTCTACATGTTGTGTTTGTTGGGATCCGGTGAATATTGGTGTTATGATTGAGTTGATGTGCTGAATATTATCTTATGTTATCTCTATGTTGTTTATGATCTTGCATGCTCTCCGTTGTTAGTAGCTATCTTGGCCGAGTAGTTGCTAGTGACTCCAAGAGGGGGTATTTATGCTCGATAGTTGGGTTCATGCCTCTATTTAATCTGGGGGAGTGACAGAAACCTCTAAGGTTGTAGATGTGTTGTTGCCACTAGAGAGAAAACAACATTCATATGCTCAAGGGCATATGCTTTGTTTACATTACACACTTTGCTTAATGCAGTTATCTGTTGTTTGCAACTTAATACTTGTGGAGTTCTCAGATTGATTCGCCACAAGTGGATTATTAGTCATAGATGCAGTTGGATGACGGTCTATGTATCTTGTTGTAATGCCCAGAGTAAATCTCATAGTGATCCTCTCGACATATGCACGTTGTCTTTATTCTATCAATTGCCCAACTGTAATTTGTTTACCCAACATGTGTTATTTTATCTTATGGAGAGACATCACTAGTGAACTGTAGACCCCGGTCCTATTTCCATTATATTGCTATCACTTGTTTACTTTACTTGCACTATTTACTTTACTCGCATACTACTATTGTTTTCCACTCGATACGCTCATACCCTTTGTTTCAAGCAAACCGGTGAGATTGACAACCTCATCGTAAGTTGGGAGCAAAGTATTTGGTTGTGTTGTGTGCAGGTTCCACGTTGCAGCTGGCAAAGCAAAGCTTGGACGAGGCGCCCTATAAATTGTCCGGAGCTGTCGCAAAGCTAGCAAGCATCACCTTCAGGAGTATTGGCTTTTTCCTACTGGATTGACAAACCTTGGTTTCTTACTGAGGGAAAAACTTGCTGCTATATTCATCATACCTTCCTCTTGGGGTTTCCCAACTGGCCGGTCATTTACTTCATCACCACCGTGCCATCTATAGCAATCAAGACTTTTTCTGGCGCCGTTGCTGGGGAGGAAAAAGAAAACTTCTGCAAGGGGAGTTTTGCACGCACATCCTTTACTTTGTTTTAAGTTTTGCTTTACTTTATTTTTACTTGCATCGTTTAATCAAAAATACAAAAAATAGTATCCTTTATAGTTGTTTTTATTTGTCTGCTCTTAGTTTTGCTAGAATGAGTAATCCTGAAGTTGAAGTTCGTACATTTAAGCAACAAGGGGGAGAGAGCTTGAAAGATGCTTGGTACCGTATTAGCAATTCTCATCATAGGTGTACAAAGAAGCATTATACCATGATCCTCCTTAGAATTTTTTATGTTGGTATAACTAGTTGGTATAGGTACGTTCTTGATACTCTTGCAGGAGGTAATTTTCTGGGTACTCCCGCTCTTGAAGCATGCACTTTAATTGAAAGTTTAGTTGGAGTACCACCTATTCATGTTGTTAAAACTGAGATCACTTTGGAGGAAGTTTTAGAAAAGCTTAGCTCTTTGGAAAGAAGTTTGCCAAATATCCTTGATAATGCTAGCCGTGTTAATGAAGCAATAGAAAGTATCGGTAAGAGAATCACCGTTTTAGAAGCTAGCACTACTCTTGATAGTCAAAACCTTAGGATTGGGAAACTAGAGGAATCCATGGAAACTTTAAGTTCAATTTGCTCTTCTCTTAAGTTTAAGAAGGAGAAAGCTTTTGTCGGAAAAGAGCAAAATTTTATGTATGTTCCCAAGGTGTCTGTGCCTAAACCGCAGCATGTTTTTAAAATTGGTAAGACTTTTAGCTCAACTAAGAGTGACTTGCAGGTTGAATCATCTTCGGGAACCTCTAAAGTGCCTAGTGTGGTAAGTGGTGATCTTGAGGAAATAGTTGATCTTAATGATTCACTTGATATTACTTGATTCGCACTTTCTGCGCCTAGCTCAAAGGCGTTAAAGAAAAGCACTCTTGGGAGATAACCCAATATTTTTACTTTCAGTAATTTTTCTTTTATTTGAGTCTTGGAAGTTATTACTACTGTAATAACCGCTCCTTATCCTTTTTATTTCGTTTTTGTGCCAAGAGAAGCCTCTAATTTGAGTGAGGTAAGATTTGGGGATGTTGCTGTCCTGAAACAGTTTTTGGTGCTGCACCGTAAAAATTCGTGAAAATTATCTGTATATATTTTGGACCTGCGATTTCTTGTGCATATGACCCAGGTTATATCCAAACTTTCATTAGTTGAACACTTTTTGATTTGAGCAACAGAAAACCCTCTAAAATTCGACCTTTGTCAGCTGTTCTGTTTTAACAGATTTCTGCCAATATTTGTGTTTGCCGCTTTATCGCTTTCTTTTTGAGTTTTTTTTATCGCAGAACTTTTGGGGAAGTTGCTACAGTAGTATATACTTTATATGTGGTGGTTTTGAGTTGAAACCTGAAGCAAAAAGGGTTGATACAATGTTATGCTTACACTAATGTTGCTAATAGATTTGTGTTTAGTTTTGTTTGAAGGAAGTTTTCAATTGTAGGGATTGGAGAATGATGAGATGAGTTGAAGAATGGACAAAAGCTCAAGCTTGGGGATGCCCACGCACCCCAAGAAATATCCAAGAAGTACAAGTGTCAAAGCTTGGGGATGCCCCCGAGGCACCCCTTCTTCATCGGTAAAAATCAGGTCACCTTTCAACACACTATATTTTTATTGCTTCATGCATTATGCGTTTTTCTTGGAGCGTCAGTTGTTTTTAGTTTTCAGTTTTGTTTAGTTTTGTTTGCTGCAATAAATGGTTGGACCCCAACAAATTCCTTTTGGAGAAGTTGCCTTGCTTTTCATTTGCCAAGAACACTCCATTTTTTTTCACTCTTATCGTTTCAACGAGTCTTCTCTTTTTCTAGAACTGCGTTTTGCTTTTATTTTTCGCCTTGATTTTTGTTCAGATCTTGTTATATCTTTGCATCAAGGTGTATTTTGACCTCTGGTCCATGTTAGTTTTCATCAAAAGAGTTGTTTATAAAAAGTTCGAATGGTGTTGGAAAAGAGAAAAAGCTTTATGCAAAAAAGTGGTACAAGAAGGAGCTTGTGTAAACTGTGGCCTAGGCTTTTGCATGTCGTGCTTGATGTCTTTTTGATAGTATGCTTAGTGGTTTTGCTGTAGCATGACTTGTCTCAAATGACTGAGATTGCTTAATGAGCCTTTGAAAAAATCATGCGTTGTTTTAATTATTTGGAAGCATTATTTTGGTTTTCTCCTTTGATGCTTTATTTGGGTTGACTTGGCGCATGCTCACACATGTTTGACTCATACAAAGTCTCTATTGCCTCTATGATCATTTAGTTTTTGACTTTTGATGCCATCTTATGCTTCTTTTAATGTCGCTATGCATGATTATGGCCGTTATTGCTCTCTTAGTTGGTCGCTCCCAGTCTTTTGCTAGCCCTCATTTTGTACTGAGTATGAGCTCTACTCGTGCATCCAACTCCTAAAAACCAAGTTGTTCCAAAAGTGTCCACCATACATACCTATTAGCAATTTTCTATTCCAAAGTACATTTGACTTGCTTTTATCTATCCTTCAAATTAAACTTTTTTGGTGTTATGCGAAAATTGGTCAGTAAAGCTCTCACGAACCTAATGGCACACTTTACTTTTCTCGTTTTAAAATATTGACATTGTGGCTCTCTTATGTTGAGTTGTTATGCTTGCGAGTTGTGAGTTGGAAATTAGCCCAGCCATGCCGTCATGGGGCAAGCTTTCAACATTGCACTTTCTTTCATTTGAGTTGATATCGTGATCTTTTGTTTATGGATACTCGCGATGTGAAATGAATTGGGAATCTTGCGGGATCATGGAGTTTGTATACGTGTTAGAGAAACGCCTGGGCCGCTAATCTAAGCCATGCATAATTCCTGGTGGAAATTTATAGCATGCCCATAGTGAACATTCGATGACGCATCTCACAATAAAAAGCTATACCAATGGTAAATAAAAGAGATGCCGAGGTGTTCATTGTCTTGTCCTGTCATTTTGATTTGGGCTTGTTCCATGTCATCGGGCATGGAGGTACCCCATTGGCGGTTCTGGTTGATACGTGTATACTTACAATGACAAGAGCTTGCTTGGGACTCTAAGTAAAGTAGCATGAGGTTTGGGTATTCGTACTTCACGGGACACGAGGTTTTCAACTTACGATTTGTCAAGCATATGCAGCATAAGTGTATTCGCATTAACTTTAACCATTCAAGATGCCTATGATGGGGGCAATGAGAGCTCAAAGCCGGTAAGTACCATAATTTTTGAAGGTTTATAAAACTTGCAATCACTGCTTCCCTCCGCGAAGGGCCTTTCTTTTACTTTTATGTTGAGTCACCACCATCTATCTTTATGCACCGTCTAAGAGAGCATAGTTGTCATTCTGAGTATAATGTGCATTGTCCCAAAGTTTTCATTGATTGATTCATATTGTTGGTTTTGCTTGTTCTCAAATTACTTGTATCTAGTCGCCCTCTTAAACTTGAAGGTGTCCTATGCATTTATGTTTTGCTCTATCATGAAGGACAAGCTGAAAACCATTTGTATGTTTTCCATATGATTTGAACACACGTTTGACTTTCATTGTTTCATTTTCATGATCTTTTGTTTGTGTTCCTTTTCATGTTATAACATGGTTGCTAAGTTGCTTCTATCAAGATTATACCTTGCATGCCCATGTTTTAAGTTCTTTTGATCCCAGCGCACAACGCTTACATAGTTGATCAAGATTGTGTAGGTGCATGTCACCTCAAAAATTATTTCTTTTGTTATCCCTTACCTACTCGAGGACGAGCAGGAGTTAAGCTTGGGGATGCTGATACGTCTCTAACGTATCTATAATTTTTGATGCTCCATGCTTGTTTTTACACCATTTGCTTAGTGTTTCGTTACACTTCGTGGCATTTTTATGCATTTTTCAGAACTAACCTATTAACGAGATGCCACAGTGCCAGTTCCCTGTTTTCTGCTGTTTTTGTGTTTCAGAAAAGTTACACAGGAAATATTCTCGGAATTGGACGAAACAAAAGCCGAACATCCGGAAATTTACCGAAGCTTCCAGAGAACCGAAGAGGAGATGGAAAGGAGCCACTGGGCGGCCTCACCACCAAGGGGCGCGGCCCTAGGCCTGGCCGCGCCGCCCTATGGTGAGGGCCCCCTGGTCCACTTCTGACCCTGCCCATTCGCCTATAAAGACCCCCCGACGGGAAAAACCTAAGAACTAGATCACTTTTCCAGAAACACATCGCGATCCGCCGCCGTCATCGACCCGAGATAGGGAGGGTCCAGAAGCTCTTCCCAGCACCCTGCCGGAGAGGGGAATCACCACCGGAGGTCTTCTTCATCGCCATGCTTGCCTCCGGCGTGATGAGTGAGTAGTCTACCTTGGACTATGGGTCCATAGCAGTAGCTAGATGGTTGTCTTCTCCACCATGTGCTTCATGTTTAGATCTCGTGAGCTGCCTTACATGATCAAGATCACCGTTATGTAATTCTACATGTTGTGTTTGTTGGGATCCGATGAATATTGGTGTTATGATTGAGTTGATGTGCTGAATATTATCTTATGTTATCTCTATGTTGTTTATGATCTTGCATGCTCTCCGTTGTTAGTAGCTATCTTGGCTGAGTAGTTGCTAGTGACTCCAAGAGGGGGTATTTATGCTCGATAGTGCACTAGTAGGGAAAACCTCTTCTGTGGCGCACCCATATATGCATTCTGTGGCGCATGGGAGGTGCTCCACAGAATCTTCGCCACAAAAATAAGCATTATGTGGCGCACCAGTACATGCGCCACAGAAATAAGGAATTCTGTGGCACACCAAGCCCTAATGCGCCACAGAATTAAGGAATTATGTGGCGCATTTTGGCTTGGTGCGCCACAGAATTAGGTGCGCCACTGAATTACATTTTAGTGCGCCACAGAAATATTACAGGTTTTATACAGAACTTATTCTGTCTGGTGTATATATACAGGTATTAACAGATATAATATAGTAGTATACAGATATATCAACAGATTTCATATAGCACAATTATATATCTCCATATACAACTCATTTCATATAGAATATTAACAGATTTCATATAGCTCCATGCATATATAACTCATCATACATATATATCTCCATACAACTCATAATCCATGCAAATTAAGTGCATCATCTCAAGATACAAATGAAGTGACACCGGCTGCCGCCTACACTAGGATGAAATAGAGTACCGCTCCGACGATCGTGAGCAAGAGCGAGAGCACAATGAAGGTCTTCATCTTGCTCTTGTTCGACTGGTGCTTCCTCCACTTGGCAACCGCCTCTTGTTGAGTCGGGTAGCCTTTGTAGCAGTTGCCGCTGAACTTGTGCACCTGTTCCTTGCAGTCCATCCACTCCTCATAGACTCCTGGAACCCGCCCCTCGAACACGACGTACCACGTCATCTCTATGGACACAAGGCATAGTAGTATATAATGCAATGGAAAGAATTAGAGGGTTCACATGCATACATATTCACAAGAATTAAAGCAAGGAAATAATAATAAACCTAAAAGTCATATAGCATCGGTATCACATAAGTAATCAAGTTCAACTACATCGACTACAATAGTAATTGAAGTCCAACAATGACACTAAGCAAGTTTATTTTCAACACAGCAGGCACACCGGCCTCTCGATCAATGAGACGTCTTGTTCATGGGCTCCGGGAACGGTTTGTACATGTCCTTCGTCGTCCACGTCCTTCCATCACCCTGCCTATGTAGGCGTTCTTCTATATCCCTCTTACACAACCCTCTGAGTTGGTGTAAGAGCCCCGATCTATTGCATACATCTTCTACGATAATTTCCGATAGCTTTACTTGGATGCGATGGAAGTCTTCTCTAAGATCAGCATCGCTGATCTCCCCCGCCATTTTTTTGGGGTCTCGCTTACTAGGTGGCAGACCCATCATCTCTGCATCCGCGACAAACCCTTTAAGGTGATGGAGGACATAGAAGGCCTCCTTCATGCTGTCATCTGGCTGCTTGATGCAAGGGAAGTTGATCACGTGCTTGAACCCCTGCTCTTTAGTGTCCGGCCTGATAAATTTCCCCTTCTCGTGGAAGATGCCTCCATTTTTGGAGTAGAAAAGGATAGCCTCATCGAGAACACTCCTTATTCTGTTGTAGTCTTTCTTCGTCGTCGTACTCGACGAGTCGAAGTATTGGGCTTGTGACCACTTCGGGCAAAGAACGACGAGTGTGCAGTATGTGTCCCTGCTCAACACATGCAATTTAAATGGAATGTTGGAAATGATCGGCAATGGAAGAAATATATAAGAAAGCATAAGTTACGATGGCCGAGAGCGAATGTGTACTTACTCGGGAAAGACAGGCAGAAGAATGGTGTTCTTCTCTTTGTTCATGAGCATGAAGCTCTGGAGGTACCGCACCGCAGCGGTCCGTGTGCTTGAGCCATCCACCAGCTGGCTATCGCGCATGTAGTAGGGATCCGCTACCGCGATGTTGGGCGGTCTCTCTCTCTTGATCTTCATCTGAAGATTGATCGCGTATAGGCGAACCAAGTTATAGTCGAGCCGTTTCCAGTGAAATAGATTGAAGACGTCCTCGAACGCTATGAAGAAGATATCCGCGGGGTATGCTTGGACGAAGTTCGGGTCTGCTGCTGGCACCTTGACCGTGAACACCGGGTAATTTGGATCCTTGTCTTGAAGAAGGAGGCTCTCTGGAAACTGAATATTTTGCTGCAAACTGATCATTGGTCCACTTACGAGGTGTTCGAGGTCCTCAGGCAGTATCAGTTTACCAGCTTCATGAAGCCGGGACAAGCCACCCGGTGTCCGTGGTACCATGTCGTCGGCCCGCATCTTCTTAGGAAGAGTCTGGCTCGAAGATGCGTCCTTCTTATTTCCTCTCTTCCTTGGCTTCTTCACCTGACCTGCTGGGGGTGCTTCGGGTGCTGGTGGTGCTGATGGTGGGGTTGCTTGGGGTGCTGGTGGTGATGATGGTGGTGCAACGGGTGCTTGGGTTGCTTGGGGTGCTGGTGGTGCTGATGGTGGAGCTTGGGGTGCTGGGGTTGATTCGCGTGGCTCCCCGACGATCGTCTTATACAGCGTGTTAGGGCTGAAAATGGTAGCCGGCTTGACTTGAGCTGGATTGCCAGCCTCTGGAGGAGTGTCTTGCAGAGAAAGACCCGTGAAGGTCAGGCGCTGCGTGACTGTAGTGGGACGACCAAGTTGATCGCCGTGAGTGCGGAAGGCTTCTTCATCCATATGAGGCATGTACATATCTTGGCTGCAGGCGCCAGTGTTGATGTAGGCATCGACGTCATCATCGTTGCCATCAAGCGGCGCCATGTCCTGGAAGTTAGGTGGTGGCGGTTGCGATGCCGCCGCTTGGCATACCTTGCGTTTGGTCGACGGTCGTTGCGGAAGCTTTCCCAACAGCTGTTGGTGGCGTGTGGTGGTAGCGGCGATCGCCGGTTCCTTCCGGGTGGCGGCGGCGACCGCCGGTTCCTTCAGGGTAGTGGCGGCAGCGACCGCCGGTTCCTTTCGGGTGGCGGCGGCGACCGCCGGTTCCTTCAGGGTAGTGGCGGCGGCGACCGCCGGTTCCTTAAGGGTGGGGCCGGCGCCGGGCCGGACGACCTTGGGCCGGATGATAGGGGAGGTGGCGCCGATGTTGCGCCTGACACTCGGAAGACCCCCACCCAGACGAATTTGGTTCTTCAGCCATGTCATAAGCCAGCCGATGCAATTCCCAAGGACCATAACGTCGTCCTCGTCTGTGCCTGGAGGTTGATCGGGGGGAGGAGGTTGTGGTACTCCGGCACTACCATTGCCAACTTCACCTTCACCAAATGATCTGCAATGTTTCTGTGGTGCATAGTTCGGCTGGGCATGACAGTGCCGCTAGCAACATCCATCAACTTGCCGCCGGGCTCCACCACATGCAGGAGTATGCAAGGTTCGTCCTGAGTCAGGGGCATGTTGGATAAGATCAGCGCAAGGCATATATAGTTAAAGAAGATGACACGGAGGACTAACTAATGAGTTACCTTCTTGACGGCGTTGATCTCTGCTAATGTTGATACAAGGGCGTCGGTGCCGGCGCCGGGCCGCTCACTCTCGAGTGCATTATCAGGCACCACCACCCTATCAGCTTCCGCGGTTGGGGGCGTCGATGCGACCAGGTGGAGCGGCGGCGTCGGGGTCACCAGCGGTGACACTTGGTGACTTGAGTTACTGCCGCTGACGCTGGGCACATATATCGGCCCCTGTTGACCTGCCGCATTCCAAGCAGCTAACCCCTCCATCAAACCAGGGGGGGTGATCTGCCGGAGCTTCTCCTGCAGCTTCTCGTCCACTAACTTACTCATCTCGGTCGGGTCCACTATTTTCTCTAGTGACTCCACCTTCTTCTTCCGCTCCTGAACCTCGGCTTTATCCTTAGTCGACCTCCTCTCCTTTCTCGTCTTGGCATCCGATCCATAGTACTCGGATACCTTCATACTTGTGCCAAAGCCGGACACACGGCCAGCCGACGTCGGTGGCTTGTCCAGGTCCCGTTCCTTGTATGCGTTCGTCGCCCTATTGAAAGGCGTGTCCCACGGTTCCATCGACCCCTGGGACGACGGGCCAGCCGTAGAACTAGCCTTCAACTCATCGTCCTTCAGACAAAGGAACTTAAGGTTAGCCCATTTGTCTTCATTGCTTAATAAGATCAGCGCAATAATAATATAGACTATCCTTACCAGGAGTTTCTCGAACATCTTGCACTAATACTAGTCCAAACATGAGGATTCAGTTAAAACTAGCTGGGGCAGAATAACGAAAATAAGAAAAATATTCTTCAATAGGATAAACTCTAGACTGGCCAACGAACAAGTCTAACGGAAGTGGCAAATTTGACTTTTCTATATGTTCATTTTGAGAGCTCTCTACAAAAACTGCCGCTTCATTGTTGTGTGGACACCTATGGAAGTGGCAAATCACACTCTGTATATCCCACTCACATATACTTATTTTACATTCTATAAGTAGCAGATATATCTCTCTCGAACACAAAAAATTGATGTAACATAATCTTGATACAACACAACAATGCACTTTTATTTTTTCCAAAAAGACACAACAATTCTCATAGAAAAAGAATAGTTGACAATTCTAATTCTCTCATTAACAAGAAGCAGTAATTGTCTCTCTAATTCTCTCAGCAAGCTAATCTAACGCAGCAGCGGCAGTATACAAATGCCCCAACCCCTTCCCTCTTCTCCAACAACACATCGCCCCAACACACAGAGACAAGCAGCAGCAACATCAACTAGGCAGCAGTTGTTAAAATAAATCAGAGCAGCAGCAGATAGCTACTATCGTGGGTCGATCTACACCAATTCTCTCTCACAAACAGTAGCAAGCTAGCAATCAGCAGCAGCAAAGCAAAACATCTACTGCTCCCTGCCACCACTCCTCCCATTCGACTGAATGTTACTATGTTAGTATCACACTCTTCAAAAATAATCCCCCATTCCTTCCCACCCCTATATATCCTCTTGGCCTTATAGCTCAAATCATTTGTATACAAGAAAATGGACTGTGACCTATTGTATAGCTGAAATTTTTCTGTTACCGAATCTTAAACCATGCTTGTGAGCATATAAATGATTTCTCATTGTCCAAGCTACAACTAGAAACGGTATATATGAATCCTCTGTAGTATAAGCAAATAGGGGCATTGGTGATCCGAACTTCTTCAGTGTACGGTGTAGAGGTTGTGCTTCAAATACTTCAACAGCAACAGAGAAGGAAAGAAGACAGAGTGAGGACATTTACCTCACAAAGACGAGGTGCTGGTCGGTGAAGAGCCGATGTGGGGGAGCTGCTTCCGGTGGGACACGATGCGGGGCCGCCTGCTGCTGCTAGAGATGGGGGCGGCCGTTGCTGGACGAGGCCACCGAGCGCGCGGGCAGAAGGAATGGGGACGGCCGTCGGAGAAGGAGGCCGGCGCGCGTGCGGTGTAGAGGTTTCCGGGCGAGGACCGCTGGGACGAGACCCGGCGGCGTGGATGGCCGGTCGCTGGCGGGAGGGAGACCGGGGCGGGTGGGGATACGGTCGATGGTGGTTCGTCGGCGGTTAGCTAGGGTACGTCGGTGGGGATAGCTCCGGCGGCTAGCTAGGGTTCGTCGGCGCGGGGGAGGGGATAGAGAGAAAGATAGAGGAGTGGAGGGCGTGCGCCACAGTTTTACTAAGTGTCAACATTCTGTGGCGCATCTACTGGTGCGATGCGCCACAGAATTAGAGAATTCTGTGGCGCATCGCACCAGTAGATGCGCCACAGAATTTATTTCCTTTTTTTAAAATTATTTTAGTTATTACTCCCTCTGTTTTAATGAATAAGGCTTATATTTTTTCTAAAAAGTCAAACAATATGAAGTTTGCCCAAATTTTTAGAATAAATCACTAACATGCACAATATAAGATCAATACCGTTAGATACGTCTTGAAATATATTTTCATATGATGTCTATATAATGCACAATATAAGATCATTACCGTTAGATACGTCTTTTTGCTCTTTTTTGTGCATACACACACAAAATTAAAAGTCTCGATCACACACACATGTGCATACACACACAAAATTAAAAGTCTCGATCACACACACATGTGCATACACAAAAAAGTCTCGATCACACACACCAAAAAAGTCTTCTCCGTCCGGTTCCGAGCTAGCTTAGCGTTTCTTCACAATCTTCTTGCCCTTCTTGTTGGCGGTTGAATACTTTATGCCGGCCTCCTTGAGATTTCTTCGTGTGAACGGACAACCTTTAGTAGGTAGGGAGGTCTTCCTTCTTACTTTACTAGTAGTAGGCATGTCGAAGTGCTTGTCGAATTCCTCCTCGATCTTCGGGTCACCGTTCTTGTCCAAGTCTTCCTTGTTTGCGTCTCCTTCCATTCCTATGATGCTCCTCTTGCCCCTCCTCATGACAACATGGCTAGGCCTCGACGGGTCGGTGATGAAGAAGCATTGGTCAACTTGGCTACCGAGTACCCATGGCTCATTTTTCGCGGATGCGTTCTTCGATTTGGCATCCGGTATAATCATGGTGGTGAAATATCGGCCTTCTTTTTCGACCTTCTTGGCCCATCTCACACGGAACATTGGCACCGTCTCTCCACAGTAATTGAGCTCCCATATCTCCTCGATCCTTCCGAAAAATCTTTCCTTGACACTAGTCTCGTCATCGGCGTATGATAGCATAGTTACTCCTGAGTTTTGATTTTCACTATTTTTGTCCTTTTCCTCGGTGTAGAATCTGTAACCGTTGATGTCGTACCCCTGATAGGTCCTTACGTTATGCCCGGGGCCCTGTGATAAGGTGTATATGAGTTTTTCATCTTCGGTAGAAGGCCTTCTGCTCTGTGCTTGAAGCAGTTGACTTTGCTTAAACCAAAGCGTGAAGGCGGAGTTGTGCTCTTTGGTTACGTCTCCCATCTTCCTTGGCCGGCCCATATCGATGTAATTCTGCTCGATTATGCTTTTGTGCTCTTGCACAAAAGGTTCGACCAATTTTAAGTGTTGTAGCGCGACCCGGTGAGCCCTTTCAAAGTCGTCGCGTCGATTGACAATGCCGACATGGACTGATCGGTAGCCCTCGCGGTGACCGACTCTAGCGAGCCTGCCGAGGTGCGTCCTGGTGGGCAGACCAACATGATCCTGGTCGTCCTCGGTGCTTAGATAATTCTGGCAGAAGGAGATGCACTCGTAGGTTAGGAACCCCTTAGCCATGCTTGCGTCTGGACGGGCCCTGTTGCGAACGTATCCTTTCATGACACAGTTCTGCCTTTCGAAAGGCATCATGTTGTGGAGGAACGTCGGGCCGAGCTGCCTGATGTCATCAACGACATGGAGAAGGAGATGGATGCATATATCACAGAATGCGGGCGGGAAGTAAATCTCGAGCTCACATAGTATCACCACGATCTCATCCTGTAGCATCTTGAGCTGCCTCACGCCGATCGACTTCCTGGTGATAACGTCAAAGAAGTTGCAAAGGCCAAACAGCGTATCACGGACGTGCTCGTCCATTATCCCTCGGATCGCAACGGGAAGTATGTGCGTCATGAGCACGTGACAATCGTGAGACTTCATCCCGGTGAACCTCTTCTTCGCTACGTCTAGATATCTGCTTATATTCCCCGAGTAACCGTGCGGAAGTTTCACTCGTAGGAGGCACCTGAAAAACTGCTCGAGCTCCTCCGGACTCATTATGAAGCAGGCAGCGGGAAGCACCACCGCGTTCTTCTTAGCCCTTTTGCGGAGACGTTGAGTCCCTTCTGTCTGATCGTCATCATCATCGTCGTCGTTGTCATCAGTATCGGGGGCTTGAAGTGCTTTTCTGATGCCAAAATGTTTCAGATCGTATCTTGCTTTCGGCCCATCCTTGGACTTTTCCGAGTTGCAAAGAGTGCCAAGCAGACTCTCGGTAACGTTCTTCGTAATGTGCATGACATCGAGGCTGTGGGGCGTGTGGAGGACCTTCCAGTACTCCAAGTCGTGGAAAGTAGACCTCGCTTTCCATACACCGAGCAATGGCTCTGGCTTCGGTCGCTTCTTTCCCGGCGCTGGGCACTCCTTCCAATTTTTTAGAAGATCGTCGATTTCTGCACCGCTCCTCTGTCGCGGGGGTCCATCGGGCTCATCTTTACCATTGAACAGATCACCGCGTTTTCTCCACGGGTGATCCAAGCGAAGCCACCTTCGAGCACCTGGGTACACGGTTTTCGAGGACCCGGGATCCCTTGGTAGCTGTAGATGCGGGGTCTCGTCCATGCACTTCACACAGCCGCAGAATCCGTGGCTGACCTGGGCAGATACGTATGCGCAACCAGGATAGTCTGTGACCGTCGTGATCAACGCGGCTCTCATATCGAAATAAGTTCTACTGTAGGCGTCCCACGTACGGGGTGGCGTCTTCCACAACGTGTCTAACTCCTCTTTCAGCAGCCCGAGATACAAATGCATGTCGACACCTAGTTGTTTCGGCCCCTGAATGAGAATACTCAGGTGTATGTACCTTTGCTTGGTGCACAGCCACGGGGGTAGGTTGTAAGGCCATACAAACACAGGCCAGGTGCTATGCGTGCTACTCTAGTTGCCGAACGGATTGAGTCCATCGGTGCTCATACTCAGCCTGATGTTCCTTCCGTCGCCCCCGAACCTAGGGAAGGCGATGTCCAATGCTTCCCACTGGCCAGCGTCTGAAGGGTGTGTCAGCATATAGCCCATCTCCGGATCTTCTTCGGGCTTATCCCTTTCCGCGTGCCATTGCATGAGCTTTGCTTCCTTAGGGTCCACGAAATACCGCTGCAGACGGGGAGTGATAGGAAAGTACCATACCACTTTTCGAGGTACCTTCTTGTTCCCAACCTTGTACCGTCCGTGGCCGCACACAGGACATGTGGTCATGTCCTTGTACTCCCCCCGATAAATCACGCAATCATTGATGCAGGCGTGGTATCTTTCGTGCGGTAGGTCAAGAGGGCACACAACTTTCTTGGCCTCCTCGATACTACTTGGCAATGTGTTCCCCTCTGGGAGACGATCGTGGCAGAATTTGATGTTCTTGCTGAAGCTGGAATCGGTCCATTTTTTCTACGTCTTCATCTGCAGACAATCAAGCGTTACATGCAAGCGCGTATCCTGCGGACGGCACCCAGGAAATATCGGAGTCATCCCGTCTTTCTCCATTTGCGCCAGCTTGGCTCTCTCTCTGGCTGCAGCTCTGTCGTTGCTCGTCTCATGGAGGAGCAGATCTTGAACATGAGAGTCCCGCAAGGCCGAAATTAGCGGAGTCGCGCTAGAATCTTCTTCTTCATCATGATCTTCTCCGCCGGCAACTTCTACTTCATGATGATCTTCTCCGCCGACTTCTTCTTCATGATGATATTCTCCACCGACATGTGGTGCTTCGTCATCTCGCTCGCCACCAAGGTCTTCATGCGCACCATTTGTTGGGGGCGGCCGCGCCTGGTTGTCCTGCATGAAACCGCGCCTTAGCAGGTGCTCCTCCAGTTGTCCGGAATCAGGGTTGATCCAGCGCTCGAGCTTGCATGATCGACACGGACATCTTATCTGGCGCCTATTGTTCCGAATCATGTCCTCCTTCGCGTCTTTCTTGTATCTACTAATTCGAGCGGAACTCATCGAGAGGACCATGGTTGTCTGCAAATGGTACACATAGAGCAGAAAATTAGAACCGCAACACATGCACACACATGCATGGACCTCTCCAAAAGGTATACATAGAGCGGAAAAATTCGGCATGACCTCTCCTAAAGGTAGGACGTATGGGTAGTGCAAAAATTTGCCGAAACGGAAATGAATCAACGTCTCGACAAACATCCATGCACCACACCGGCACACACACAAGCGCTTCACGTGCAACAATCATCCATACACAAGATCGACATGCGCATGCATGTCCCCTCCAAATACTCACCTTGTAGATTCGATACCGAGACGAGACCACGATCGATGAGTTGGAGAGGAGGAGAGAGTATGGAGAGGCTTCTCCTCACCGCCAATTATGTATCAACCAAAGTAAGTACAATAAGTACCAAAGAAAGTGAAAACTATGGCCAAAATGGGATGAGAGGGAAGGGAGCTAGAGCTAGATCTAGATGGAGGAGAGGAAGATGAATGGCTTGGGAGTGTGGGAGGTGTGGGAGGTTGGCACTTTAAAGGTGTGGGATGAGCTAATTCTGTGGCGCATCTGGTCAAGTGCTCCACAGAATTACACTAATTCTGTGGCGCACTGACCCTGGTGCGCCACAGAATGTCCTAATTCTGTGGCGCACTGGACCTGATGCGCCACAGAAATTCTGTGGCGCATCAGGTCCAGTGCGCCACAGAATTAGTGGAATCAATGATTGGGGCTAGCAGGGAGTGGGCCCCACCCAATTTCTGTGGCGCATTGTCTCCCGGTGCGCCACAGAAATGCTGTATTTTTGTGGCGCACCTGGCCTGGTGCGCCACAGAAATAATTTCTGTGGCGCACTGCTGGCTAGTGCGCCACAGAATTGCATCCCACCTATAAGGGTTTTCCTACTAGTGGTGGGTTCATGCCTCTATTTAATCTAGGGGAGTGACAGAAACCTCTAAGGTTGTAGATGTGTTGTTGCCACTAGGGAGAAAACAACATTCATATTCTCAAGGGCATATGCTTTGTTTACATTACACACTTTGCTTAATGCAGTTATCTGTTGTTCGCAACTTAATACTTGTGGAGTTCTCAGATTGATTCGCCAGAAGTGGATTATTAGTCATAGATGCAGTTGGATGACGGTCTATGTATCTTGTTGTAATGCCCAGAGTAAATCTCATAGTGATCCTCTCGACATATGCACGTTGTCTTTATTCTATCAATTGCCCAACTGTAATTTGTTTACCCAGCATGTGTTATTTTATCTTATGGAGAGACACCACTAGTGAACTATGGACCCCGGTCCTATTTCCATTATATTGCTATCACCTATTTACTTTACTCGCACTGTTTACTTTACTCGCATACTACTATTGTTTTCCACTCGATACGCTCATACCCTTTGTTTCAAGCAAACCGGTGAGATTGATAACCTCATCGTAAGTTGGGAGCAAAGTATTTGGTTGTGTTGTGTGCAGGTTCCACATTGCAGCTGGCAAAGCAAAGCTTGGACGAGGTGCCCTATAAATTGTCCGGAGCTGTCGCGAAGCTAGCAAGCATCACCTTCAGGAGTATTGGCTTTTTCCTACTGGATTGACAAACCTTGGTTTCTTACTGAGGGAAAAACTTGCTGCTATATTCATCATACCTTCCTCTTGGGGTTTCCCAACTGGCCGGTCATTTACTTCATCACCACCGCACCATCTATAGCAATCAGGAATTTGCCCTCGGCCACCGCATCCGCGTCGGCAACCACCTCGTCTTCCGCTTCAAGCTGGGGACGCTGGAGGCCTCGGTGCGGATCTTCGCCGCTGCTGGTGTCTGCCACATCTACCCCCAGCCCACGGCGGAGTAAAGGGGCAGCCTTGCCGCGGTAGCCTTCTGGGGAGGGGAGCTAGTCTCCTCCCCTCTTTTGGGATGTAGTTTGCGCCGGTGGGGTATGCCCCGCCGTGCCTCTGTTCCTCCCCCCACAGGGGGTTATTAATGAAGCCTTTCTTGTTAGTTGTCCATTTCTTCCGCTCCTTAACGCTTCTTGTCGTCTTGGTCGTCCGTACGCTCGAGAGCCCTAGCAAGTTGTTCACGCCTGCGGGAGGCCTCCCTGCGCCTTAGAGCTCATGACGGGGTCGGCGCCGGCGGCAACGATGGACGATTCCTGAGACAAGTAGTTGAAGAAAGAGTTGGAAAACAAAAAACCCCAAATCCCCGAAAATGAAAAACAAGTCAATAAAACAAACAAAAAAAGAAAGGCGAATAAGATGCCCCTGTGACCGGCACAGGGACCTTCCTCGTCGTGAGGGAGCGCGGCACTATCTGTGCCAGCAGCTAAGAGCAAATTGCCGCACGTGGGGATTCACGGGGCCTTCCTCGGCGTGAGGGAAGCTGGACTCTCACGGACGCAAAAGCATCGACTCTTAAGAGAGCCCAGAGACCGTCGACACCCCGTTGAGGATTGCTCACTTGGTGAAGGGCCTGGTGCGGACCTCCGGATCTGCGTCTCCTTTGCCAGATGATCGGAGCAGCCTTGGTCTTCGATAATCCTGCCGTGTTCGTCCTTCCTCGAGCGAGGGGAATCTTGACTCCTGCGGATGCTAAGTGCATCGATGCGTTCTTGCACCCTCGTGAGGGTTGCTCACGAGGTGCTGGTCCTTAACGGGTGTCTTGGGCACACCTCGGACTTTTTCCTCGAAGATTTCTTATTTTCTGGTGTACTTTTCGAGGAACTAAGCACCACGGGCACGTGGAGGTGATCGATAACGGGGCCGTCGCCCCTGATCATAGCTCAGTCCCTTCGGGTTTTTCGGGCTTGCTGTTTTCCGGGCGAAGGCCCCAGCATAGACACTGTGCCTAGCCCCCTTCCGTGTGAAGCACAACAGAAAATAAATGGACTTCATGCCATTTCAATATCATGCCGAAGCAGAGGCGCTACATGCGCTTTAACTTAAACTCAGTGCTGAAGAGCAGTTTGAGCTGATACAAAGTGCCGTCACAACGGTCTTATCTCCTCGTGAGGAACCTACGGGTAGAACTTTCGCAGATGAGCTATGTTCCGCGGGTTCCCCACCGGCACGCCCTCTGCAGTTTCCAACCGCGCCGAGCCCGGCCTGGCGATGTGTGTCACCTTGAAGGGGCCCTCCCACATCGGAGACAGCTTGTGTAGGCCCTCGCGAGAGAGTATCCTTCTGAGCACCAGATTGCCCACCTCCAGAGTCCTTGCTCAAACATGGCAGCTATGGTAGCGGCAAAGTCCCTGCTGGTACCTCGCAGCGCGAAGCGCTGCTTGGCACCGAGCTTCTTCAAGCTGGAGGAGGCGATCTTTGATGAGGTCCTCTTGATGAATCTCGTTGATGGCGAGCACCCTTGGCGACCCGAACTTGACGTCGGTGGGTAGAACAGCCTCCGCCCCGTAGACCAAGAAGAAAGGGGTTTCCCTAGTGGTCTTGGTGGCGGTAGTCCAAATGGACCGTAGGATGGATTGGAGGTTGTCTAACCATTTTTTGCCACAGGCTTCGAGCTTGGCGTTGAAGCTTTTTGTCTTGAGTCCCTTGAGGACCTCAGCGTTGGCACGCTCGGCCTAGCCATTGCTCCTGGGATAGGCGATGGAGGCGAAGCAGATCTTGATGCCGGCCGATGCGCAGTACTCCCGGAACAGCCCGCTGGTGAACTGGCTGCCGTTGTCGGTGATTATGCGGTTAGGCACACCAAAACGGCAGACCAGGCCACAGATGAACTTGATTGCGGACCTGGCCGGAAAGGTGCACACCGGCTCCACCTCCACCCACTTGGTAAACTTGTCGATGGCGACATAGAGGTAGAGATAGCCCCCTTGCGCTCGAGGGAATGGACCCAGGATGTCCAGCCCCCAAACAGCAAAGGGCCAAGTGAGCGGGATGGTTTGCAGCTCCTGCGCTGGTTGATGTATCTGCTTGGCATGGAATTGGCATGCCTCGCACCTCTTGACCATCTCTACAGCATCCCAGAGCACCGAAGGCCAGTGGAAGCCGCTGCGATATGCCTTCACAGCGAGGGTTGAAGCAGAGGCATGATGCCCACACTCACCGGCATGGATGTCCCTGAGAAGCTCTTGGCCCTGGTGAGTAGATATGCACTTCAGAGCGACGCCGTTTGGGCGACGCCGGTACAAGTCACCATCTTTGACACAGTATCCCGAGGCCTGGCGTATTATCCTTTTGGCTTCCGACTCATCCTCGGGAAGTTTGCTGCTGACAAGGAAGGCCTTGAGCTCAAGGATCCAATCTACCCCCTCCTGCCTAGCCAACGCCAGAAGGACGCGGTCGCCCAAAGTTGGCCCGCAATCCGGAGCCCCTGCTCCGGTGGTGGCGGCAAGGCAGGCGGAAGGTTGGATCCTGTCGTCAATGGAGAAGCGGACGGCTTGAAGAGGTGCTCCTCGAAGACGCCGGCAGGCTGTGCCAGGCGGTGAGAGGCGCGCTTGGCGATTTCGTTCGCTTCCACATTTTCTCCTCGCGGAACGTGCTTCAGCTCCAATCCTTGGAAGCGCTTTTCCATCTTTTGAAGCTCTTCAAGATAAGCCGCCATGTGCTCATCCTTCGGAGTGTAGCTCTTGTTAGAGAAGTTCACAACCAGTTGTGAATCTCCCTTGACAATGAGGCGCTTGATGCCCAAGGCATTTGCTGCCCTTAGGCTGGCGAGTAGTCCTTCGTATTCCGCGATGTTGTTGGAGACCTTGTGCTCTGGCCTGAAACAGAGCTGAACGGCGTAGAAGAGCTTGTCCCTAGAGGGAGAGGTAAGGACGGCCCCAGCGCCCACGCAGGGAAGGTTGAAGGCGCCGTCGAAGTGCATGACCCAGAGTCCTGGGGCCTCTTCCCCGGGGAGTGTAGACTCCACCTCTGGAGGCTCATCGGTGAAAGGATCAGTCCATTCGGTGGTGAATTCAGCCAGAGCTTTGCTTTTGATCACCTTAGTGGTTTCGAAGGAGATCTCGAGGGTTGAAGCTCCACGGCCCACTCTGCCACCCTCCCGGTGACATTTGGGTTGCGTAGGATGGTCTCTAAGGGCCGATCAGTGACCACCTTGATTGGGTGGCCCTGAAAGTAGTGACGTAGTTTCCTTGAAGCGATCAACAGGGTGTAGATCAGCTTTTGCTGCATGGTGTAGCGCTCCCGCGCGTCACGTAGTACCGTGCTGACAAAGTACACGGGTTTCTGCACCTTGGTAGAGTCTTCAAGAGCCTTCTCCTCATGGAGGTCAGGAGCGTCGCCTTCCGAGGGCGGCTCGGTCGGCAAAGTTGCAGCGGGCAGCTCCTCGAGAGGGGCAGAGGGAATTGCTGCTTCTCCCTCAAGAGGAGCCCCCAGGCATGGAGGATTGACCTTCTCTTTGGCGATTACCTTGGCGTCCCGCTCAGCGACGAGGACAGCGCTCGCAGTCCTTGGAGTTGCCGCGATGTAGAGCAGCAAGGGCTCGTGGAATGTTGGGGAACCATGATCGGTGGACTCGTGAGGTACCTCTTCAGCTCGGTGAAGGCCTTGTCAGCTTCTGGAGTCCACTCGAGCTTCCTAGTGCGCTTCATGAGCTTGAAGAAAGGCAGGGCCTTCTCTCCGCTCCTCGCGATGCAGCGCCCCAGGGCTGCCATGCATCCCACAAGGCGTTGCATTTCCTTAAGATTGCGCGGAGGACGCATTTCTTCGATGGCCTTGACTTTGTCAGGGTTTGCCTTGATCCCGCGATGAGACACAAGGAACCCCAACAACTTGCCCGACGGTACGCCAAAGGCGCACTTGGCGGGGTTGAGCTTGATGTTTACCTTTCTCAGGTTGGCAAACGTTTCTTCTAGATCTTCGATGAAGTATGACTCTCGCGAGTCTTGACGACGATGTCATCGACGTAGGCTTCTGCATTCCTTCCCATCTGAGCCCCCAAGGCCTTGCGCATGAGCCTCTGGAAGGTTGCTCCTGCGTTCTTTAGGCCGAAGGGCATGCAGACGTAGTAGTACACACCACAGGGTGTGATGAAGGCAGTCTTCTCTTTGTCCTCCTTTGCCATCTTGATTTGATGATAACCGGAGAAGGCATCCAAGAAACAAAGGAGGTCGCAGTAGGCGGTGGAGTCGACGATTTGATCTATCCTTGGGAGCGGATAAGGATCCTTGGGACAGGCTTTGTTGAGACTTGTAAAGTCCACGCAGAGGCGCCCACTGCCGTTATCTTTGGGGACAACCACTGGATTAGCAATCCAGGTGGGGTGGGCTACCTCGCGTATCAACTTGGCCTTCTTTAGCTTCTCTATCTCTTGGACGATGAAGTCTTGTTTCTCTTGTGCTTGCTTCCTAGTCTTCTGCTTAACGGGGTGTGCCTGAGGGCAGACGGCACCTCCCTGGGAACGCCGGGCATATCTGACGGAGTCCAACCGAACATGTCAGAGTTTGCCCGCATGAAGGTGACGAGCGCGCTTTCCTATTTGGGGGAAAGCCTGCCCCGATGGTGATAAAGTTTTCGCAGCCCCCAGCTTGGAGCGGGATCTTCTTTGTAGCAGAGCGCTTTTGGGTAAACTGGGGCCTCCTCCCTTAGGGTACCGCAGCTTCCCCAATGCTCATGTCCAGCATTGGATGGACCAGGTCCTCGCTTGGCGCAGTTGACGTAGAGGCGGCGAACTTCTTCCCTGAAAAGCCCGGCAGGAGGGGCTCGAGAGAGGCCTTCTTGGCTGCAGCTCGCTCTTGCGACACGAGCTGCTTCTTCCTCGTGAGGTCACCGGAATGCTCCAACAGATCTTCATCAGCGGGGAACATGCAGGCAGCCTCACGGTAGACAGGCTCCACAGAACGAAGATCATCCTTTTCATTGTAGCACACGGTGTTCGTGACGTTGGCGCCTGGAATCTTGAGGACGTTGAAGTCATGATGCGTTGCCGCCATGAATCTCGCCAGGGCTGGGTAGCCCAGGATGGCGTTGTACGGCAACGCGATGTAGGCGACATCGAAGTCGAGGCTTTTTGTCCTGTAGTTGTCCCGGGTGCCAAAAGTGACGGGCAGGCGCACCTGCCAATTGGCGTTGTAGAACCCTCTATTACCCCGAAGAACGGTCGGGTTGGCATGAGCCGATGGTACAGCACTTGCATCTTCTTGAAGACCTCGATGGAGATGATGTTAAGGCCCGCCCCTCCATCGATGAGAGGACGGTTGACGGCGATGTTATTGATGGTAGGCGTGCACAAGAGCGGAATTGTGCCCACAGCCTTCGTGGAGATTGGATGATCCTCCTCATCGAAGCCCATCTTGCTGGTAGACCACTTCATCAAGCGGTTGTTGACGCTGGGCTGCGCCGCCGCAATCTCTCGCGACATCTGCTTGAAGTGACGATTAGACAAAGGAGCTCGGGCTCCACCCAGGAGGCAGGCCGCGAAGCCTCGCGGCTCTTGATAGCCCCCCTGGTTCTCTTCTCGATGATCATTCGCCAGCGGAGGCAGCGGTAGCGGCTCGGGATCTGCACGAGACAGATCATCGCGGTGACGACCCTCGTCCTGGTCGTCGTCGCGGCGATCGCCCCGGGATTCACCCTTGCTGTAGCTACGGCTACTTCCACGGCGCTTGGTGACTCCATTCTCTTCATGAAACTTCCGGACTACCCAACAATCATCAGTATTGTGAGTGTCCTTCTTGTGGAGGATGCAATAGCGACGGTGACGACCCTTATCGCGATCGGAGTGGTCCCTGTGGCGCTGTTTGTGATCAGGCTCCGCCGCAAGGATAGCAGCCTCCTTACGCTTGGGGTCCTTGGACTTCGGCTTTGGGGGAAGCACCTCCGGCAGGTTGTGCACGAAGAGCCTCCCCTCCTCGGCCTTGGCGCATCTGTCGGTGATTTCGAAGAGCCTGACACCGGAGGTCAGCTCATCATTCACGGACAGCTTCTCCCTCATCTTGATGTCGGAGACGCCCGTGGAGAATGCGAAGATGGCCTCCTCATTGGAGATCCGGGGAATCTTGTTCCTCATCTGGTTGAAGCGCTGGATATACTGATGAAGCATTTCGCCCTTGTACTGACGCACCGCCTTGAGATCGTTCTTGGTGGCGGGGCGCTCGTACATTGGCATGAAGTTGGCGACGAACTGACGGCACAAGTCCTTCCACGAAGTCACGGATTTGTGAGGAAGATTCATGAGCCAAGTCCGCGGAGAGTCTTTGAGGGCCATGGGAAACCAATTGGCCATTGCACGCTGATCTCCACGCACGACCTGAACGGCGACAATGTAGAGCTGGAGGAACTCGACTGGGTTAGTGGTCCCATCGTAACACGCGCCAATGTCCGGCTTGAACTTGTCAGGCTAGACCACATAGCGTTGCTAGCGAGTGAGGGCAAGGCACCCGGGGTTGTAGATTGGGTCCCCGGGGGTCTTGACGTTCTTGCCAGCTTCGCCGATGTCGTCGATGGCGCGGTCATGATTTTCGTGGTGGCACTCCAGGGAGACGCGTGCGTCTTTCGGAGCGCGTTGGACGATTTGGCAGCTGGGCTCCCCGCGCAGCGAAGATGCGGCGCGGGATGCCACCTTCTTGGCCTTAGCGGCCTTCCCATCTCCGGCGCCCAGGGCACGGTGCCCCGCCGCCAGATCTGGTTCTCCCGCGCCCTGGGCTCCTCCCTAGGCCGGGTCTTCATTGGCGATGGTGACAAGCTCGGCGATTCGAGCGCGTCACCCCTCACGCCCGTCCATAGTAGGTTGATAGTGCAGCAGCTCCTGCGCCATGGCGAGTGCCTGCGCAGGAGTCAACTGACTCCCAGAACGAGCGCGAGAAGTAGCGGTGGCGGTGAAGGAGAGCGAAGACTCTGTACGCCCGGACGGGAGGTAGGAGGACTCCAGATCTTCCTCCTCTTCCTCCTCGGCCGAGACGTGCTGACGACGGAAGATGGGCTCGGTTTGTCCCCAAACGGTGTTGCGGCGGTGAAGACGCTCGAGCCTTGCGTTGGTGTCGGCCATGTCGAAGCAGATCTAGAAGAAAACACACCATAGCCCCCTACCTGGCGCGCCAAATGTCGATGGATTTCATGTCGCAAGAACACGGGGTACCACGCGACGGACCCAAAGATTCGAACGCAGGGGCTGAACGTGTGAGATCTTGGATCGCAACAAAACACGGCGGCGAAAGCCTTGAGACGTCGAGCGTAACGCATTGCAGAGAGAGACGCCGAGCCTTACCCAGGTTCAGGGCCCTCGTGGTGAGGTAAAACCCCTACTTCCTACCTTCTTGTATTACGATGCGATACCTCGCGAGGAGTACAAGGCCTTGGTTACAGCGCTCTAACTGGCCAGAGGTAGAAGTACCAACTTAGCCTAGCTAGGAGCCCAGAGATGAAGATCGGATCCCCTCTAAAGGGTGGCCTCCCCTCCTTTATAGTGCCGAGGTCCTTCTTCCCCTTATCATCTTGGGGAATTGGTTGCCACAAACGGCCAAGGAGGGAGGACAGCTGTTGTCTTGGGTCTTCCGTAGACATAGTCTTCGTAGAGCAGTGGCGCTGGTCCACAGGAGTGGGTGGAGGAAGCTGACGTCCTCCTCTGGCACCTTGCACCGTCCACCCTATTTTTAGGGGGGTGGCCAACAACCACTGTGCCGCTTTATGTAGGCACGGCGAAAGCTGGTCTCCTCCCTGTCGGGGTAGCGTGGACGGTACGCGGTCTTCTATCCTTATCTTCTTGCTCAGCACGGAAACGTACTGAACCAACGTGGATGTGGTCCATCCCCTCATGAGAAACAGCTCATGAGGAGGTCTTCTGGTCCTTAGTAGTTTTAGCCTTCGTTCTCCTCATGAGGCGCCTCCTCATGAGGGTCTTCTCCGCTGGGCTTCGGTCGTCGTTCCACCCCTGGGTCGAAGCTAGGCCGTTGAAGGAGCCCAGGAGCAGGTGGACTGAGATACCCCGGTATCCAGAACACCGACAACCATCTAGCATAAATACTCCCTCTTGGAGTCACTAGCATCTACTCGCCAAGATATCTACTAGCAACGGAAAGCATGCAAGATCTTAAACAATATAGAGATGATAAATCACAAATCAACTTGACATAGTACTCAATATTCATCGGATCCCAACAAACACAACATGTAGAATTACATAACGATGATCTTGATCATGATAGACAGCTCACAAGATCTAAACATGAAGCATATGGAGGAGAATACAACCATCTAGCTACTGCTATGGACCCGTAGTCCAAGGTAGAATACTCACACATCACTCCGAAGGCAGGCATGGTGATGAAGAAGGCATCCGGTGGTGATTCCCCTCTCCGGCAGGGTGCCAGGAAGAGCTTCTGGACCCTCCCGATCTCGCGTCAATGACGGCGGCGGCTTGCAGTATGTTTTCTAGAAAAGAGTTTAGGCCTTTAGGGTTTTCTCGTCGAGGAGAATATATTGGCGGAAGGTCGATGTTAGGAGGTGGACCAGGGGCCCACCCCATAGCCTAGCGTGGCCTGGGGGTGGCCCGCGCCATGGCATGGTGTGGCCGCCTCCTAGGCCCCCTCCGTCTCTGCTTTGGACTCTATCTCGTGTCGGGAAAATAGGAACTTCGGCTTTTGTTTCATCCAATTCCGAGAATATTTCTTGTGTAACTTTTCTGAAATACAAAAACAGCAGAAAACAGGGAACTGGCACTGTGACATCTCGTTAATAGGTTAGTTCCAGAAAATGCATAAAAACGCCACGAAGTATAACAAAACACAAAGCAAATGGTGCATAAACAAGCATGGAGCATCAAAAATTATAGATACGTTTGAGACGTATCAAGCATCCCCAAGCTTAACTCATGGTTGTCCTTGAGTAGGTAAGTGATAACAAAACAATAATTTTTTAGGTGACATGCACCATCACAATCTTGATCAAATGATGTAAAGCATTGAGTGCTGAGATCAAAGTACTCTAAACATGAGCATAAAAGACATAATCTTGACAATAAAACTTAGCAACCATGTTATAACATGAAAAGTAACACAAACAAAAGATCATGAGTAATAATGCATTGAAAGTTCATTGTGTGTTTCAACCATATAGAAAAACATAGCAAAGTGGTATTCAGCTTGTCCCTCATGGAGTAGCAAAACATAAATGCATAGGACACCTTCAAGTTTAAGAGGGCAACTAGATACAAATAATTTGAGAACAAGCAAAACCATAATCATGAATCAATCAATAATAAACTTTGGGACTATGCACATTATACTCAGAATGACAACTATGCTCTCTTAGACAGTGCATAAAGGTAGAAGGTGAAGACTCCACATAACAGTAAAATAAAAGGCCCTTCGCAGAGGGAAGCAGGGATTTAACATGTGCTAGAGCTTTTCATTTGTAGAACAGAGATATAAATTGTTTTGAGAGGTGGTTGTTCTTGTCAACGACTGGCAATGGGGTTCTTGCTATCTTCCATACTAAACAAGTTTTGAGAGAAATTGGCACATTTGTGCTCTTTTATAAAGCTTGGCACTCCTCCCCACTTTTCCTTTCACAAACCATGGCTAACTGAATCCTTCGGGTGCCCACCAACTTTCACATACCATGTAGGAGTGTCTTTTTTCTTTTCTTTTTTCCTTTTTTTCTTTTTAAAAGGGATTACAATGGAAGATAGCAAATCTGACCACTACGTTCCCATGAGCTGAAAACAGTGTCACAAAATGAGAAGTATTTTGAAGGGTTTTTTGAAAGGTAGCACATGAAAATTTACTTGGAATGGCTTGAAAATATCATGCATAGGAATTTATAGTGGACTCTTTGAAATAACTTGGTTTATGGTAGTTGGATGCATGAGAAGTATTCCCTCTCAGTACAGATGAAAGCTAGCAAAAGACTGGGAGCGACCAACTAAGTGAGCAATAACAGCCATAATCATGCATAGCGACAAAACATTATTAACCAAAGCATAAAGTGGTATCACAAGTCAAAAACCAAATGATCATAGAGTCTTAAGGCGACTGGTTAAAGTTAAACATGGTGTAAGCATGCGCCAAGTCAACCCAAATAAAGCATCAAAGGAGAATACCACAATAATATGCTCCCGTATAATAAAAACAACGCATGATTCTTTCAAAGGCACATTAAGCAATCTCAGTCATTTGAGACAAGTCATGCTACAACAAAAACTACTAAGCATATAATCAAAATAACATCAAGCATGACATGCAAAAGTGTCGTGGGAATTTAGAGACAGTAGCCATGGGTAGGCTTATCGGAGGGGCTCGACGGTGGAGACGAGGGTCCCGGCTCGAGATTATGCCTACTGAGACACCACGGTTTACCCAGGTTCGGGGCCCTCCCGGTTGGAGGTAAACCCCTACTTCCTGCCTGCTTCGTATTGATTGGATAGTATCGATTACAGTGCTCCTCGAGCTGTTCGGGCTAGAGGAGGAAGAAGAAGATTCGATCCCTTAGACTAAGGGTCCAGGCCCCCTTATATAGGCAGGGGCCTGGTTACAGGTTGGGTAACGACTCGGCCGGCTGCCGGCTCCTCGGCGGCGGCGTCCTTTGCGTGATCCCTTCGCCCTGCTCTGACAGCTTCGCTTTATAAAGTACATTTCCCCTAGGACCGGCATCTGGGAGGCATATGCCCTCCCTTTTGCCTTGGATCCTATCATGGGGAAGGGTTCTTGGTCGCTGGTTGGTTGGGCTTGGTCGTGGCGTTCGTCACTTCCGTCCTTGGCCTCTGTCGCTCTTGTCGGGGCCAGCCCACTTTCGGCGAAACAACCATTGGTGGGCTCTTGTCTTCGTCGCCCGGCTCCGGCCTTCCACAGTGGAATCGCCAGCTGGCTGCTGGCACAGCCGGCCCTCTAGGCGGAACTGGTCCTCATGTCTTCGAGCCGTGGAGACTCCTGGGACGCCAGCCGGCAAATAGCTCGGCACATAGCATGCCCCATAAGTCATCCCCACGACACTAGCCCCCAAAACTGGCGAAGTCTCATGGGCTAGCATGGGGCTTCGGCGGGTTCCTCTTCTCGCCGAAGACTTGCTCGTTTTCGTCGAAGTCCCAGGATTTTTGGTCTGGCTTGGTCGCTCTAATCATCGAGGTTGAGTATTGCGGAGTTCTCCCGGCCGTCTCGAGACGAGCTGGTTCCGAGATGCGACCCGGCTGGCGGCCGCGAGCCGGCGTGCTGCTTCCTGGGAACTTGCGCCGCTTCGGGCCTTGTTCTCACGCGGCGGCCGGCGCAGCGCGCCAGTGGTCAGTCTTGTCATTTTGACCCTTCGGCCACCGCAATGATTCCGGTAGACGTCATGTAACGAAACGGGGCTGGCGTCAGTGACGCGTCCCATCGAAGCGCCACACGTACGATTTAATTGCATTAAACCGGCTCGGCTTTTCGTGTCTTGCCAGCCCTTAAATCTCGGAGTTCTCGAGGGTTTTCCTCACTCCCGAGCGCCTCCATTCCTTCGCCCCATCAAACCGTCGCCTCCGCTACTCCCGCTTCGGTCTCGATGTCGTCGCTCGGGGCAACCAGCGGAACCGGGGCCGGAGCCGGCGATGGGCCGGGCGGGCACGAGCGTGGTCGCCCGCTCGGAGGTCAGGACGGAGCCAGAGGCCTGGCGGCGACGCCACCAGTGCCCCGGAAGCGCGGCCGCCCGCTAGGCAGCCGCAATAAGAAAACTTTGGCAGCGCTCGCGGCCGCCGCTGAGCCCTTCGGGGCCGGCCGCTCCGCCGCCGTCGTCGCGGCCCCCGGTGGGACCGTTGCTGCGGCCGCCGGCGGCGCCGTAGTCCCCGCGGCCGCGACCTCCGTCGCCGGTCTCACTGGGACGCCCCTGGAGGCGGCGGCCACCCTCGTCGGTGCCGCGATGGCATTCGGGGCCGCCCCTCCGGGCCTCGCTGGCCAGAGTGTCGGCGGCTCCTCCAGCGCGGCCGCCAAAAAGGTGCGAACGCCGCCGCCGTGCCCGCCGACCAAACAGCGGCTCTCCTACATCCCCAAGCACGGGTTCGTCACTGCCATGGTGCCCCTGCTGGCCGGGAGTAAGGAGCGCCTTCCGCTCCCTGCCAGCTTCGTCGGCACGATGGGGAAGAACCCCCCAACGAGCTTCATGATTGAAGATGGCAGCAGCGGACAGCCGATGTACGACGTCGAGGTTCTCCACGACGATGAGGGGAAGAGCTACCTCACCGGGGGGTGGGAGCGGTTCTTCACCGACTATGGCCTGGAGCGGGGATGGTCTCTCATCTTGACCCACTGCGCCAGATCACCCATCCTCTGCATCCGCGTTGTCGACGGCTCCGGCTACGCCCGCACCTACTTCCCCTGGCCGTGAACGGCGAGCGCCCTCGAAGCCCCCTTCTTGATGGCAGCATCGTCAACAGGAATCTAGGGGCTGGAAGGGGAAGTTCTTTTGCTGCTTCGGCCCTTAGCGTGGCCTACATTATGTAACCGCCAGCCGTATGACTAAGAACTCTTTAGATTTCCTGTGAATCTTTGCTTGTCCTTCTCCGTTTGCCGCATGAATATTTGTCCTTCTTTACTGTGCACTTTGCCATCGCGCGAATGTCTTCTGCTTGACATCGTTGTGACGCGATGATTCTTCTCTTAACGAAACCGCTGCCACGCGAATCCGTAGATAGGGACCGCGGTGGTCGCTGACTTGCGCAGACGCCTCGGGCGAGGTCTTCCAGCCTTAGCGCGGAAGGATCGGTGCTTCTGCTGGCCGGCTCTGGGAAGGACGGGCTAGCTCCGGCTCGGTGGGGTCGAAGTGCAAGCTGAGTCTTGTACCGGCTCGGGCGAGGGTCGGAGCCGGCACGTTTCCCTTCCCGGGCCTTCGCACGTTCCTTGCTGCGGTTGGAGTAGATTTCCCGGTTTTCGGCTCTAGCCGTTATTTTGCGCGTGTTAGGTTTCAATTTTGTTGCTCGTTTGCCGATCATGTCGCAGCGCCAGCTAATCGGATAGCCGACGAGGTACTGGAACCGGCCTACTTTTGAGGGCAGATTCCCTTTCCCCCTAGCCCCCGAGTTTTGGGGTAGCTGGATTGACAGCTAGCTCGAAACTAACTTTTCGCGAACGATGCCAACGCCAAGCGAGGCAGCTCTAGCTTCGAACCTCTTGGGCGTGGCTTCTCAGCCCAGACGTCGAGAGACTGTGACTATCAACCACTCGCTAGGTTTGCCTTTGTCCGGTTCCCTCAACTTTTTCCTTAATCTTCCCACCCTTCGGCCCTTCTACCCCCAACCGGCAGCCTGGTGCCGGTTGGTCTCCCTTGGGCCGGCAGCCGAATGCCGGCCTAGGGTGGGAGCGTGCCGCGGAGTGAGAAGTAGTACTTCAGTCTATCGGGCCCCCGACTCGTGCTAGCCAACGCTTAGTTAACAGACACTGCCCTTAACGCCTGGTTGAGCGATTTTTCTATCGTTTACGGTTCTGCTCTGCGGCTTCCCTTCGTATGTGGCCTGCCGGCTCCCATCCGTCCGGCTGCGCGGAGCCGGAGGGTGGAGGTTGGGCTCGAGACCTTCTTCATACATAGTACTCGTCCGGCTGGCGAGAAGTCGATCGTTTTTCGGGGCGGACGGCTGTGGCTCGGTTCCCGGAGCCGGCTGCCAGTCAAGTGAATAACGCAGGAAGCAAAACATACACGAAGTGTTTTCCTCGGAGCCGGCCGTAACTGGCCGCTCCATTTTCCTTTATTCATTGACACGTTTTTCGGGGTACAAGCTTTTGCCTTAGCAGAAGAAAGGTCTTAGGAGACTGACATTCCAGGGACGCTCCGTCTCCTTGTCAGAGTTATCTGCCTTGTTCTTTCTGGGCTCTTGTGCGTCGATGAGGTAATATGCCCCATTGCCTAGCACCCGGCTGACAATGAACGGTCCCTCCTAGGGAGGAGACAGCTTGTGCATGCCCTTAGTGCTTTAGACCAGCCGGAGTACGAGATCTCCTTCGCGAAACGCGAGTGGGCGAATTTTTCGGCTGTGGTATCGTCGCAGCTGCTGCTGGTAGAGCGCTGATCTGGCCAGAGCTTGTTCTTGTGCCTCCTCGAGGAGGTCGACGCCATCTTCACGAGCTTCTTTTGCTTGCTTCTCTGTGTACTGGATGATTCTGGGCGCATCGAACTCGATATCCGTGGGCAACACCGCTTCTGCTCCATAGACTAGGAAAAAAGGTGTGAAGCCAACAGAGCGATTTGGAGTGGTGCACAGGCTCCAGAGCACTGAGGGTAGCTCCTCGACCCAACAGCCGGCTGAGCGTTCGAGAGGCTCGACCAGTCTTGGTTTGATGCCGGCTAGGATCAGCCCATTTGCCTTCTCCACTTGCCAGTTTGTCTGCGGGTGCGCCACTGACGCTAAGTCCAGCCGGATGCCTTTCTGGCCACAGAAATCAGCAAAGACTCCCTTCGCAAAGTTTGTCCCGTTGTCGGTGATGATGCTGTGGGGAACTCCATATCTTGTGATGATCTCGTTGAAGAACTTGATTGTGGACGAGCCGTCGAGTTTCTTAATTGGCTTGGCTTCGATCCACTTGGTGAACTTGTCCACAGCAACCAACAGATGTGTCAAGCCCCCAGGTGCAGTCTTGAATGGACCTACCATGTCCAGGCCCCAGACAACGAACGGCCAGGTGAGCGGGATGGTCTTGAGGGCTGCCGCTGGAGTGTTCCTGTGCTTGGAGAAGCGCTGGCACCCATTGCACTACTTCACCAGCTGCTCTGCATTTTGCTTGGCCGTTGGCTAGTAGAAACCATGGCGGAAGGCCTTGGCCACCAAGGCTCTGGAAGATGCGTGATGCTCGCACTCCCCTTGGTGTATCTCTCTTAGCAGCTCTATCCCTTCTTCCGGCTCGATGCACTTCTGGAAGATGCCTGACACGCTGCGCTTGTATAGCTCGCTGTTGATGATGGTGTACGCCCCAGCTCGACATTGAATTCGCCTAGCTTCTGCTTCGTCTTGCGGCAAGTCCCCAGTGATGAGGTAGTTGGAGAATGGCTCCGCCCAGGAAGGTATCTCCCGTATGTGGAAGACACTGGCGACCAGAGGATCAGTAGCCCCCGGGTCCGTCGTCGAGCCGGCCTCGTCTGGTTGTCCGGCTGGGGGAGCAGGCGCGGAGCCGGCAGTCCCCATGTCTTTCGCCGAGGCGGCCACGCTGGGCTGGCCGGCTGCTTCCTTCAGCGCTGAGTCGGCAGCCCCCGGGTCCGGTGGCGGCACCTGAGCCGGGGCGAGATCTCCTGGCACGAAGATGGATGGAGATTCCGGCGAGGGCTTGATGGACGGCTTGCGGATGATTTCCAGTGACACCCCAGCTGGGATATCCTGCCTGGTGGAGCCGATCTTGGATAACCGGTCCGCCTCGTCGTTGTTCGCTCTGGGGACGTGGTGGAACTCGCAGCCTTCGAAGAATCCGGTGAGCTGCTACATGTAGAAGCGATAGGAGGCCATGTTGGCGTCCCTGGCGTCCCAATCCCCTGAGACCTGGTGCGTCACCAGGTCGGAGTCTCTGAAATAGAGGATCCTCCTAATGCCGATCTGCTTGGCCATCTTGAGCCCATGTACCATGGCTTCGTACTCGGCGACGTTGTTCGATGCACGAAAGTGCATCTGCAGCACGTACTGCAGCTTGTCTCCCTTGGGAGAGGTGAGGACGACGCCGGCTCCCAAGCCCCCAAGCAGCTTGGAGCCATCGAAGTGCATGCACCAGTGGGTGGAGTCTGGAGCCGGCGGCAGGTACTGGTTCTCTCCCCAGTCAGCGAAGAAATCCTCTATGATCTGCGACTTGATCGTCGTCCTGGGCTTGTACTGAATGGTATGAGCTGCGAGCTCAATCGCCCATTTGGCCACTCTTCCCGACGCGTCCTTGCACCCGATGATCTCCAAGAGCGGAGTGGTGCTCACCACCGTGATTGGGTGTTCCTCAAAGTAGTGCTTCAGCTTCTTGGCCGCCATGTACACGCTGTACGCGACCTTCTGGTAGTGCGGGTAATTCTGCTTGGAGAGAGTGAGCACCTCACTCAGGTAGTACACCGGGCGCTGGACCGGCAGCTCTTTGCCTTCCTCGGTGCACTGCACCACAATCACGACACTGATGACTCGCAGAGTAGCCGCGATGTAGAGCAGCATTGGCTCTCGCGGAGCCGGCGCGGCCAAGATTGGCGCGGTAGACAAGGCTCGCTTGAGGTCGTTGAAGGCGTCATCAGCACGCTGGGACCAAACAAAGTGGTCTGTCTTCTTCATCAGCTGGTACAGCGGCATGGCCTTCTCCCCGAGCCGGCTGACGAACCGGCTAAGCGAGGCCAAGCAACCAGCAAACTTCTGCACATCTCTGAGCTGGGTGGGCTTCTCTAGGGCCTCGATGGCTTTTATCTTCGAGGGGTTAGCCTCGATCCCTCGCTGGGAAACGATATAACCTAGGAGCTGTCCAGCCGGCACACCAAAGGTGCACTTCTCAGGGTTGGGCTTCATGCGATAGCGCCGCAGGTTGGCGAAGGTCTCCTTGAGGTCGTCCAGGAGCGTGCCACTCTACTTAGTCTTCGCCACCACGTCGTCCACATAGGCGTGCACGTTCCTTCCAATCTGCCCCTGCAGACATCGCTGCATGGTTCGCTGGTAAGTGGCTCCATCGTTCTTCAGGCCGAACGGCATGGTAACGTAGCAATAGGCTCCATATGGGGTGATGAAGGAGGTCTTGATCTGATCCAGCTGGAAGAGCGGGATCTGGTGGTAGCCTGAATAGGCATCCAGGAAGGACAGCAGGTCGCAGCCGACTGTGGAATTGATCACCTGGTCGATGCGTGGTAACGCAAATGGATCCTTGGGGCAAGCCTTGTTGAGGCTGGTGTAGTCAATACACATTCGCCAAGTGTTGTTCTTCTTCAGGACCAAGACTGGATTCGCAAGCCAGTCAGGGTAGAACACCTCCATGATAAAGCCAGCTGCAAGGAGCTGGGCGATCTCCTCGCCAATAGCTTTCCTCTTCTCTTCTGCAAAGCGTCGCAACGGTTGCTTGACCGGCTTGGCATCCGGCCTGACGTTGAGTGAGTGCTCAGCCAGCTCCCTCGGCACACCTGGCATGTCCTTTGGAGACCATGCAAAGATGTCCCGATTCTCACGGAGGAAGATGGTGAGCTCGCTTTCCTATTTAGCAGAAAGGCCGGTGCCGATGATGACGTACTTGGATGGATCGCTCTCGTCCAACATGATCTTCTTGGTGTCGTTAGCCGGCTTGAACTGCTCCACTGGCGATTGGCGAACCGGCACATCTTGCTGGGCCAGCTCCACGCGATGTAGAAGCTGCCGCTTCTCTTCGGCGATAACCAGTGCCTCTGCCAGTTGCGAGCTCTCCTTTGCACAGGCCAGGGACTTCTTGAAGCTTCCCGAGACAGTGATCACGCCTCTGGGTCCTGGGAGCTTCATCTTCAGATAGGCGTAATGTGGCACCGCCATGAACTTGGCTAGGGCTGGACGGCCAAGCAGCGCGTGGTAGGGACTGCTGATGTCCACCACCTCGAACCAGATAGGCTCGCGGCGGCTATTCCCCTTCTTTCCGAAGAGAACCTCCAGCTGCACCTTACCCAAAGGGGTGCAAGAATGCCCAGGCACGATGCCATGGAAGGTGAGCCGGCTCGGTTTCAGCTGAGCAAGCGGGATGCCCAACTTCTCCAGAGAGCTCCGGTAAAGAAGGTTGATACTACTACCGCCGTCGATGAGCACGCGGGAGAACCGGCACATGTGCGTATCAGAGCAGACAACTGGGTCCAGAACCAGAGCGTATTCTCCAGGGCTGGGCATTAGCCGCGGATGGTCCTCGTGCCCCCAGGTGATGGCCGCCTCAGACCAGTGCATGAACTGGGGTTCTGCCGGCATCACAGCGTTCACCTCTGCCTCATGCCAAAGGTCGTTCCTTTTGTCCTTGCCGGGGGTAGTGAAGATATGATATTGCTCAACATCCGCTGGGAAGTCATCGTCTTGGTCCGGCTCGCCTCCAGCCGGGCCTTGCTGTTGGTCCTCCTGACCTCCAGCCGGTTGCGCTTGCGACGCACCAGGGATCTGCCGAGCGCGCTGCTCCAGCTCTCTCATGAAACGGCACTGACGCGTGGAGTGGGTCGCTTCCCTGCCCGGGGAGGTGTGAAACTTACACGGCTGATCAAGTGCGGCATCGAGGGTGTACTTGCCCTCTTTGCGCCCATGACCGCTTCTGGCAGCCCCCGGGCCTCCTTGGTCAGAAGCCGCTCGCTTTGAGCTAGCAGATCCTCTGGGGTGCGTCTCGGCGTGGTCAAGCCACAGGTGGATGTGCAATGCCGATGGGCGAGCCTGGGACTCTGACCTTGGCGCTGGCACCGGGATCTGGCGTGGCCTGCCTGCTCCGCCACCTTGCTGAATGTGGCGGTCTTGGGCGTTGCCACTCGGGACATGGCTGCCTCGTCCGCGCCCTCCGCGGCCCCGGCTTGCCGATGGCGACCGCTGGATCTGGCTGGGGACGGCGGTAGCGAAGCTGCGCTGCAGGTCGCGAGCGAGCTTGGTCGGTGCGTCTCCATGCACGTCATAGAACTCGCTAAGCGTGGTACTCGCGCGGCACCGGTTGGCCTTGTCCTCTGCCACCTTGCTGAGGAGGACGAGGTGCGTCCGCTCCAGGGCCTCGGCGACCCGGGCGGGGTCGATGACGCGGTCGAGGGGAGCGCGCAGGTCCACCACGGAGACGTCCGGGGCGTCCTGCTCTGGGAGTGGAGCATCTGCTTGCTCCTGTGGAAGAAGGCGTCTGGGCGACGGGCGCTCGGGGCGCAGAGAGTCGCCGCCCTCCTCTTCTCCCAGGGCCATCACCTCGACCATGGCGCCAAGACTGCTGCTTTCACCGCAGCTTGAGCCTCCGTCGCAGAGGGAGTCGAAGACGTCGGTCACTTCCTCCGGGAAGGGCTTGGAAACGTAGAAGCGGTGGCTGCCGACATCGAGGAAGGAGCCACTGTTGCCGAAGCCATTCTCGAAGTGGGACAAGTTGTCGCTGACGCAGTCGAAGGTGCCGAACCTCCAGACGAGGCCGGAGGTGACCTTCTCGCCGAGCGCCAATGAGGGTCCCGACCGGAACTTGACTCCGCTCGCCGCCGTGCTTTGCCCCACGGTGGGCGCCAACTGTCGTGGGAATTTCGAGACAGTAGCCATGGGTAGGCTTATCGGAGGGGCTCGACGGTGGAGACGAGGGGCCCGGCTCAAGATTATGCCTACTGAGACACCACGGTTTACCCAGGTTCAGGGCCCTCCCGGTTGGAGGTAAACCCCTACTTCCTGCCTGCTTCGTATTGATTGGATAGTATCGATTACAGTGCTCCTCGAGCTGTTCGGGCTAGAGGAGGAAGAAGAAGATTCGATCCCTTAGACTAAGGGTCCAGGCTCCCTTATATAGGTAGGGGCCTGGTTACAGGTTGGGTAATGACTCGGCCAGCTGCCGGCTCCTCGGCGGCGGCGTCCTTGGCGTGATCCCTTCGCCCTGCTCTGACAGCTTCGCTTTATAAAGTACCTTTCCCCTGGGACCGGCATCTGGGAGGTATATGCCCTCCCTTTTGCCTTGGATCCTATCGTGGGGAAGGGTTCTTGGTCGCTGGTTGGTTGGGCTTGGTCGTGGCATTCGTCACTTCTGTCCTTGGCCTCTGTCGCTCTTGTCGGGGCCAACCCACTTTCGGCGAAACAGCCGTTGGTGGGCTCTTGTCTTCGTCGCCCGGCTCCGGCCTTCCACGGTGGAATCGCCAGCCGGCTGCTGGCACAGCCGGCCCTCCAGGCGGAACCGGTCCTCTTGTCTTCGAGCCGTGGAGACTCCTGGGACGCCAGCCAGCAAATAGCTCGGCACATAGCATGCCCCATAAGTCATCCCCACGACAAAAAGTCTAAGCCACAGTCTAAACAAGCTCCCATTTGTACCAATATAAACATGATATTTTTACTCTTTTCCAACACCAATCAACCTTTTTGAAACAACTCTTAAAGATGAAAAGCAACATAGACCAGAGGTCTAAATACACCTAGCTACAAAGAACTAACAAGTTCCAAACAAAAATCCAGGCAAAAAACGAAAGCTAAACGCAGTACTAGAAAAAGAGAACACTCATTGAACGATAAAAGTGAAAACTAGAGTGTTCTTGGCAATGAAAACAGAGTGTGTCTTCTCCAAAAGAAACATATTGGGGTCCAACCATTTATCGCAGCAAACAAAACAAAAGAAAACTGAAAGCAAAAATAAATACGCTCCAAGAAAAACACATAGTATACGAAGCAATAAAAATATAGTGTCTTAAAAGATGACCTGATATTTTGTTCATGAAGAAGGGGTGCCTCACGGCATCCCCAAGCTTTGACGCTTGTACTTTTTGGATATTTCTTGGGGTGACATGGGCATCCCCAAGCTTGAGCTTTTGTCCATTCTTCATCTCATCTCATCATTCTCCTTTCCCTACACTTGAAAACTTCCTTCATACAAAACTCCACACAATTCTCATTAGCAACATTAGTGTATGCAAGATAGTAAATCCACACTTTGGTTCAGTTTTAACTCAAGTGTAACACCCATTAAAGGATAAGCTACTGTAGCAACTTCCTCAAAAGTTCTGTGATCAAAATAACTCAAAAAGAAAGAGATCAAGAGGCAAACACAAATAGTGGCAGAAATCTGTCAAAACAGAACAGCTGGTAAAGATCAATTTTTTTGAAAATCTTTTGTTACTCAAATCGAAAAGTGAAAAACTAATGAAAGTTTGGAAATAACCTGGGGCATGTGCACAAGAAATCGCAGGTTAAAAAGACGTTCTGAGAATTTTCACGAATTTTTACGGTGCAGCGCAAAAATCTGTTTCACGATAGCAACTTCCCCAAATCTTACCTTCCTCCAATTAGAGGTTCTTCTTGGCGCAAAAACGAAATAAAAATGATAAGGAGAGGTCATTACAGTAGTAATAACTTCCAAGAATCAACAAAAAGAAAAGTATTGAAAAGAAAACATTGGGTTATCTCCCAAGAGTACTTTTCTTTAACGCCTTTGAGCTAGGCGCAGAAAGTGGAAATCAAGTAATATCAAGCGATGAAGCATCAAGTTCTTAATTTGCTCTAAGAATAGAGTCAAAAATTAATTAATTTCTCTTTCTAGGAAAGTGTTCTATACCTTTCTTGAGTGGGAATTGATATTTAATGGTGCCTTCCTTCATATCAATAATGGCACCAACAGTTCTAAGAAAAGGTCTTCCCAAAATAATAGGACATGAAGCATTGCATTCAACATCCAAAACAAGGAAATCAACGGGAACAAGGTTATTGTTAACCATAATAAGAACATCATTAATCCTTCCCAAAGGTTTATTCTTAGCAACATCAGCAAGAGGAACATCAAAATAACAATTTTCAAGCGGTGGTAAACCAAGCATATCATAAATCTTCCTAGGCATAATATAAAATGCTTGCACCAAGATCATATAAAGCATGACAATCAAAAACATTCACATTCATATCAGTGATGGGCTCCCAACCATATTCTAACTTCTTGGTAATAGAAACCTTTTGTTTCAACTTTTCTTCCCTAATTTTCATGAGAGCATTTGTAATATGCTTTGTAAAAGCAACATTCATAGAACTAGCATGTCGTGGGAATTTAGAGACAGTAGCCATGGGGATGGCTTAACGGAGGGGCTCGACGGTGGTGACGATGGGTCCGACTCGGGATTATGCCAACGGAGACACCTCGGTTACCCAGGTTCAGGGCCCTCCACGCCGGAGGTAAAACCCCTACTTCCTGCCTGCTTTCTATTAGCTTCACAGTGGTTACAACGCTCCTCGAGCTGTTCGTCTAGAGGAGGAAGAAGGAGAAGGATTCGATCGCCTAAGCTAAGGGCCCAGACCCCCTTATATAGGCAGGGGTCTGGTTACATGTTAGGTGGCCGGCTGCCCGGCTGCCGGCTCCTCGCGGCTGCGTCTTCGGCGTGATCTTCTGGCCCTCCTCTGTCCCCTTCTGATAGTTGCACTTTATAAAGCGCCTTTTCCCCCTTTGGACCGGCATCTGGGAGGCATAGGCCCTCCCTTTTGCCTCAGATCCTTTTGTGGGGAAGACTCCTGATCGCTGGTCGGGAGAGTCCGATCGTGGCGGGCGTCACTCCCGTCCTTTGCCTCTGTCGATCTTGTTGGGGCCAGGTCACTTTCGGCGTTCCAGCCGTTGGAGGAATCTTATCTTCATCGCCCGGCTCTGGCTCTCCTCGGTGGAGTAGCCAGCCGGCTGCTGACGCAGCCGGCCCTTTAGCTGGAGCCGGTCTTTCCTACTTGACGCCATGGAGACTCCTGGGACGCCAGCCGGCAGACTGCGCTGCCCTTGGCATACCCCTGAAGTCATCCCCACGACACTAGCCTCCGAAACTGGCGAAGTCTCATGGGCTTGCATGGGGCTTCGGCGGGTTCCTTTCCTCGCCAAAATCTTGCTCATTTCTATCGAAGTCCCAGGATCCGTCGTCCGGTTTGGAAGTTACTGATCTCGAGGTCAAGTCCCGCGGGGCTTCACCGGCCATCTCGGGACGCGCCGGCTCCAACACCGATTCGGCTGGTGATCGTCGTGCAGCCGCGAGCTGGTGCGCGGCCCCTTAGAACTTGTGCCCCTTTGGGTCATGTCCCTACGCCGTAGCCAGCGTAGTGCTGCAGCATCCCGTCTTGTCACTTTGACTCTTCAGTCTCTGTAATGATTCTGGGGGACATCACGTGACGAGATGAGGCTTGCGTCAGCGATGTGTCCCATCAAAACGCCACGCGTACGATTTACTCGCATTAAACCGACTCGACTTTCCATGCCTCGCCATCCTTTAAGTCTCGGAGACCTCGAGGGTTTTCCCCACTCCCGAGCGTCTTCACTCTTTCTCTTCGTCGAGCGGTTGCCTCCGCTTCTCCCTTTCAGCTCCACCACCTCCAATGTCGTCGCTCGGAGCCGTCAGCGGAGCCGGGGCTGGAGCCGCCGGTGGGTCGAGCGGGCGCAAGCGCGGCCGCCCGCTTGGGAGTCAGAACAAAGTGAAGGACCCGGTGGCGACGCCACCGGTTCCTTGGAGGCGCGGCCGCCCCCCGGGCAGCCGCAACAAGAAGACCTTGGAGGCGCTTGCGGCTGCGGCCGCCGCGGAGCCCTCCGGGGTCGCTCGCTCCACCGCCCTCGCCACGGCCCAAAGAGGTGTGGTGGCCTTGGCCGCTGCCAACGTCGCGGTCCCTGCGAGCGCGACCTCTGTCGCTGGCCTCACCGGGACTCCCCTGGAGGCGGCAGCTGCCCTCGTCGGTGCTGCGATGGCGGTCGGGGCTGCCCCTCCGGGCCTCGTCGGCAAGGCGCGCAATCCCCGGCGCCCGCCGCCTCAGCAGCGGCTCTCCTACACCCCGAAGCACGGGTTCACCACCTCCGTGATGCACCTGCTAGCCGGGTGCGAGGAATGCCTGCCGCTCCCTGCCAGCTTCATCGGCACGATGGAGAAGAACCCCCCGACGAGAGTCATGGTGGAGGAAGGCAGCGGCGGCCAGCCCCTGTACCTCGTCGAGATCCTCCACGACGAGCAGGGGAAGAGCTACCTCACCGATGGCTGGACAAGGTTCCTCGACGACTACGACCTAAAGTGGGGCTGGTCTCTCATCCTGACCCACCGCGCCGGGTCTCCCATCCTCTGCGTCCGCGTCGTTGACGCCTTCGGCTGCGCCCGCGCCTACTCCCCCTGGCCGTGATCGGCGAGCGCCCTCGAAGCCCCCTCCTTGACGACGGCATCGTCAATAGAGGTCCAGGGACTTAGGGGGGGTTCTTTTGCTGTCTTGGCCCTTAGCGTGGCCCGTACTATGTAACCGCCCGTTGTATGCTAAGGACTTCTTTAATTTCCTGCAAGTCTCTGCTTGTCTCACTTCATCTGCTGTGTGTTTGCTTTTGCGTGAATATCTTCTGTTTGCATCGTCGCGCGGTGACGATTTCCCAGCTTGGATTCTTCCTTCGCTAGAACCATTGCTGCATAGGTTTGTAGGTAGGGGCTACGGTAGCCACTAACTTACACAGACGCTTCTGGCGAGGTCCTCTGGCTTCAGCGCGGAGGGAGCAGTGCCTCTGCTGACCGGCTTCAGGAGATGCAAGCTAACCCCGGCTTGAGGGGATTGGAGTAGAAGCTAAGTTCTGTGCCGGCTCGGGCAAGGCTGGAGCCAGCACGTCTCCCTTCCCCGGGCCTTCGCATAACTCATGCCGCGGCTGGAGTAAATCTCCAGGCTTCTGGCTTTAGCCATTTCTTTGCGGATGCTACGTTTCGATTTTGTCGCTCGTTTGCTAGTCATATTGCAGCGCCAACTGACCGGACAGCCGGCGAGGTACTAGAGCTGGCCCACTTCTAAGGGCCAATTCCCTTTCCCCCTAGCCCCCGAGTTTTGGGATAGCTGGACTGACAGCTGGCTCGAAACTAGCTTGTCCGCGTATGGTGCCAACGCCGAGCGAGGCAGCTCTAGCTTCGAACCTCTTTGACGTGGCTGCTCAGCCTAAGCGTCGAGAAACTGTGATCATCGACCATTCGATGGCTTGCCTTAGCCCGGTTCCCTCAACTTTTTCCTTAATCTCCCCACCCTTCGGCCCTTCTACCCCCAACCGGCAGCCTGGTGCCGGTTGGTCTCCCTTGGGCCGGCAGCCGAATGCCGGCCTAGGGTGGGAGCGTGCCGTGGAGTGAGAAGTAGTACTTTGGTCTATCGGGCACCTGACTCGTGCTAGCCAATGCATGGTTAACGAGCACTGTCTTCAACGCTTAGTTGAGCGACTTCTTATCGTTTACGGTTTTTCTCCGCAGCTTTCCTTCGTATGTGGCCTGTCGGCTCCTATCCGTCCAGCTGCGCGGAGCCGGAAGATGAAGGTTGGGCTCGAGACCTACTTCATATGTAGTACTCATCCGACTGACGAGGAATCGATTGCTTTTAGGGCTGCCGGCTGTGGCTCGGTGCCCGGAGCCGGCTGCCGGTTAAGTGAATAACGCAGGAAGCAAAACATACACGAAGTGTTTTCCTCGGAGCCGGCTGTAACTAGCCGCTCCGTTATCCTTTATTCATTGACAAGTTTTTCGGGGTACAAGCATTTGCCTTAGCAGAAGAAAGGTCTTAGGAGACTGACATTCCAGGGACGCTCCGTCTCCTTGTCAGAGTTATCTGCCTTGTTCTTCCTGGGCTCTTGTGCGTCGATGAGGTAATATGCCCCATTGCCTAGCACTCGGCTGACAATGAACGGTCCCTCCCAGGGAGAGGACAGCTTGTGCATGCCTTTGGTGTTTTGGACCAACCGGAGTACGAGATCTCCTTCATGAAACGCGAGTGGGCGGATTTTCCGGCTGTGGTATCATTGCAGCTGCTGCTGGTAGAGCGCTGATCTAGCCAAGGCCTGCTCTCGTGCCTCCTCGAGGAGGTCGATGCCATCTTCACGAGCTTCTTTTGCTTGCTTCTCCATGTACTGGACAACTCTGGGCGCATCGAATTCGATATCAGTGGGCAGTACCGCTTCGGCTCCATAGACCATAAAGAAAGGTGTGAAGCCGACAGAACGATTTGGGGTAGTGCGTAGGCTCCAGAGCACTGAGGGCAGCTCTTCGACCCAACAGCCAGCCGAACACTCGAGAGGCTCGACCAGTCTTGGTCTAATGCCGGCTAGGACCAGCCCATTTTCTTTCTCCACTTGCCCATTGGTCTGAGGATGCGCCACTGATGCCAAGTCCAGCCGGATGCCCTTCTGGCCACAGTACTCTGCGAGGACTCCCTTTGCAAAGTTTGTCCCGTTGTCAGTGATGATGATGTGGGGAACTCCATATCTTGTGATGATCTCATTGAAGAACTTGATGGTGGACGAGTCGTCAAGTTTTTTGATTGGCTTTGCTTCGATCCACTTGGTGAACTTGTCCACTGCGACCAGCTGGTGAGTCAAGCCCCCGGGTGCTGTTTTGAATGGCCCCACCATGTCCAGGCCCCAGACAGCAAATGGCCAAGTGAGCGGGATGGTCTTGAGGGCTGCCGCTGGAGTGTGTCGATGCTTGGAGAAACGCTGGCAGCCATTGCAGTGCTTCACCAGCAGCTCTGCATCCTTCAGGGCCATCGGCCAGTAGAAACCATGGCGGAAGGCCTTAGCCACCAGAGCTCTGGAAGATGCGTGATGTCCGGACTCCTCCTGATGTATCTCTCTCAGCAGCTCTATCCCCTCCTCTGGCTCGATGCACTTCTAGAAGATTCCAGACACGCTGCGCTTGTACAGTTCACTGTTGATGATGGTGTATGCCAGCGCGCGACGTCGAAGTCGCCTAGCTTCTGCTTTGTCTTGAGGCAGGTCCCTAGTGATGAGGTAGTTGGAGAACGGCTCTGCCCAGGATGGTATCTCCAATATGTGGAAGACACTGGCGACCAGGGGATCAGCAGCCCCCGGGTCCTCCGTCGTGCCGGCTTCGCTTGGTTGGCCGGCTGTAGGGACTGGTCCGGAGATGGCAGCCCCCGAGTCCTTCGTCGAGCCAGCCGCGCTGGGCTGGCCGGCTGCTTCCTTCAGCCCCGAGGCGGCAGCCCCCGAGTCCGGTAGCGGCGCTTGACCCAGAGCCAGGTCTTTGGGCACGAAGATGGATGTAGACTCCGGCGAAGGCTTGATGGATGGCTTGCGGATGATCTCCAATGACACCCCAGCTGGGTTATCTTGCTTGGTGGAGCCAATCTTGGACAGCCGGTCTGCTTCGTCGTTGTTTGGCCTAGGGACGTGATGAAACTCGCAGCCCTCAAAGAATCCGTAGATCTGCTGCACGTAGAAGCGGTAGGAGGCCATGTTGGCATCCTTGGCATCCCATTCCCCGGAGACCTAGTGTACCACCAGGTCGGAGTCTCCGAAACAGAGGATCCTCCGGATGCCGATCTCCTTGGCCAGCTTGAGTCCATGCAATAGGGCTTCGTATTCCGCGATGTTGTTTGACGCGCAGAAATGCATCTGCAGCACGTACTGCAGATTGTCTCCCTTAGGAGAGGTGAGGACGACACCGGCTCCCAAGCCATCGAGCATCTTGGAGCCATCGAAGTTCATGCCCCAGTGGGTGGAGTCTAGAGCCGGCGGCAAGTACTGGTGCTCTCCCCAATCGGCGAAGAAGACTGCTATGATCTGGGACTTGATCGTCGTTCTGGGCTTGCATTGAATGGTATGAGCCGCAAGCTCAATCGCCCACTTGGCCACCCTGCCAGTTACATCCTTGCACCCTATGATCTCCGAAAGTGGAGTGGTGCTCACCACCGTGATGGGGTGCTCCTCAAAGTAGTGCTTCAGCTTCTTGGCCGCCATGTACACGCCGTACGCGACCTTTTGGTAGTGCGGGTAGTTTTGCTTGGAGAGAGTGAGCACCTCACTCAAATAGTACACCGGGCGCTGAACCGGCAGCTCCTTGCCTTCTTCAGTGCGCTCCACCACGATCACGACGCTGATGACCCATGGAGTAGCTGCGATGTAGAGCAGCATTGGTTCTCGCGGAGCCGGCGCTGCCAAGATTGGCGCGGTAGACAAGGCTCGCTTGAGGTCGTTAAAGGCATCATCAGCGCGCTGGGACCAAACAAAATGGTATGTCTTCTTCATCAGCTGGTATAGCGGCATGGCTTTCTCCCCGACCCGGCTGACGAACCGGCTTAGCGAGGCCAAGCACCCAGCAAACTTCTGCACATCTCTGAGCTGGGTGGGTGGCTCTAGGGCCTCAATGGCTTTTATCTTCGAGGGGTTAGCCTCGATCCCTCGCTGGGAAACGATATAACCTAGTAGCTGTCCAGCCGGCACGCCAAAGGTGCACTTCTCAGGATTGAGCTTCATGCGATAGCGCCGCAGGTTGGCAAAGGTCTCCTTGAGATCATCCAGGAGTGTGCCGCTCTGCTTAGTCTTCACCACCACGTCGTCCACATAAGCGTGTACATTCCGACCAATCTGCCCCTGCAGACACCGCTGCATGGTTCGCTGGTAAGTAGCTCCAGCGTTCTTTAAGCCGAATGGCATAGTGACATAGCAATAAGCTCCATATGGGGTGATGAAGGATGTCTTGATCTGATCCGGCTGGTAGAGCGGGATCTGGTGATAGCCTGAATAGGTCTCCGGGAAGGACAGCAGGTCGCAACCGGCTGTGGAATCGATCACCTGGTCGATGTGTGGCAACGCGAAGGGATCCTTGGGGCAAGCCTTGTTGAGGCTGGTGTAATCGATACACATGCGCCAAGTGTTGTTCTTCTTCAGGACCAAGACTGGGTTCGCTAGCCAATCAGGGTAGAACACCTCCATAATGAAGCCGGCTGCGAGGAACCGGGCAATCTCCTCACCAATGGCTTTCCTTTTCTCTTCTGCAAAGCACCGCAGTGGTTGCTTGACCGGCTTGGCATCTGGCCGGACATTGAGTGAGTGCTCAGCCAGCTCCCTCGGCACACCTGGCATGTCCTTTGGAGACCATGCAAATATGTCCGATTCTCACGAAGGAAGCTGGTGAGCTCGCTTTCCTATTTAGCAGAAAGGCCGGTGCCGATGATGACGTACTTGGAAGGATCGCTCTCATCCAGCAGGATCTTTTTGGTGTCATTGGCCGGCTTGAACTGCTCCACCGGCGACTGGCGAGCCGGCACATCTTGCTGGGTCAGCTCCACGTGATGGAGGAGTTGTCGCTTCTCCTCGGCGACGACCATCGCCTCCGCCAGCTGCGAGCTCTCCTTGGCGCACGCCAGGGACTTCTGGAAGCTTCCCGAAATGGTGATCATGCCCCTGGGCCCTGGGAGCTTCATCTTCAGATAGGCGTAATGCGGCACCGCCATGAATTTGGCCAGAGCTGGGCGGCCAAGCAATGCATGGTAGGGACTGCTGATGTCCACCACCTCGAACCAGATGGGCTCGCGGCGGCTATTCCCCTTCTCCCCGAAGAGAACCTCCAGCTGCACCTTGCCCAAAGGGGTGTACGAATGCCCACGCACGATGCCATGGAAGGCGAGCCGGCTCGGTTTCAGCTGAGCAAGCGGGATGCCCAACTTCTCCAGTGAGCTTCGGTAGAGAAGGTTGATGCTGCTGCCACCGTCGATAAGCACGCGGGAGAACCAGCATGTGTGCGTATCAGACCGTATGTTGGGGTCCAAGACCAGAGAGTACTCTCCAGGGCTGGGCATTAGTGGCGGATGGTCTTCGCGTCCCCAGGTGATGGCCGCCTTGGACCAGTGCATGAACTGGGGCTTTGTAGGCATGACGGCGTTCACCTCTGCCTCATGCCAAAGGTCATTCCTTTTGTCTTTGCCCGGGGTAGTAAAGATGTGATATTGCTCAACATCCGCCGGAAAGTCTTCCTCGCCTTGATCCGGATCATCCGCAGCCGGCTCATGCTGCTGGTCCTCCTGACCATCAGCCGGCTGCGCTTGCAGACCTCCAGGGAGCTGCCGAGCGCGCTGCTCCAGCTCTCTCATGAAACGGCACTGACGCGTGGAGTGGGTCGCTTCCCTGCCAGGGGTGCTGTGGAACTGTTATCGCCATATTTTGGCCAAATGAGGAGATGGGCCATAATCAAGATGGGCTTGAAGGCTGGATCGGCCTTGCGCGTGGATTTGGGCTAATTGCCCGTGTATCTGTATGTTATGATAGATTACGTTTCGGTTTAAACAAGAGATAGAGTTGTTAGGTTTATTCCAAAGATATAAAGTCTCCGGACTATAAATGTGTACCTAGGGTTATTGAGAAAGGAGGACGATCACGTTCACAACAAACACAATCTCGGCGCATCGCCACCCCTTGTTTCGAGGGTTTCTTTCAGGTAAGCGTCGTGCTGCCTAGATCGCATCTCGCGATCTAGGCAGCATCTGCTTTTGTGTTATTTGGTGTTGCTCGTACTGAAGCCTTGTTGATGGCGAGTAATACTGTTATCATAGATCTGTTTGGGCTAGCATCGGTGCTTTTGGTTATGTTTGCTTAATCATGCTGCCCCTAGAGATCTCGCTGCCTTTGCATCTATTTTGGGTGTAAGGGCAGCATCTTGCTTGATCTTTATTCAGTCGATTCAATCTGTCATAGTTGTTCCTTGTTCTCCAAGGATTAGTTTGATATCCGCATGGTTAGGCCTCACAAACGGGTTGAACGATCCAGTAGTACGTAAGGATATGGTTTGCCAATTCGAGAGGAGTTGTTCCGGGAATTGACTCTACGTTGGTTTTTTGGCCTCCTCTAGGGTTAGTTTTCGGTTATCTTTCGTATCTACCAGGCTCAATTACGTGTGGGATGTTCCAATTATGTGGTGAAAGCGTTAAACTGTCGTAGATCGATTTGACTTGTATTGATAAAGCAAAACCCCATGTTATCGTAGATCCAATGCAGATCCATGGGACAATCGGCTACATGAGCCGATTCACAGGGAAACCTGAGAGCCGATCGAGGCTCGTATTTAATGTTTATGTGTCTGCCATGCAGGAAACTAATCGAAGCAATCCATCACCTTCCTGATCAGGTATAGGTCAGGTGGCACGCCCTTGCATCAGCCAGGACGTGTGCCGGAGTTTTGCGGGCCGTTGCCCGAGGGACCAGGGCCCACCAGCAGTTCTGGGAGCCTCCCGGCTCTTCGTGTTGCTCGTCGCTGCTCGCCGGTGGGTTTTGACAGGCAACACATTCTGGCACGCCCGGTGGGACACTCAACAACATCTGCATCAACATCTGACGCTGCGATGGGGGACAGACCAATCACGTACGACGATCTGCCTGATGAGCACAAGAAGAGGTATGATGATATCAAAGCTCTCTTCGAAGCCGATCTCATCGGCTCTTTTGAGAGGACCCGTAAGCATGGCATCAGGTGGAAAGGGTTCTCACCCGAAGGCGCTCTCGATGAGGTGGATCGGTCTGTTCCTTCAGAGGATCGCACCAGAGCTCTGCGACAGGAAGTCAATTACATGGTGGCTCATTCTCTTCACCGCCATTCTGAGAGCCTGGTGAACGCTTTCGAGCGCGTCGCGGTTCGCGTGGTTCAGGAGATCATGAAACATCAGTACTCTCCGTCGGGGCCTACCCTAGGGACTCACCAGGGAGAAAGACCGCTCCAGACCAGGCCACAGCTACCATTCACCCTTGCAACTCCGGAGCCACCGGGGTCACCGGCGTACGTCGTCTACAAGATTGGAGGTGATCCTGGCGATTACCAATTCCTGTTTGAACCACCTAAAGAAATCCCACATGGATATGTGTGCACATACGTGCCGGACTGCAACAGCCTGACGCGCACGAACCAGATTGCAACCGCAGGGATTTCTGGGGCAGGTGTTTCTGGAGGAGGGATTTCGGGAGCAGGGATGTCCGGGATGGACGCTGATAAACAGGCGTGGCTAGCTAAGTATGCCACCGGAACGAGTCATGAGAATTTAGCCCCTGCAGCTCAAACGGTGGAGCAAATCAGTACCATCTTGAGAGACCAGTTCGGCTTCGTGCCGAAGAGGAGAACAATCGGCTATTCCAAGCCGTACCCCAACGAGTATGATCTGATTCCGCTTCCACCCAAGTATCGGCTCCCTGAGTTCTCAAAATTTAATGGTTCAGAAGGGTCTAGCTCGATCGAGCACGTGAGCCGATATTTGGCACAGTTAGGCATGATTTTAGCATCGGATCAGTTACGCGTAAGGTTCTTTGCGCAATCTCTGACAGGACCAGCTTTTGGGTGGTACACCTCGTTGCCACCAGATTCGATCCGGACCTGGAAGCAGCTGGAAGAACAGTTCCATATTCAGTATCATTCAGAAGCTACCGAGGCTGGCATTGCCGATCTGGCGCAGGTGCGGCAGAAGCGGGGAGAAACGGTAGCCGAGTATATTCAGCGTTTCAGGACTGTCAAGAACCGATGTTATTCGGCTCGTTTAACTGAGAAAGAAGCAGTCGAGCTGGCCGTGTTGGGTCTCTCAGCACCGATCAAGGATCTGGCTTTCCAAGTAGAATACAATTCACTGGCGCACATGGTCCAGAAACTGACAATGTATGAGCAGCGCCACCCTGAGTTGTACCAAGACAAGTTCAAACGTCCGATAGGCCTGGTCGATACAGAAGAAGAGGATCTTGTAGAAGACCAGGAGATAGCCGTGGCTGAATGGGCTCGGGGAGCAGATCCTGTGTCCTGCAAATGGGTGAAACAGCAAGGGCCTGCAAAAGGGTTCGACTTCGATGTAAGCAAAGCTGAGCAGATATTCGATTTACTGCTGAAGGAAAAGCAGCTGAAGTTACCCGAAGGCCATAAAATCCCTACGGCGCAAGAGATGAACGGGAGATCATACTGCAAGTGGCATCACTCGTTCACCCACACCACCAATGATTGCAAAGAGCTACGTCGGCAGATCCAAACGGCGATAGAACAGGGCCGTCTGATCCTTGGGCAGTTCGCCATGAAAGTGGACACAAACCCGTTTCCTGGCATCAACATGGTAGAGCACAGCCACTCCACGAGGCGTCAGCTAGATTTCTCGTTCGATATTAACATGGCAGGGCCTGTGTACCACCAGGGTAAGTATAAGGAGGAAAGCGGCCACTCCTGGGGCAAAGAAAAGGAAGAGGCCGGTCCACGCGACCGGCCCCGTTATGACGATAGGCGGTATATAACCGAGGAACAAGTGAGAAGCGTGCGATATCAGAAGCCACACTCCACGCATCTCCTTAACAAGTATGAGCGTCAGTATGACCGACGTCGGCAGTACGACAGAGATGATGAAAGAGATCGTCGGACCGATGCATACGACGGGAGATACCGTCGGCATGATAGAGATGATGAAGGATATGAGCACCGCGCTAGGGGAAGGTCAAAGGAAAAGGAAGGCGTGGATAAACATTGGGATTGTCCTTTCTTCAAGTACTGTTGGGATGCGGGAATGAGCCGATTGCCTACAGTCGACAACTGCCCGGAATGTGGACAGCAGAAGGATGACACAGGTCCAGTTTTAGTGTTCAAGCGTCTAGGGCCTCTCCGGCCTCAGAACAGACAAGAGGAGTCATCTCGAGCAAAAGATCTCGAGGAGTCAGAGGATGAAGAAGAAGATAGATATCACCGGCCAAGGTGGTGTCCCGATGGACTCAGACACACCCGAAAGCGTAGAGTTCAGCGGCTACGTAGCTTGGAGGAAGCCGAAGCGCAGTACCTCCACACTTTAAGGAAAGCCCGGCCTGATCTGGCCGTGAAAATTCAGCAAACCTTGGAGACGGAGGCCCGTCCAAAAAAGAAAGAGTGGCGCCCCAAACCAGTAAAAGCCGATGCGAAGACATCGGCTGGCACAAACATGGTGTTCATACTTCCGTCAGAGTTTTGCGCTCCAAGAACCGAAGAACTACCAGTGGCACAGTTTGACTGCGGCCCACGGCCGGTTATCTTTGAAAAGCCACGAGAGAAGGGCTACAAACATCTGAAAGCCCTGTACCTGAGAGGTTATATCAATGGGCAGCCTGTCCGCAAGATGTTGGTTGACACCGGAGCGGCAGTCAATATAATGCCATACTCCATGCTGCGGCGTTTGGGACGCTCCACTGCAGATCTGATCAAAACCAACGTCACGCTAAGCGACTTCAACGGCCAAGCTTCAGAAACGCAAGGCGTTCTGAACGTGGATCTGACCGTGGGTAGAAAAACCATCCCTACGTCGTTCTTCATTGTTGACAGCAAAAGCACCTACGCTGTCTTGCTGGGAAGGGATTGGATTCACGCTAACTGCTGCATTCCATCCACGATGCACCAATGCCTGATACAGTGGGATGGAGATGAAGTGGAGGTCATTCATGCAGATGATTCGATCGAGATCTCAATAGCTGGCATGAACATTTGGGACGCAGAAGACCAAGAGCCGATCTCTGGAGTCAGTCTAGACGGCTGTGAGCGCATTGAAGCTACAAAAAACGGGGTGAGGCTGGTCTTATCCACTGGCCTGACAGAGTAGCAAAGCCCACGATTGTGCGTAGTAAGGCCGATCCCTGCGATCGGCCACAAAAAATAAAAAGCAGTGATCTTACGACAAGCATGTCATGTAGTCGTAGTAGGGAGATTCCCTACCATTGTAGAGCACAAATAAGTTGTAAACCTTCCTTGAGTAATGCAATCAAAAAGGGGGCCGATTCCGGCAATCGGCCCAAATTATCCTCACCAAACTTTTGGCCTGTGTTCAGCATCGATTTGGCAGGTGACGGAAAGCTGGGGTATGGGTTTACATCCGCTGATGAGCTAGAGGAGATTGACATCGGTCCTGGGGATAAGCCACGACCGACATTTATCAGCAAAAAGTTAGATCCGAATCTGCGGGGTCCGATGATAGCTTTGTTGAAAGAATATCCAGATTGCTTTGCCTGGGACTATACGGAGATGCCCGGGTTAGACAGGAGCATCATTGAGCATCGGCTCCCGCTTAAAAAAGGGTTTCGGCCATTCCAGCAGCGAGCACGACAGATGAAGGCCGAAATTTTAGAGGAAGTCAAGAAAGAGATCGAGAAAATGTTAAAAGCTGGGTTCATCAGGCCATGCAGGTATGCTGAGTGGATTTCTAGTATCGTACCTGTAGAGAAAAAGGATGGCCGATGGCGTGTTGCCATAGATTTTCGGGATCTCAATAGAGCCACTCCAAAGGATGAGTATCCGATGCCGGTAGCAGAGACATTGATCAACGCAGCTGCTGGTCATAAGGTCTTGAGCTTTATGGATGGCAATGCTGGTTACAATCAAATTTTTATGGCTCCAGAAGATATACACAAGACTGCATTCAGAGTCCCAGGTTCGGTGGGGTTGTTTGAATATGTAGTCATGACATTTGGACTGAAGAATGCCGGCGCCACATACCAAAGAGCCATGAATTACATTTTCCATGATCTGATCGGCAAGCTGGTGGAGATTTATATCGATGATATGGTAGTCAAGTCTGCTTCAGTACAAGGACACTTGGACGATCTGCGACGCGTCCTGGACCGAACCAGAAAATTCGGGCTACAGATGAATCCAAAGAAGTGTGCCTTCGGTGTGACGGCCGGTCAGTTCTTGGGTTTCTTGGTCCATGAACGCGGAATTGAGATCGGCCTGAAAAGTCAGGAGGCAGTGCGAACAATGAAGCCACCTACCACGAAGAAAGAACTGCAGTGTCTCATCGGCAAAATCAACTTCGTCAGAAGGTTCATCTCCAATCTGTCAGGAAGAATAGAGCCGTTCATGGGACTGGTGAAAATTAAATCTGATGAGGAGTTCCGCTGGGGGACAGAACAACAACGAGCCTTCGACGAGATCAAAGAATATCTAACGAAGCCGCCAGTGTTGGTTCCACCGCAGCAGGATAGGCCGTTCTACATTTACTTGTCGGTGGCTGACACGTCCATCGCCTCGGTGGTGGTGCAAGTTTATGATGGTCTGGAGCGAGTTGTGTTTTACATCAGCAGAAGGATGCTGGATGCAGAGACAAGGTATCCTGAGATCGAGAAGTTATGCCTCTGCCTATTTTTCACCTGCACCAAGCTGCGACACATCTTGCTGTCAGCAGAGATTATCATCATATGCAAATCAGATGTCATAAAACATATGTTGTCGGCTCCTGTGTTGAAAGGCCGACTCGGCAAATGGATGTTTGCATTATCGGAATTTGATATCCGGTATCAACCCGCCAAAGCGGTTAAGGGACAGGCGTTGGCCGATCTTATTGCTGAACGAATCAACACTGATATAGTAGCACTGTCTGTACGTGCATGGGCTATGTTTTTCGATGGATCGGCTTGTGATGATGGTTGCGGCATCGGCATTCTACTCGTGTCGCCCCGGGGGGCAACATATTCCTTCTCCATCAGGCTATCTACCCCTTGCACCAACAATGTCGTTGAGTATGAGGCAATACGCAAGGGAATGGAGTTGCTCATTGAAGCCGGAGCAGAAGCAGTGGAACTTTTTGGAGACTCCAAATTGGTGATTTCCCAACTCACGGACGAATACAAGTGTGAGAGCGAGTCACTCTTCCCATTATGGTTGCAATGCCGTGAGCTGATGGCACAGTTCAGGTATCTAAACTTTAACTGGATCCCGCGGTCGCAGAATACCGAGGCGAATGATCTTGCACAGATGGCTTCAGGCTACAAGGACATAGCAGATGGAACTGATGTTCAGGTACAGTTCCTGGAGGCGGACGACTGGAGAGCCGATATCTTCAATTACTTGAAAGATTCGGCTCGGGGGGCACCTAAACGGATAAGGTAAAAGGCCATGAAGTATGTGCTTATTGGGGATGACATGTTCTACAGGACTTTGGAAGGGTTACTGCTCAAATGTCTGGGGCCAACCGAGGCAAATCGGCTTCTACACGAGGTACACGAAGGCGCCTGTGGAACTCACCAATCGGCTCACAAGATGAAATGGTTGATCAGGCGATCAGGGTTTTATTGGCCCACCATGCTTGAGGACTGTTTTAAGTACTATAAAGGGTGTCAAGCATGTCAGAAATTCGGGAAGATTCAGATGGTACCTGCATCAGCGATGAACCCCATCATCAAGCCTTGGCCATTCCGAGGTTGGGGCATGGATATCATTGGCAAGATCAATCCTCCATCAAGCAAAGGCCACATGTGGATTTTGGCCATTACGGATTATTTCACTAAATGGGTGGAAGCCGTCCCTATGAAGTCAGTAAACTCGAAGGATGTTATCAATTTCGTGAAAGAACATGTCCTTCATAGATTCGGGATTCCCCAAACTATCACGACCGATGGAGGTTCGGTCTTCATTTCTCACGAGTTTAGAGAGTTCTGCGAGGACACGGGAATTAAGCTGATCCGATCATCTCCATACTATGCTCAAGCAAATGGACAAGCTGAAGCGTCCAATCAGAGCCTTATCAAGCTGATCAAGAGAAAAATCGACGAGCACCCTAGGCGTTGGCACGAGGTTTTGTCAGAAGCTTTGTGGGCGTATCGCATGTCATGTCATGGAGCGATAAAAACCTCGCCATACCATCTAGTCTATGGACAAGAAGCCGTATTGCCATGGGAGATTACGGCTGGATCGAGACGTGTCACTTTTCAGGACGATCTAACAACTGAAGAATATGCAGCCCTGATGAGTGACAGTGTTGAGGATTTAACTGAACTTAGGCTGTGGTCGCTCGAGAAAATTAAAGAGAACAAAGCCAAGGTAGCTCGTGCATATAATAAGAAGGTGAGACCAAAGGAGTTCCACGTTGGTGATCTGGTATGGGAAGCTGTATTGCCATTGGGAACTAAGGATGCAGCATACGGTAAATGGTCTCCAAGTTGGCACGGGCCATACAGGGTCGACCAAGTTTTCAGGGGCAACGCGTACATGCTTGAGGAGCTGGACGGTGTGAAATTCCCAGTGGCTGTTAACGGTCAGCATCTCAAGAAATATTTCCCAAGCATGTGGGATGATGGACAGTGAAATATGGGGGCCGATACATGAAATCGGCCAGTAAAAAAAAATATCCAGATTAATATTTCCCAAGCATGTGGGATGATGAACAGTGAAATATGGGGGCCGATACATGAAATCGGCCAAATAAAAAAAAAACAATGCACAGCCATCGACTCTCGAGGTTCAGACTGTTACGAGCAGGTGTCAGGTTACATGAATAAGCTACTGAAGGAATGCCTCGAAGGCACGGAGGGCGTCAGCACGGACACGATCCACCTCGGCGATCTCGGCTTCGTCATCATCGTCCTTGCCCGTCACTAGCTGCTTGCTCAGGGCACGTATTTCTGCCAGATCAGTCTTCAGTTGAGCTTTGAGGCCTTCTGCTTCGTCTTGGGAGCGGGTGATGAATGCTTCCTTGTCATGAATGAGCTTTTTAGTCGCCCGGACCTTCTCTTCGAGATCTTCCAATTCCTTTTTTAAGGATGCAAGCTCGGCGGTGCTGACAGAGGTGTCAGTTTTGGCATCCAGAGACGCCTTTTTCTCATTGAGCCGCTGACATTTGGCTGCAATATCGGCCTTCAGTGGGAGTTGGGCGTGGCGTAGATTGATCCTCTCACGAGCCAACTTCACCCTTGACCCGTAGAAAGACAGAGTCACAACTGGCCAAAGCTTCACCTGCAATGCTACCGGGAGTTGGTCCTTGATTTCGTCAAGAACACTCTTCACCTCTTCAGAACCCTCGACCAACTTCTCGATTGGGGAGGACAGCAAGGCTTTGAGACGCTGGAATTGAGGTAGAACAGCGCTTGCTCGTGGTTCATCGTTGGCAGCAGAGGGAGCTGGTTCGATGGATTCAGGGTCGAACGTCAGCAAGCCTGAGATATCACAACCCTGGCAGGCAGAAGTGGCGTCAGTATGCGTCAAACAGGGAAGGATGAGTCGAAAGAAGCGAACATACCTCTCCTGAGATTAGGGGGATAGCCGACGGCGAGACAATCGGCTCGTATGTTGTTGCTGAGGGCTTGGCCAGATTGGCAACCGTTTCATCTTCACCTTCAGGGATTACTAGCTCCAGGCTTGCGGAAGGCATCGGATTTTCCCCGACTTTCCCACTAGAAGTGTCATTCGTCTGCATGAAAGGTGCTTAGCCGATGTGAATAGCAATGAATCGGCATAAAAAAGGAGTGGTAAGAGTATGGAGGATAATTACTTTCGAAGCCTCCTGGCTCGAAGAAGAAGTTTGCAGTCCCTTGCGAGCCCTCTTGGGGCTCACAGCTTGCCCCGCCTCGACTGCTGCTCGGGGGGCAACAGGTTCAGGAACAGGCCTTTTCCTGGAAGCCGATGGTGGCACATCTGGCTGGCTCGGTGTGGTGGTTCTCTCAGAGTCTGCTGAGCTTGAATCTCCTCGATTGGATTGTGTTTCCTCGCTGGAGGTGTCTTCGATGGAGACCTGTAAGAAAGGGAGAGTTGGTAAGCACAAGCATGTTTACAAAGATAAATGAGATCAACTAAGGCATGAATCAGCGTACGTGCGAGCTCTCTGGAGAAGGGCTCCGGCGCCTCAAAGTTTTTTTGGCCACTACCTTCCTCACCGCCGTTCTTGTTTTAGTTGGAACTTGGGAGGCAGCTGACCCGGAAGTTGCTTGGCTCTTGGAAGCCGATTTTGGTGATATCGGCTGGTTCTGCATCACGACCTATTTCAAAGGTGGCGAGTTTTTACAGAAAATGACCACAGGAGCTGGTGGGAGGAATTCGAAGGGGGAGCCATCCTCGTTAGTAGGTTCTGGACCATCTTGTTGCTGCAAGGAGACAGAGCAAGATATTAAAAGAATCGTCCTGAGCTGCATCAAGAAAATTTACAAGTAGCAGTACCTGTTCTACGGGGATGTCATATTCAGCATCGAGCTGTTCCAGCAATGGTCCCAGAGCTCTCCTGAAGGCATGAGTCTTCCACATCGACCACCAGTTCTCAAAACCATCGGTTGATGAAGCGAAAGTGAGGTTGTTAGGAATTGGGATGGTCAGAGCATCGAAGAAAGAATAACACCTCTGACTGGTGAGAGGGTCGGGCAGGTCAGCTCTGCTCTCTGTGAGGTGGTGGAGAAAGAAATGAGGAGGTACTTGCCCAAGGCCAAATTGCCGAGCTGCTACGACCGGCTGGTAGAACTCGTATCCAGGCTTGATTATTCTGTTGGATGTGCTCATGCCAACTGGGAGGAAGCAGGGACGGATCACGGTGGAGAATAGTTGCCGAGTGCTAGTGTCATCGGCAAAGTTGTCCAGCCTGAAGGAGATTGGATTTTCAAAATTTTCCGATTCCTCCGTGTAAGGAAAGAAGATAGGATTACCTTCAGACCGGAGACCGCTGTGTTGGCGCTGGACGATTCCGCCATCTAATTTGCCGGCGGAGATGGATCTATGCGGTGGGGAATCTAGGGTTCGTGTCGCCGTAAGCCCGATTTGTTCAATGAGGCAATTGGAGATCTGAGTTAGCCTTTTTGAAGATGGTTGCAGGTTACCGTTGAAATTGGAAAGTGACCGCTCAGATTTGTCTAAATAAGCGACCGAGTTTGACCTTGCCAACGTTTGTGGGAAAAGCCGATGTGTTGCCATCGGCTCTTTGGGCTTTGACTTGGTTGATCATATCAAGCGTGGTATGGTGAAAGCCGATTCGTTACTATCGGTTTTTGGAACGTTGACCTATTTGACTATCGGCAAAATCAAATTGGGAAAAGCAAGCTTTGTTGATTCCAAAGACGGTTGTTTACAATGAAGCCGATTGCTTACAAAATGGAGATCTACTACTAGTACTACTACTACTAGTTCCTAATCTAGAAGGCGGCATCGTCGTCGTCGCCGTTGCCATTGCCGCCACCGTCTTCGCTGTCATCGGCGCTGCTGCCGGCGTAGTCCTCACCGCTGCTGCTGAAGTTGTCAGCGGGGGCCTCCTCGTCCTCGTCGTCGTCGTCGGTGTCCTCGCTGGACCCGGCGCGGAAGCGCTTCACCGGCGGGTATTCGTCGGAGGAGGTGTCCTCCTCTGCTTCTTCCTCATCATCGGAAGAGCCGATGTCCTCGCCCCAGGACACGGCGTCGTCGGCGCTCTCCGCCTCCAGTTCCCCGTCGATGAGGAGTTGGAGGTCCTCCTCGCCGTCGGTCAGGGACTCGTCGTCCTCTGACTGGGCGGCGAAGTCCCAGTCTCTCTCGTCCCACCATTGTGGGGCGAGAGCTTCGTACGCCGCCATTGGCGGGTGCTCCGGCGTCGGTTCCCGGTTGACGGAGTCGGAGGATTGGAAGGAAAGGCCGGATGTGTTGGAGGAAGAAGAGGAGGCCATGGCGGAGGAAGAGGGTTTTTTGGCTATTGGAGAAGAATGAGGATGCAAATGGTTCGGATAGATTTGAATAAGGGGAATAGTGGAAGATGGTTCAATGCCATAGCGGTTTTCGAGAATGTGGTGCCAGAGTTGTCAAATCGTGTACTGCGGAGAAGTTGAGAAGGCGAGGCATCATGATGAGGAGGCGATATGACGGTTCTGCTCTGCAACGCGTGACCCGATGAAGAAAAAATAGAGTGGTTTTGGAATTATTATTGCCAAAACCAGGGGGGCATGTGTTATCGCCATATTTTGGCCAAATGAGGAGATGGGCCGTAATCAAGATGGGATTGAAGGCTGGATCGGCCTTGCACGTGGATTTGGGCTAATTGCCCGTGTATCTGTATGTTATGATAGATTACGTTTCGGTTTAAACAAGAGATAGAGTTGTTAGGTTTATTCCAAAGATAGAAAGTCTCCGGACTATAAATGTGTACCTAGGGTTATTGAGAAAGGAGGACGATCACGTTCACAACAAACACAATCTCGGCGCATCGCCACCCCTTGTTTCGAGGGTTTCTTTCAGGTAAGCGTCGTGCTGCCTAGATCGCATCTCGCGATCTAGGCAGCATCTGCTTTTGTGTTATTTGGTGTTGCTCGTACTGAAGCCTTGTTGATGGCGAGTAATACTGTTATCATAGATCTGTTTGGGCTAGCATCGGTGCTTTTGGTTATGTTTGCTTAATCATGCTGCCCCTAGAGATCTCGCTGCCTTTGCATCTATTTTGGGTGTAAGGGCAGCATCTTGCTTGATCTTTATTCAGTCGATTCAATCTGTCATAGTTGTTCCTTGTTCTCCAAGGATTAGTTTGATATCCGCATGGTTAGGCCTCACAAACGGGTTGAACGATCCAGTAGTACGTAAGGATATGGTTTGCCAATTCGAGAGGAGTTGTTCCGGGAATTGACTCTACGTTGGTTTTTTGGCCTCCTCTAGGGTTAGTTTTCGGTTATCTTTCGTATCTACCAGGCTCAATTACGTGTGGGATGTTCCAATTATGTGGTGAAAGCGTTAAACTGTCGTAGATCGATTTGACTTGTATTGATAAAGCAAAACCCCATGTTATCGTAGATCCAATGCAGATCCATGGGACAATCGGCTACATGAGCCGATTCACAGGGAAACCTGAGAGCCGATCGAGGCTCGTATTTAATGTTTACGTGTCTGCCATGCAGGAAACTAATCGAAGCAATCCATCACCTTCCTGATCAGGTATAGGTCAGGTGGCACGCCCTTGCATCAGCCAGGACGTGTGCCGGAGTTTTGCGGGCCGTTGCCCGAGGGACCAGGGCCCACCAGCAGTTCTGGGAGCCTCCGGCTCTTCGTGTTGCTCGTCGCTGCTCGCCGGTGGGTTTTGACAGGCAACAGGAACTTGCATGGCTAGTCAAGCGTAGCATCGAGGGTGTACTTGCCCTCCTTGCACCCCTGACCGCTGCTCGCAGCCCCCGGGCCTCCTTGGTCAGTAGCCGCTCGCTTTGAGCTAGCAGGTCCCTTGGGAAGCATCTTCATGTGGTCCAGCCACAGATGGATGTGCAGGGCCAGCTGGCGAACTTGAGGCTCCAGCCCTGGAGTCGGCGCCGGGACTGGGCGCGGCCTGCCAGCTCCGCCAGCCAGCTAGGCACGACGACCTCGGGTGTTACTGCTCGGAGCGCGGCCGCCCTGTCCGCGCCCCCCAAAGCCCGGGCTTGCCGATGGCGACCGCTGGATCTGGCTAGGGCCCGCGGCGTCAAGTCCATGGCCGTGCTGCTGGCCGCGGACAAGCTCATCCGGCGCATCTCCATGCGCGTCATAGAACTCGCAGAGCGTGGTGCTCATGCGGCGCCGGGTAGCCTCCTCCTCGGCCGCCCTGCTGAGGAGAATGAGGCGCGTCCGCTCTAGGGCCTCTACAACCCGGGCGGAGTCGATGACGCGGTCGAGCGGTGCACGCAGGTCCATGATGGCGACGTCCGAGGTGTCCTGCTCTGGGAGTGGAGCGTTCTGCTCCTGCGGAGGAAGGCGTTCGAGCGGTGGGCGCGCGGAGCGCGGTGGGTCGCCGCCCTCCTCGTTTCCCAGGGCCATCACTTCGACCATGGCGCCAAAGTCACAGCTTTCGCCGCAACTCGAGCCTCCGTCGCTGAGAGGATCGAGGACGTCGGTTACCTCCTCCGGGAAGGGCTTGGCGACATAGAAGCAGTGGCTACCGATGTCGAGGAAGGAGCCGCTGCCGCCGAAGCCGCCCCCGAAGCAGGCCAAGTTGTCGCTGACGCAGTCGAGAGTGCCAAACCTCCAGACGAGGCCAGAGGCGACCCTCTCGCCGGGGATCAATGGGGATCCCGGCCGGAACTTGACTCCGGTCGTCGCCGCGCGTTGCCCCACGGTGGGCGCCAACTGTCGTGGGAATTTAGAGACAGTAGCCATGGGGATGGCTTAACAGAGGGGCTCGACGGTGGTGACGATGGGTCTGGCTCGGGATTGTGCCAACGGAGACACCTCGGTTACCCAGGTTCAGGGCCCTCCATGCCGGAGGTAAAACCCCTACTTCCTGCCTGCTTTCTATTAGCTTCACAGTGGTTACAACGCTCCTCGAGCTGTTCGTCTAGAGGAGGAAGAAGGAGAAGGATTCGATCCCCTAAGCTAAGGGCCCAGACCCCCTTATATAGGCAGGGGTCTGGTTACAGGTTAGGTGGCCGGCTGCCCGGCTGCCGGCTCCTCGCGGCTGCGTCTTCGGCGTGATCTTCTGGCCCTCCTCTGTCCCCTTCTGACAGTTGCACTTTATAAAGCGCATTTTCCCCCTTTGGACCGGCATCTAGGAGGCATAAGCCCTCCCTTTTTCCTTGGATCCTTTCATGGGGAAGACTCCTGATCGCTGGTTGGTGGAGTCTGGTCGTGGCGGGCGTCACTCCCGTCCTTTGCCTCTGTCGATCTTGTCGGGGCCAGGCCACTTTCGGCGATCCAGCCGTTGGAGGAATCTTATCTTCAGTGCCCGGCTCTGGCTCTCCTCGGTGGAGTAGCCAGCCGGCTGCTGACGCAGTCGGCCCTTTAGCTGGAGCCGGTCTTTCCTACTTGACGCCGTGGAGACTCCTGGGACGCCAGCCGGCAGACTGCGCTGCCCTTGGCATACCCCTGAAGTCATCCCCACGACATAGCATTAGGAATTAAAGCAAGCTATTGCACGAACAAAATAACTTCAGAGATATTGTAACCATCAACATCAAAATCAATTAAAGAAGCAGAGCTATTGTCTCCCATACTCTGAAAAATTTCAGCACTTTTTGTAGAAAAAGTTTTTGCAGTTTTGGGCTTTTTCGCACAAGGAGTAGGAGTTTTCTCTACACCAATCAAAGTAAGAGGATTGCTAGCATTTGAAACAACATCACTAGAGGTGGTAATAGTACAAACCTTCATATTTCTAGCCATCTCATCTTCTCTTTCCCACCTAGCATGCAATTCTGCTAACATCCTAACATTTTCATCAATTCTAACCTGGATGGCATTCAAAGTCTTGCTTTCTTTCACATCATGAGGCAAAACTTTTAGTTTCAGAAGTTCAACATCAAGAGCAAGGCTATAAACTTTAGAAGAAAGAACATCAATTTTACCCAACTTTTCCTCAACAGACTTATTAAAAGCAGTTTGTTTACTAATGAAGTCCTAGAGCATGACTTCAAGCTCAGAGGGCGCGCCCCTAGTGTTGTTGGAGGAATTACCATAAGAGTTGCCATAACCATTACCATTGGTAGAAGGATACGGCCTATAATTGTTGCTAGCAAAATTGTTCCTATAAGCACTGTTGTTGAAATTATTATTTCTAATGAAGTTCACATCAACATGCTCTTCTTGAGCAACCAAAGAGGCTAAAAGAACATTATTAGGATCAACATGAGATCTATCATTAACAAGCATAGCCATACTAGTATCAATCTTATCACTCAAGGAAGAGGTTTCTTCAATAGAATTTACCTTCTTACCTTGTGGAGCTCTCTCGGTGTGCCACTCGGAATAATTTACCATCATATTATCAAGAAGCTTTGTTGCGGCGCCCAAGGTGATGGACATAAAAGTACCTCTAGCATCTGAATCCAAGAGATTTCTTGAAGAAAAATTTAGTCCTGCATAAAAGGTTTGGATAATCATCCAAGTAGTCAGTCCATGAGTGGGACAATTCTTTATCATAGATTTCATTCTTTCCCAAGCTGGAGCAACCTGTTCATTATCAAACTGTCTAAACTTCATAATATCACTTCTCAAAGCTATAATCTTAGCAGGAGTATAATATTTTCCAATAAAAGCATCCTTACACTTAACCCAAGAATCAATACTATTTCTAGGCAAAGATAGCAACCAATCCTTAGCTCTTCCTCTTAAAGAGAGAGGAAACAACTTAAGATTAATAATATCACCATCTACATCCTTATACTTTTGTATCTCACATAGCTCAACAAAATTGTTGAGATGAGCTGCAGCATCATCAGTACTAGCACCAGAAAATTACTCTTTCATAACAAGATTCAACAAAGCAGGTTTAATCTCATAAAAATTTGCCTCTGGAGCAGGTGGCACAATAGGAGTGCAGATAAAATCATTGTTGTTGGTGCTAGTAAAATCACACAACTTGGTGTTCTCAGGAGTACCCATTCTAGCAAAACTAAAAGCAGACAAGTAAAAATAACAACTATAAAGGAACTAAGTTTTTGTATTTTTGATAAAAAGATGCAAGCGAAAATAAAGTAAAGCAAAACAATAACAAAGTAAAAGATTGGAAGCGAGAGACTCCCCTTGCAGAAATCCTCTTTCTCCCCAGCAACAGCGCCAGAAAAATTGCTTGATGGCGTGTAGATGACCACCCAGTTGGGAACCCCAAGAGGAAGGTATGATGAGCACAGTAGCAAGTCTTCCCTCAGTATGAAACCAAGGTTTATTGAATCAGTAGGAGAAAGAACCAACTTCCAAAGGTTGATGCTAACTGGCTTGGCGATGGCTCCAGACAATTTGTTTATGGCGCCTATCTGGGCGTAGCTCTGGCACCAACAACAACGTGGAACCTGCACACAACACAACCAAAGTACTTTGCCCCAACTAGCAGTGAGGTTGTCAATCTCACTGGTTTGCTGTTGATACGTCTCAAACGTATCTATAATTTTTGATGCTATATGCTTTTTTTTTGAAAGATTGATGCTATATGCTTGTTTATACACCATTTGCTTTGTGTTTTGTTACACTTCGTGGTGTTTTTATGCATTTTCCGGAACTAACCTATTAACGAGATGCCACAGTGCCAGTTCCCTGTTTTCTGCTGTTTTTGTGTTTCAGAAAAGTTACACAGGAAATATTATCGAAATTAGACAAAACAAAAGCCGAACCTCCTATTTTTACCGAAGCTTCAAGAAGACCGAAGATGAGACGAAGGGGGGCCAGGGGCCAGGCTCACCATGGGGTGGCGCGGCCCAGCCCCTGGCCACGCCACCACATGGTGAGGCCAGAGGGCCCACCTTCTGACACTGCCCTTTCGCCTATAAATTCCCCTCGACGGGAAAAACCTAAAGGACGGGAGGATCCAGGAGTTCTTCCTGGCACCCTGCCGAAGAGGGGAATCCCTGCCGGAGGCCTTCTCCACCACCATGGTCGCCTCCGGTGTGATGTGTGAGTAGTCTATCTTGGACTACGGGTCCATAGCAGTAGCTAGATGGTTGTCTCCTCCACCATGTGCTTCATGTTTAGATCTTGTGAGCTGCCCTACATGATTAAGATCATCTTTATGTAATTCTACATGTTGTGTTTGTTGGGATCCGATGAGTATTGGTACTATGTCAAGTTGATGTGCTGAATCATATATCTTATGTTATCTCTATGTTGTTTATGATTTTGCATGCTCTCCGTTGCTAGTAGATATCTTGGCCGAGTAGATGCTAGTGACTCCAAGAGGGAGTATTTATGCTCGATAGTTGGGTTCATGCCTCTAGTAATCTGGGGGAGTGATAGAAACCTCTAAGGTTGTAGATGTGATGTTGCCACTAGGGAGAAAACAACATTCTTGTGTCCAAGGACATTTGCTTTGTTTACTTTACGCACTTTGCTTAGTGCAGTCATCTGTTGTTCGCAACTTAATACCCAATGTTTGCTCAGACGACATTCGGAGGGTGGATTATTAGTCATAGATGCAGTTGGATTACAATCTATGTAATTTGTCGTATTGCCCAGAGTGAATTTCATAGTGATCCTCATGACACATATACGTTATCTTTATTCTATCAATTGCCCAACTATAATTTGTTTACCCAACATATTGTTATTTATCTTATGGAGAGACACCACTAGTGAACTGTGGACCCCGGTCCAATTTCCTTTACATTGCTATACCGTTTTACTTTTACTCGCACTGTTACTTTCTTGCATACTATTATCCTTTTACCACTCAATACGCTCAATCCTTTGTTTACAGCAAACCGGTGAGATTGACAACCTCATCGTAAGTTGGGCGCAAAGTTCTTGGTTGTGTTGTGTGCAGGTTCCATGTTACTGCTAGGTGAAGAAGCTCCTACGTCAACTACGCACCAGCAATATTTCTGGCGCCATTGTCCGGAGTGTCGCGAAGCTAGCAAGCATCACCTTCTGACATTTGGCAATCTCCTACTAGTTTGATAAACCTTGGTTTCACAACTAAGGGAAGACTTGCTACTGTGCTCATCATACCTTCCTCTTGGGGTTCCCAACGGGCTGTTACTTACAAGCCATCAAGTAATTTTTCTGGCGCCGTTGCCGGGGAGGAAGAAGACTTCTGCAAGGGGAGTCTCTCACGCACAATCTTTTACTTTGTTTTTGTTTTGATTTTTATTTTTGCTTGCATCTTTTTATCAAAAGTACAAAAAATAGTTTCTTTATAGTTGCTTTTACTTGCTTGCTTTTAGTTTTGCTAGAATGGGTACTCCTGAGAACACCAAGTTGTGTGATTTTACTAGCACCAAAAACAATGATTTTATCTGCACTCCAATTGCGCCACCTGCTCCAGAGGTAAATTTTTATGAGATCAAACCTGCTTTGTTGAATCTTGTTATGAAAGAGCAATTTTCCGGTGCCAGTTCTGATGATGTTGTAGCTGATCTCAACAATTTTGTTGAGCTATGTGAGATGCATAAGTATAAGGATGTCGATGGTGATATTATTAAGCTAAAGTTGTTTCCTTTCTCTTTAAGAGGAAGAGCTAAGGATTGTGTCGTGGGGATGACTTATGGGGCATGCTATGTGCCGAGCTATTTGTCGGCTGGCATCCCAGGAGTCTCCACGGCTCGAAGACAAGAGGACCGGTTCCGCCTGGAGGGCCGGCTGTGCCAGCAGCCGGCTGGCGATTCCACCGTGGAAGGCCGGAGCCGGGCGAGACTCCCAGGCTCGCCCATCGGCATTGCGCATCCACCTGTGGCTTGACCACGCCGAGACGCACCCCAGAGGATCTGCTAGCTCAAAGCGAGCGGCTTCTGACCAAGGAGGCCCGGGGGCTGCCGGAAGCGGTCATGGGTGCAAAGAGGGCAAGTACACCCTCGATGCTGCACTTGATCAGCCGTGTAAGTTTCACACCTCCCCGGGCAGGGAAGCGACCCACTCCACGCGTCAGTGCCGTTTCATGAGAGAGCTGGAGCAGCGCGCTCGGCAGATCCCTGGTGCATCGCAAGCGCAACCGGCTGGAGGTCAGGAGGACCAACAGCAAGGCCCGGCTGGAGGCGAGCCGGACCAAGACGATGACTTCCCGGCGGATGTTGAGCAATATCATATCTTCACTACCCCCGGCAAGGACAAAAGGAACGACCTTTGGCATGAGGCAGAGGTGAACGTTGTGATGCCGGCAGAACCCCAGTTCATGCACTGGTCTGAGGCGGCCATCACCTGGGGCGCGAGGACCATCCATGGCTAATGCCCAGCCCTGGAGAATACGCTCTGGTTCTGGACCCAGTTGTGTGCTCTGATACGCACATGTGCCGGTTCTCCCGCATGCTCATCGACGGCGGTAGTAGTATCAACCTTCTTTACCGGAGCTCTCTGGAGAAGTTGGGCATCCCGCTTGCTCAGCTGAAACCGAGCGGGCTCACCTTCCAGGGCATCGTGCCTGGGCATTCTTGCACCCCTTTGGGTAAGGTGCAGCTGGAGGTTCTCTTCGGAAAGAAGGGGAATAGCCACCGCGAGCCTATCTGGTTCGAGGTGGTGGACATCAGCAGTCCCTACCACGCGCTGCTTGGCCGTCCAGCCCTGGCCAAGTTCATGGCGGTGCCACATTACGCCTATCTGAAGATGAAGCTCCCAGGACCCAGAGGCGTGATCACTGTCTCGGGAAGCTTCAAGAAGTCCCTGGCATGTGCAAAGGAGAGCTCGCAACTAGCAGAGGCACTGGTTATCGCCGAAGAGAAGCGGCAGCTTCTACATCATGTGGAGCTGGCCCAGCAAGATGTGCCGGTTCGCCAATCGCCAGTGGAGCAGTTCAAGCCGGCTAACGACACCAAGAAGATCCTGTTGGACGAGAGCGATCCATCCAAGTACGTCATCATCGGCACCGGCCTTTCTGCTAAATAGGAAAGCGAGCTCACTAGCTTCCTCCGTGAGAATCGGGACATCTTTGCATGGTCTCCAAAGGACATGCCAGGTGTGCCGAGGGAGCTGGCTGAGCACTCACTCAACGTCAGGCCGGATGCCAAGCCGGTCAAGCAACCGTTGCGACGCTTTGCAGAAGAGAAGAGGAAAGCTATTGGCGAGGAGATCGCCCGGCTCCTTGCAGCCGGCTTTATCATGGAGGTGTTCTACCCTGACTGGCTTGCAAATCTAGTCTTGGTCCTGAAGAAGAACAACACTTGGCGAATGTGTATTGACTACACCAGCCTCAACAAGGCTTGCCCCAAGGATCCATTTGCGTTACCACGCATCGACCAGGTGATCGATTCCACAGCCGGCTGCGACCTGCTGTCCTTCCTGGATGCCTATTCAGGCTACCACCAGATCCCGCTCTTCCAGCCGGATCAGATCAAGACCTCCTTCATCACCCCATATGGAGCCTATTGCTACGTTACCATGCCGTTCGGCCTGAAGAACGCTGGAGCCACTTACCAGCGAACCATGCAGCGATGTCTGCAGGGGCAGATTGGGAGGAACGTGCACGCCTATGTGGACGACGTGGTGGTGAAGACTAAGCAGAGTGGCACGCTCCTGGACGACCTCAAGGAGACCTTCGCCAACCTGCGGCGCTATCGCATGAAGCTCAACCCTGAGAAGTGCACCTTTGGTGTGCCGGCTGGACAGCTCCTAGGTTATATCGTTTCCCAGCGAGGGATCGAGGCTAACCCCTCGAAGATAAAAGCCATCGAGGCCCTAGAGAAGCCCACCCAGCTCAGAGATGTGCAGAAGTTTGCTGGTTGCTTGGCCTCGCTTAGCCGGTTCGTCAGCTGGCTCGAGGAGAAGGCCATGCCGCTGTACCAGCTGATGAAGAAGACAGACCACTTTGTTTGGTCCCAACGTGCTGATGACGCCTTCAACGACCTCAAGCGAGCCTCGTCTACCGCGCCAATCTTGGCTGCGCCGGCTCCGCGAGAGCCAATGCTGCTCTACATCACGGCTACTCCACGAGTCATCAGTGTCGTGATCATGGTGGAGCACACCGAGGAAGGGAAAGAGCTGTCGGTCCAGCGCCCGGTGTACTACCTGAGTGAGGTGCTCACTCTCTCCAAGCAGAATTACCCGCACTACCAGAAGGTCGCGTACGGCATGCACATGGCGGCCAAGAAGCTGAAGCACTACTTTGAGGAACACCCAATCACGGTGGTGAGCACCACTCCACTCTCGGAGATCATCGGGTGCAAGGACGCGTCGGGAAGAGTGGCCAAATGGGCGATTGAGCTCGCAGCTCATACCATTCAGTACAAGCCCAGGACGACGATCAAGTTGCAGATCATAGCGGATTTCTTCGCTGACTGGGGAGAGAACCAGTACCTGCCGCCGGCTCCAGACTCCACCCACTGGCGCATGCACTTCGATGGCTCCAAGCTGCTCGGGGGCTTGGGAGCCGGCGTCGTCCTCACCTCTCCCAAGGGAGACAAGCTGCAGTACGTGCTGCAGATGCACTTCCGTGTGTCGAACAATGTCGCCGAATACGAAGCCCTGGTACATGGGCTCAAGATGTCCAAGCAGATCGGCATCAGGAGGATCCTCTGTTTCGGAGACTCCGACCTGGTGACGCACCAGGTCTCAGGGGATTGGGACGCCAGGGACGCCAACATGGCCTCCTATCGCTTCTACGTGCAGCAGCTCGCCGGATTCTTCGAAGGCTGCGAGTTCCACCACGTCCCCAGAGCGAACAACGACGAGGCGGACCAGTTATCCAAGATCGGCTCCACCAGGCAGGATATCCCAGCTGGGGTGTCACTGGAAATCATCCGCAAGCCGTCCATCAAGCCCTCGCCGGAATCTCCATCCATCTTTGTGCCAGGAGATCTCTTCCCGGCTTAGGTGCCGCCACCGGACCCGGGGGCTGCCGACTCGGCGCTGAAGGAAGCAGCCGACCAGCCCAGCGTGGCCAGCTCGGCGAAAGACATGGGGACTGCCGGCTCCGCGCCCGCTCCCCCAGCCGGACAACCAGACGAGGCCGGCTCGATGACGGACCCGGGGGCTGCTGATCCTCTGGTCGCCAGTGTCTTCCACATACGGGAGATACCTTCCTGGGCGGAGCCATTCTCCAACTACCTCATCACTGGGGACTTGCCGCAAGACGAAGCGGAAGCTAGGCGAATTCAACGTCGAGCTAGGGCGTACACCATCATCAACAGCGAGTTGTACAAGCGCAGCGTGTCAGGCATCTTCCAGAAGTGCATCGAGCCGGAAGAAGGGATAGAGCTGCTAAGAGAGATACACCAAGGGGAGTGCGGGCATCACGCATCTTCCAGAGCCTTGGTGGCCAAGGCCTTCCGCCATGGTTTCTACTGGCCAACGGCCAAGCAAAATGCAGAGCAGCTGGTGAAGCAGTGCAATGGGTGCCAGCGCTTCTCGAAGCACAGGAACACTCCAACGGCAGCCCTCAAGACCATCCCGCTCACCTGGCCGTTCGCTGTCTGGGGCCTGGACATGGTAGGGCCATTCAAGACTGCACCCGGGGGCTTGACACATCTGTTGGTTGCTGTGGACAAGTTCACCAAGTCACTAGTAGGAAAACCCTTATAGGTGGGATGAAATTCTGTGGCGCACTAGCCAGCAGTGCGCCACAAAAAATAATTCTGTGGCGCACCAGTCAGGGTGCGCCACAAAAATACAGCATTTCTGTGGCACACCAGAAGGACATGCGCCACAGAATTTTGGTGGGGCCCACTCCCTGCCAGCCCCAATCATTGGTTCCACTAATTATGTGGCGCATCTAGTCTGGTGCGCCACAGAATTAGGACATTTTGTGGCGCATCTGATCTGGTGCGCCACAGAATTACCTAATTCTGTGGCGCATCTGGTCCAGTGCGCCACAGAATTAGTGTAATTCTGTGGAGCACTTCACCAGATGCGCCACAGAATTAGCTCGTCCCACACCTTTAAAGTGCCAACCTCCCACACCTCCCACACTCCCAAGCCATTCATCTTCCTCTCCTCCATCTAGATCCAGCTCTAGGTCCCTTCCCTCTCATCCCATTTTGGCCATAGTTTTCACTTTCTTTGGTACTTATTGTACTTACTTTGGTTGATACATAATTGGCGGTGAGGAGAAGCCTCTCCGTACTCTCTCCTCCTCTCCAACTCATCGATCGCGGTCTCGTCTCGGTATCGAATCTACAAGGTGAGTATTTGGAGGGGACATGCATGCGCATGTTGATCTTGTGTATGGATGATTGTTGCACGTGAAGCGCTTGTGTGTGTGTGCCGGTGTGGTGCATGGATGTTTGTCGAGACGTTGATTCATTTCCGTTTCGGCAAATTTTTGCACTACCCATACATCCTACCTTTAGGAGAGGTCATGCTGAATTTTTCCGCTCTATGTATACCTTTAGGAGAGGTCCATGCATGTGTGTGCATGTGTTGCGGTTCTAATTTTCTGCTCTATGTATACCATTTGCAGACAACCATGGTCCTCTCGATGAGTTCCGCTCGAATTAGTAGATACAAGAAAGACGCGAAGGAGGACACGATTCGGAACAATAGGCGCCAGATAAGATGTCCGTGTCGATCATGCAAACTCGAGCGCTGGATCAACCCTGATTCCGGACAACTGGAGGAGCACCTGCTGAGGCGCGGTTTCATGAAGGACAACCAGGCGCGGCCGGCCCCAACAAATGGTGCGCATGAAGACCATGGTGGCGAGCGAGATGACGAAGCACCACATGTCGGTGGAGAATATCATCATGAAGAAGAAGTCGGCGGAGAAGATCATCATGAAGTAGAAGTTGTCGGCGGAGAAGATCATGATGAAGAAGAAGATTCTGGCGCGACTCCGCTAATTTCGGCCTTGCGGGACTCTCATGTCAAGATCTGCTCCTCCATGAGACGAGCAACGACAGAGCTGCAGCCAGAAAGAGAGCCAAGCTGGCGCAAATGGAGAAAGACGGGATGACTCCGATATTTCCTGGGTGCCGTCCGCAGGATACGCGCTTGCATGTAACGCTTGATTGTCTGCAGATGAAGACGCAGAACAAATGGACCGATTCCAGCTTCAGCAAGAACATGAAATTCTGGCACGATCATCTCCCAGAGGGGAACACATTGCCAAGTAGTATCGAGGAGGCCAAGAAAGTTGTGTGCCCTCTTGACCTACCGCATGAAAGATACCACGCCTGCATCAATGATTGCGTGATTTATCGGGGGGAGTACAAGGACATGACCACATGTCCGGTGTGCGGCCACGGACGGTACAAGGTTGGGAACAAGAAGGTACCTCAAAAAGTGGTATGGTACTTTCGTATCACTCCCCGTCTGCAGCGGTATTTCGTGGACCCTAAGGAGGCAAAGCTCATGCAATGGCACGCGGAAAGGGAGAAGCCCGAAGAAGATCCGGAGATGGGCTATATGCTGACACACCCATCAGACACTGGCCAGTGGGAAGCATTGGACATTGCCTTCCCTAGGTTCGGGGGCGACGGAAGGAACATCAGGCTGGGTATGAGCACCGATGGACTCAATCCGTTCGGCAACCAGAGTAGCACGCATAGCACCTGGCCTGTGTTTGTATGGCCTTACAACCTACCCCCATGGCTGTGCACCAAGCAAAGGTACATACACCTGAGTATTCTCATTCAGGGGCCGAAACAACCAGGTGTCGACATGCATTTGTATCTCGGGCTGCTGAAAGAGGAGTTAGACACGTTGTGGAAGACGCCACCCCGTACGTGGGATGCCTACAGTAGAACTTATTTCGATATGAGAGCCGCGTTGATCACGACGGTCACGGACTATCCTGGTTGCGCATACGTATCTGCCCAGGTCAGCCACGGATTCTGCGGCTGTGTGAAGTGCATGGACGAGACCCCGCATCTACAGCTACCAAGGGATCCCGGGTCCTCGAAAACCGTGTACCCAGGTGCTCGAAGGTGGCTTCGCTTGGATCACCCGTGGAGAAAACGCGGTGATCTGTTCAATGGTAAAGATGAGCCCGATGGACCCCCGCGACAGAGGAGCGGTGCAGAAATCGACGATCTTCTAAAAAATTGGAAGGAGTGCCCAGCGTCGGGAAAGAAGCGACCGAAGCCAGAGCCGCTGCTCGGTGTATGGAAAGCGAAGTCTATTTTCCACGACTTGGAGTACTGGAAGGTCCTCCGCACGCCCCACAGCCTCGATGTCATGCACATTACGAAGAACGTTACCGAGAGTCTGCTTGGCACTCTTTGCAACTCGGAAAAGTCCAAGGATGGGCCGAAAGCAAGATACGATCTGAAACATTTTGGCATCAGAAAAGCTCTTCAAGCCCCCGATACTGATGACAACGACGACGATGATGATGATGATGATCAGACGGAAGGGACTCAACGTCTCCGTAAAAGGGCTAAGAAGAACGCGGTGGTGCTTCCCGCTGCCTGCTTCACAATGAGTCCGGAGGAGCTCGAGCAGTTTTTCAGGTGCCTCCTACGAGTGAAACTTCCTCACGGTTACTCGGGGAATATAAGCAGATATCTAGACGTAGCGAAGAAGAGGTTCACCGGGATGAAGTCTCACGATTGTCACGTGCTCATGACGCAGATACTTCCCGTTGCGATCCGAGGGATAATGGACGAGCACGTCCGTGATACGCTGTTTGGCCTTTGCAACTTCTTTGACGTTATCACCAGGAAGTCGATCGGCGTGAGGCAGCTCAAGATGCTATAGGATGAGATCGTGGTGATACTATGTGAGCTCGAGATTTACTTCCCGCCCGCATTCTGTGATATATGCGTCCATCTCCTTCTCCATGTCGTTGATGACATCAGGCAGCTCGGCCCGACGTTCCTCCACAACATGATGCCTTTCGAAAGGCAGAACTATGTCATGAAAGGATACGTTCGCAACAGGGCCCGTCCAGACGCAAGCATGGCCAAGGGGTTCCTAACCTACGAGTGCATCTCCTTCTGCCAGAATTATCTAAGCACCGAGGACGACCAGGATCATGTTGGTCTGCCCACCAGGACGCACCTCGGCAGGCTCGCTGGAGTCGGTCACCGCGAGGGCTACCGCTCAGTCCATGTGGGCATTGTCAATCGACGCGACGACTTTGAAAGGGCTCACCGGGTCGCGCTACAACACTTAAAATTGGTCGAACCTTTTGTGCAAGAGCACAAAAGCATAATCGAGCAGAATTACATCGATATGAGCCGGCCAAGGAAGATGGGAGACGTAACCAAAGAGCACAACTCCGGCTTCACGCTTTGGTTTAAGCAAAGTCAACTGCTTCAAGCACAGAGCAGAAGGCCTTCTACCGAAGATGAAAAACTCATATACACCTTATCACAGGGCCCCGGGCATAACGTAAGGACCTATCAGGGGTACGACATCAACGGTTACAGATTCTACACCGAGGAAAAGGACAGAAATAGTGAAAATCAAAACTCAGGAGTAACTATGCTATCATACGCCGATGATGAGACTAGTGTCAAGGAAAGATTTTTTGGAAGGACCGAGGAGATATGGGAGCTCAATTACTGTGGAGAGACGGTGCCAATGTCCCGTGTGAGATGGGCCAAGAAGGTCGAAAAAGAAGGCCGATATTTCACCACCATGGTTATACCGGATGCCAAATCGAAGAACGCATCCGTGAAAAATGAGCCATGGGTACTCGGTAGCCAAGTTGACCAATGCTTCTTCATCACCGACCCGTCGAGGCCTAGCCGTGTTGTCGTGAGGAGGGGCAAGAGGAGCATCATAGGAATGGAAGGAGACGCAAACGAGGAAGACTTGGACAAGAACGGTGACCCAAAGATCGAGGAGGAATTCGACAAGCACTTCGACATGCCTACTACTAGTAAAGTAAGAAGGAAGACCTCCCTACCTACTAAAGGTTGTCCGTTCACACAAAGAAATCTCAAGGTGGCCGGCATAAAGTATTCAACCGCCAACAAGAAGGGCAAGAAGATCGTGAAGAAACGCTAAGCTAGCTCGGAACCGGACGGAGAAGACTTTTTTGGTGTGTGTGATCGAGACTTTTTTGTGTATGCACATTCCAAAGCATAAGGCTTATATTTTTAGAAACTATCGACAACTATAATATTATATAGACATCATATGAAAATTTGGTCAAACTTCATGTTCTTTGAATTTTTAGAAAAAATATAAGCCTTATTCATTGAAACAGAGGGAGTAATAACTAAAATAATTAAAAAAAAGGAAATAAATTCTGTGGCGCATCTACTAGTGGGATGCGCCACAGAATTAGCTAATTCTGTGGCGCATCCCACCAGTAGATGCGCCACAGAATATTGACACTTAGTAAAACTGGGGATCCATCCCCTCCCCCGCGCAACTGCTTCTTCTCTCTCTGTTCCCCTGCCAGATCGAGATCGACTCCCTGCATCGCGTCCACCCTCGCCACCGCCCCTCTCGAGCGTCGTCCCTCCCGAGAGTCATCCCTCCTCCGCTCCTCGCCCCTCTGGAGTGCCGCCCCTCCTCGCCCCTCTGGAGCGCCGCCCCTCCAGATCGCCGAGTCAAGTACACCTACGCCCACGGCGCCGGCCACCACCCCCTCCCCCGCCCCACCAAAGCCTGCCCTGCCTCCGAGCCGCACGGCGCTCGACCTCGCCGTCGCATTCGACCCCGCTAACAAGGTCAGCGTCTCCCACGCGCTCGGCTCGGGCGGCTGCCGAGTCAAGTACACCTACGCCAAGAACGGCCTGGGAGTTCGCCATCGCCAGGAGGTTCGACGGCGGGGACGCTGTGAGGGGCACCTACCAGGCCTCCACGAAGCAGCTCGGGCTCGAGTGGACAAGGAGCTCCAGCGTCGGGGGATCCTTCAAGGTATGTTGAATTTGCATGTGGTTCAGTAGAATTCCATGTATATAACTCAATTCGTAGATTGCCTTGCTTTTGTCTGTGTTAGTATGCATAGAAGATACTACACCTCTATTCCGTTCTAATCGATGCATGAGCTGTGGTAAGTTCACATGCATAGAAGATACTACACCTCTATTTTTATGCTGCTCTGTGGATATGACAACGCATGATAATGGTTTTCTGTAGTATTGGATGAGAGCAATGTAGACTCCCAGTAGCTAATTCCCGTGTTCCCAGTAACTCATCCTTCCGCAAAAGCCAAGCACACAACAGAATGAATAAGCATTAGGTTGTCTAGTTAAGCAGCCGTTTTCTCTTAGTTATGCGTTTCCTGGCAACAATATTTCTTAAATTTGTTTCGCCTGCCTATGCATTGGTAAGTCCAAGTAGGATTTAGACTTAAACAATTTTAGTCAATCTTTCTGCACTCATCCAAAATTAGTTTAGTCAATATTTCTGCACTCACTATACACAGCCATAATATCATTTTGATGGGGACTTAGGTAGAATTTCATGTGCATAACTCTATTTTCAATCGTTTAGTATCCACGAGAAATTCATCGCAAGGAATATATGGTTTACATTATACATTTTGGTTTTAATTAATATCTTATGCTAGTCTGTGAATATTGCTGCTGTTATGTGTTATGCAATGAGATATTTTGACCATAATCTGCTGTTATATATGCTTATGAGATGCTGTCAAGTGTGGATGAATAAACTGAGTTGCCCATTTCTCCCGAAGTGTTGATTCGCTTCCGTTTCGGTTGAGAAATGGGCACTCATAGGTAGAAAAATTAGCAAAAGTCATGCCGAAATTTTGAATTTTTCCGTTGCATTATGTACTAACTATTTGCCTCTTTTTAATGAAGTGCAAATAAACATGTCGGGCACTTCTAACCCTAAGAGCCAGGAGGAAGTCGCCAGAGAGGCCAACAAGGAATGGTGGGAGGAATATGATGAGGGAGAGGGCCGGGGGGGCGCCGCCGATCGCGGCGATGAGGAAGAGAGCTGGGGGGCTGCCTCCGAGAGCGGCGATGAGGAAGAGGGCCGGGATGACGCCGCCAAGACCGGTGAAGAGACCACCGACCGCACGGAAGGTGATAGCGGCGGCAACCCTAAGGAGGCCAAGAAGAAGAGGAAGGCGAAGAGGCCAAGGGCGGATCGGAGGCCGCAAGTGCTAGCCAACATCACCGATCCTTTCACGTTGGTCTCCGAAAGTGGCCTACCCTTGGAGCCTTCTAAGGTTGCCAAAGGGTACGCGATTCAACTAGGGTGCATCGTCCGTGAAACCGTGCCGCTCAACACTCAAGACCTCAGAAGCGAGGCCAACGCGGCTTTGGCCGCAACCCTCCTCCAGAAGCTTCACCAACGATACACGTTCCCACAGCCGTTCAATAAAAAGGTGGCCTCTTTAGCTCTCACGAAGATGAGCACCGCCTTGAGCAGCTAGAAAACCCGGCTGAAGGACAAGATCAAGAAAGGTAAAAGCTGGGAGCAGATAAGTCGCAAAGACCCGACGCTCTCTAGAGAAGACTTCGAAGCATTCAAGTCGTCCTTAGAGACTGATGAGGCTAAAAAATGGACCGCCTGGGGGAAGAAAATGCAGGAATTGAACCTAGGGGCTCACCGTTGCGGAAGCGGCGGTTACCGAGGAAAACAGCCCACTTGGGACAAGGAGGATGCCGAGATGATACGTCTGGGCAAAGAAAACCCCTGGCTAAAAATCGCGGATATACAGACTAGGAACTATGTTCGGTCCCGCTACTACTTAGACTAGGAGACGGGGGAATTTGTTACGGATTACCCCGACGTGAAGAAGTTCGAGAAACTCCTGGTAAGGATAGTCTATATTATTATTGCGCTGATCTTATTAAGCAATGAAGCCAAATGGGCTAACCTTAAGTTCCTTTGTCTGAAGGACGATGAGTTGAAGGCTAGTACTACGGCTGGCCCGTCGTCCCAGGGGTCGACGGAACCGTGGGACATGCCTTTCAACAGGGCGACGAACGCATACAAGGAATGGGACCTGGACAAGCCACCGACGTCGGATGGCCGTGTGTCCGGCTTTGGCACAAGTATGAAGGTATCCGAGTACTACGGATCGGATGCAAAGTCGAGAAAGGAGAGGAGGTCGACTAAGCAGGATAAAGCCGAGGTTCAAGAGCTGAAGAAGAAGGTGGAGTCACTAGAGAAAATAGTGGACCCGACCGAGATGAGTAAGTTAGTGGACGAGAAGCTGCAGGAGAGGCTCCGGCAGATCATCCCCCCTGGTTTGATGGAGGGGTTAGCTGCTTGGAATGCGGCAGGTCAACATGGGCCGATATATGTGCCCAGCGTCAGCGGCAGTAACTCAAGTCACCAAGTGTCACCGCTGGTGACCCCGACGCCACCGCTCCACCTGGTCGCATCGACGCCCCCAACCGCGGAAGCTGATAGGGTGGTGGTGCCTGATAATGCACTCGAGAGTGAGCGGCCCGGCGCCGGCACCGACGCCCTTGTATCAACATTAGCAGAGATCAACGCCATCAAGAAGGTAACTCATTAGTTAGTCCTCCGCGTCATCTTCTTTAACTATATATGCCTTGCGCTGATCTTATCCAACATGCCCCTAACTCAGGACGAACCTTGCATACTCCTGCATGTGGTGGAGCCCGGCGGCAAGTTGATGGATGTTGCTAGCGGCACTGTCATGCCCAGCCGAACTATGCACCACAGAAACATTGCAGATCATTTGGTGAAGGTGAAGTTGGCAATGGTAGTGCCGGAGTACCACAACCTCCTCCCCCCCCGATCAACCTCCGGGCACAGACAAGGACGGCGTTATGGTCCTTGGGAATTGCATCGGCTGGCTTATGACATGGCCGAAGAACCAGATTCGTCTGGGTGGGGGTCTTCCGAGTGTCAGGCGCAACATCGGCGCCACCTCCCCTATCATCCGGCCCAAGGTCGTCCGGCCCGGCGCCGGCCCCACCCTTAAGGAACCGGCGGTCGCCGCCGCCACTACCCTGAAGGAACCGGCGGTCGCCGCCGCCACCCGAAAGGAACCGGCGGTCGCTGCCGCCACTACCCTGAAGGAACCGGCGGTCGCCGCCGCCACCCGGAAGGAACCGGTGATCGCCGCTACCACCACACGCCACCAACAGCTGTTGGGAAAGCTTCCGCAACGACCGTCGACCAAACGCAAGGTACGCCAAGCGGCGGCATCGCAACCGCCACCACCTAACTTCCAGGACATGGCGCCGCTTGATGGCAACGATGATGATGATGACGTCGATGCCTACATCAACACTGGCGCCTGCAGCCAAGATATGTACATGCCTCATATGGATGAAGAAGCCTTCCGCACTCACGGCGATCAACTTGGTCGTCCCACTACAGTCATGCAGCGCCTGACCTTCACGGGTCTTTCTCTGCAAGACACTCCTCTGGAGGCTGGCAATCCAGCTCAAGTCAAGCCGGCTACCATTTTCAGCCCTAACACGCTGTATAAGACGATCGTCGGGGAGCCACGCGAATCAACCCCAGCACCCCAAGCTCCACCATCAGCACCACCAGCACCCCAAGCAACCCAAGCACCCGTTGCACCACCATCATCACCACCAGCACCCCAAGCAACCCCACCATCAGCACCACCAGCACCCGAAGCACCCCCAGCAGGTCAGGTGAAGAAGCCAAGGAAGAGAGGAAATAAGAAGGGCGCATCTTCGAGCCAGACTCTTCCTAAGAAGATGCGGGCCGACGACATGGTACCACGGACACCTGGTGGCTTGTCCCGGCTTCATGAAGCTGGTAAACTGATACTGCCTGAGGACCTCGAACACCTCGCAAGTGGACCAATGATCAGTTTGCAGCAAAATATTCAGTTTCTAGAGAGCCTCCTTCTTCAAGACAAGGATCCAAATTACCCGGTGTTCACGGTCAGGGTGCCAGCAGCAGACCCGAACTTCGTCCAAGCATACCCCACGGATATCTTCTTCATAGCGTTCGAGGACGTCTTCAATCTATTTCACTGGAAACGGCTCGACTATAACTTGGTTCGCCTATACGCGATCAATCTTCAGATGAAGATCAAGAGAGAGAGACCCCCCAACGTCGCGGTAGCGGATCCCTACTACATGCGCGATAGCCAGCTGGTGGATGGCTCAAGCACACGGACCGCGGCGGTGCGGTACCTCCAGAGCTTCATGCTCATGAACAAAGAGAAGAACACCATTCTTCTGCCTGTCTTTCCCGAGTAAGTACACATTCGCTCTCGGCCGTCGTAACTTATGCTTTCTTATATATTTCTTCCATTGCCGATCATTTCCAACATTCCATTTAAATTGCATGTGTTGAGCAGGGACACATACTGCACACTCGTTGTTCTTTGCCCGAAGTGGTCCCTAGCCCAGTACTTCGACTCGTCGAGTACGACGACGAAGAAAGACTACAACAGAATAAGGAGTGTTCTCGATGAGGCTATCCTTTTCTACTCCAAAAATGGAGGCATCTTCCACGAGAAGGGGAAATTTATCAGGCCGGACACTAAAGAGCAGGGGTTCAAGCACGTGATCAACTTCCCTTGCATCAAGCAGCCAGATGACAGCATGAAGGAGGCCTTCTATGTCCTCCATCACCTTAAAGGGTTTGTCGCGGATGCAGAGATGATGCGTCTGCCACCTAGTAAGCGAGACCCCCAAAAAATGGCGGGGGAGATCAGCGATGCTGATCTTAGAGAAGACTTCCATCGCATCCAAGTAAAGCTATCGGAAATTATCGTAGAAGATGTATGCAACAGATCGGGGCTCTTACACCAACTCAGAGGGTTGTGTAAGAGGGATATAGAAGAACGCCTACATAGGCAGGGTGATGGAAGGACGTGGACGACAAAGGACATGTACAAACCGTTCCCGGAGCCCATGAACAAGACGTCTCGTTGATCGAGAGGCCGGTGTGCCTACTGTGTTGTAAATAAACTTGCTTAGTGTCATTGTTGGACTTTAATTACTATTGTAGTCGATGTAGTTGAACTTGATTACTTATGTGATACCGATGCTATATGACTTTTAGGTTTATTATTATTTCCTTGCTTTAATTCTTGTGAATATGTATGCATGTGAACCCTCTAATTCTTTCCATTGCATTATATACTAATATGCCTTGTGTCCATAGAGATGACGTGGTACGTCGTGTTTGAGGGGCGGGTTCCAGGAGTCTACGAGGAGTGGACGGACTGCAAGGAACAGGTGCACAAGTTCAACGGCAACTGCTACAAAGGCTACCCGACTCAACAAGAGGTAGTTGCCAAGTGGAGGAAGCACCAGTCGAACAAGAGCAAGATGAAGACCTTCATTGTGCTCTCGCTCTTGCTCACCATCGTCAGAGCGGTACTCTATTTCATCCTAGTGTAGGCGGCGGCCGGTGTCACTTCATTTGTATCTTGAGATGATGCACTTAATTTACATGGATTATGAGTTGTATGGAGATATATATGTATGATGAGTTGTATATGCATGGAGCTATATGAAATCTGTTAATATTCTATATGAAATGAGTTGTATATGGAGATATATAATTGTGCTATATGAAATCTGTTGATATATCTGTATACTGCTATATTATATCTGTTAATACCTATATATATACGCCAGACAGAATAATTTCTGTATAAAACCTGTAATATTTCTGTGGTGCACTAACTTGTAATTCTGTGGCGCACCTAATTCTGTGGCGCACCAAGCCAAAATGCGCCACAGAATTCCTTAATTCTGTGGCGCATTAGGTCTTGGTGCGCCACAGAATTCCTTATTTCTGTGGCGCATGTGCTGGTGCGCCACAGAATGCTTATTTTTGTGGCGAAGATTCTGTGGAGCACCACCCATGCGCCACAGAATGCATATATAGGTGCGCCACAGAAGAGGTTTTCCCTACTAGTGAAGTGGATCGAAGCCAAGCCAATTAAAAAACTCGACGGCTCGTCCACAATCAAGTTCTTCAACGAGATTATCACAAGATATGGAGTTCCCCACAACATCATCACTGATAACGGGACAAACTTTGCGAAGGGAGTCTTTGCTGATTACTGTGGCCAGAAAGGCATTCGGCTGGACTTAGCGTCAGTGGCGCACCCGCAGACAAACGGGCAAGTGGAGAAGGCAAATGGGCTGATCCTAGCCGGCATCAAACCAAGACTGGTCGAGCCTCTCGAACGCTCAGCCGGCTGTTGGGTCAAGGAGCTACCCTCAGTGCTCTAGAGCCTGCGCACCACTCCAAATCGCTCTGTTGGCTTCACACCTTTTTTCCTGGTCTATGGAGCAGAAGCGGTGTTGCCCACGGATATCGAGTTTGATGCGCCCAGAATCGTCCAGTACACAGAGAAGCAAGCAAAAGAAGCTCGTGAAGATGGCGTCGACTTCCTCGAGGAGGCACGAGAACAAGCTCTGGCCAGATCAGCGCTCTACCAGCAGCAGCTGCGACGATACCACAGCCGAAAAATTCGCCCACTCGCGTTTCGCGAAGGAGATCTCGTACTCCGGCTGGTCCAAAGCACTAAGGGCATGCACAAGCTGTCTCCTCCCTGGGAGGGACCATTCATTGTCAGCCGGGTGCTAGGCAATGGGGCATATTACCTCATCGACGCACAAGAGCCCAGAAAGAACAAGGCAGATAACTCTGACAAGGAGACGGAGCGTCCCTGGAATGTCAGTCTCCTAAGACCTTTCTTCTGCTAAGGCAAAAGCTTGTACCCTGAAAAACGTGTCAATGAATAAAGGAAAACGGAGCGGCTAGTTACGGCCGGCTCTGAGGAAAACACTTCATGTATGTTTTGCTTCCTGCGTTATTCACTTGACTGGCAGCCGGCTCCGGGCACCGAGCCACAGCCGGCAGCCCCGAAAAATGATCGACTTCTCGCCAGCCGGACGAGTACTATCTATGAAGAAGGTCTCGAGCCCAACCTCCACCCTCCGGCTCCGCGCAGCCGGATCGATGGGAGCCGGCAGGCCACATACGAAGGAAAGCCGCAGAGCAGAACCGTAAACGATAGAAAAATCGCTCAACCAGGCGTTAAGGGCAGTGTCTGTTAACTAAGCGTTGGCTAGCACGAGTCGGGGGCCCGATAGACTGAAGTACTACATCTCACTCTGCAGCACGCTCCCACCCTAGGCCGGCATTCAGCTGCCGGCCCAAGAGAGACCAACCGGCACCAGGCTGCCGGTTGGGGGTAGAAGGGCCGAAGGGTGGGAAGATTAAGGAAAAAGTTGAGAGAACCGGACAAAGGCAAACCCAGCGAGTGGTTGATAGTCACAGTCTCTCGACGTCTGGGCTGAGAAGCCACGCCCAAGAGGTTCGAAGCTAGAGCTGCCTCGCTTGGCGTTGGCATCGTTCGCGAAAAGTTAGTTTCGAGCTAGCTATCAATCCAGCTACCCCAAAACTCGGGGGCTAGGTGGAAAGGGAATCTGCCCTCAAAAGTAGGCCGGTTCCAGTACCTCGTCGGCTATCCGATTAGCTGGCGCTGCGACATGATCGGCAAACGAGCAACAAAATCGAAACCTAACACGCGCAAAATAACGGCTAGAGCCGGAAACCGGGAAATCTACTCCAACCGCAGCAAGGAACGTGCGAAGGCCCGGGAAGGGAAACGTGCCGGCTCCGGCCCTCGCCCGAGCCGGTACAAGACTCAGCTTCCACTTCGAACCCACCGAGCTGGAGCTAGCCCGTCCTTCCCAGAGCCGGCCAGCAGAAGCACCGATCCTTCCACGCTAAGGCTAGAAGACCTCGCCCGAGGCATCTGCGCAAGTCAGCGACCACCGCGGTCCCTATCTACGGATTCGCGTGGCAGCGGTTTCGTTAAGAGAAGAATCATCGCGTCACAACGATGTCAAGCAGAAGACATTCGCGCGATGGCAAAGTGCACAGTAAAGAAGGACAAATATTCATGCGGCAAACGGAGAAGGACAAGCAAAGATTCACAGGAAATCTAAAGAGTTCTTAGTCATACGGCTGGCGGTTACATAATGTAGGCCACGCTAAGGGCCGAAGCAGCAAAAGAACTTCCCCTTCCAGCCCCTAGATTCCTATTGACGATGCTGCCGTCAAGAAGGGGGCTTCGAGGGCGCTCGTCGTTCACGGCCAGGGGAAGTAGGCGCGGGCGCAGCCGGAGCCGTCGACGACGCGGACGCAGAGGATGGGTGATCTGGCGCGGTGGGTCAAGATGAGAGACCATCCCCGCTCCAGGCCATAGTCGGTGAAGAACCGCTCCCACCCCCCGGTGAGGTAGCTCTTCCCCTCCTCATCATGGAGAACCTCGACGTCGTACAGCGGCTGTCCGCCGCTGCCATCTTCAATCATGAAGCTCGTTGGGGGGTTCTTCCCCATCGTGCTGACGAAGCTGGCAGGGAGCGGAAGGCGCTCCTTACTCCCGGCCAGCAGGGGCACCATGGCAGTGGCGAACCCGTGCTTCGGGACGTAGGAGAGCCGTTGTTTGGTCGGCGGGTGCGGCGGCGGCGTTCGCACCTTTTTGGCGGCCGCGCTGGAGGATCCGCCGACACTCTGGACAGCGAGGCCCGGAGGGGCAGCCCCGAATGCCATCGTGGCACCGACAAGGGCGGCCGCCGCCTCCAGGGGCGTCCCAGTGAGACCGGCGACGGAGGTCGCGGCCGCGGGGACTACGGCGCCGCCGGCGGCCGCAGCAACGGTCCCATCGGGGGCCGCAACGATGGCGGCAGAGCGGCCGGCCCCGAAGGGCTCGGCGGCGGCCGCGGCCGCGAGCGCTGCCAAAGTTTTCTTATTGCGGCTGCCCAGCGGGCGGCCGCGCTTCCCGGGCATTGGTGGCGTCGCCGCCAGGCCTCTGGCTCCGTCCTGACCTCCGAGCGGGCGACCATGCTCGTGCCCGCCCGGCCCATCGCCGGCTCCGGCCCCGGTTCCGCTGGTTGCCCCGAGCGACGACATCGAGACCGAAGCGGGAGTAGCGGAGGCGACGGTTTGATGGGGCGAAGGAATGGAGGCGCTCGGGAGTGAGGAAAACCCTCGAGAACTCCGAGATTTAAGGGCTGGCAAGACACAAAAAGCCAAGCCGGTTTAATGCAATTAAATCGTACACGTGGCGCTTCGATGGGACGCGTCACTGACGCCAGCCCCGTTTCGTTACATGACGTCTACCGGAATCATTGCGGTGGCCGAAGGGTCAAAATGACAAGACTGACCACTGGCGCGCTGCGCCGGCCGCCGCGTGGGAACAAGGCCCGAAGCGGCGCAAGTTCCCAGGAAGCAGCACGCCGGCTCGCGGCCGCCAGCCGGGTTGCATCTTGGAACTGGCTCATCTCGAGACGGCCGGGAGAACTCCGCAAGACTCAACCTCGATGATTAGAGCGACCAAGCCAGACCAGAAATCCTGGGACTTCGACGAAAACGAGCAAGTCTTCGGCGAGAAGAGGAACCCGCCGAAGCCCCATGCTAGCCCATGAGACTTCGCCAGTTTTGGGGGCTAGTGTCGTGGGGATGACTTATGGGGCATGCTATGTGCCGAGCTATTTGCCGGCTAGCGTCCCAGGAGTCTCCACAGCTCGAAGACAAGAGGACTGGTTCCGCCTGGAGGGCCGACTGTGCCAGCAGCCGGCTGGCGATTCCACCGTGGAAGGCCGGAGCCGGGCGACGAAGACAAGAGCCCACCAACGGCTGTTTCGCCGAAAGTGGGCTGGCCCCGACAAGAGCGACAGAGGCCAAGGACGGAAGTGACGAACGCCACGACCAAGCCCAACCAACCAGCGACCAAGAACCCTTCCCCACGATAGGATCCAAGGCAAAAGGGAGGGCATATGCCTCCCAGATGCCGGTCCCAGGGGAAAGGTACTTTATAGAACGAAGCTGTCAGAGCAGGGCGAAGGGATCACGCCAAGGACGCCGCCGCCGAGGAGCCGGCAGCCGGCCGAGTCGTTACCCAACCTGTAACCAGGCCCCTGCCTATATAAGGGGGCCTGGACCCTTAGTCTAAGGGATCGAATCTTCTTCTTCCTCCTCTAGCCCGAACTCCTCGAGGAGCACTGTAATCGATACTATCCAATCAATACGAAGCAGGCAGGAAGTAGGGGTTTACCTCCAACCGGGAGGGCCCTGAACCTGGGTAAACCGTGGTGTCTCAGTAGGCATAATCTCGAGCCGGGCCCCTCGTCTCCACCGTCGAGCCCCTCCGATAAGCCTACCCATGGCTACTGTCTCTAAATTCCCACGACAGATTGGTTGCTATCTTTGCCTAGAAATAGTATTGATTCTTGGGATAAGTGTCAGGATGCTTTTATTGGAAAATACTATCCTCCTGCTAAGATTATAGCTTTGCGTAGTGATATTATGAAGTTTAGATAGTTTGATAATGAACATGTTGCTCAAGCTTGGGAAAGAATGAAATCTATGATAAAGAATTGTCCCACTCATGGACTGACTACTTGGATGATTGTCCAAACTTTTTCTGCAGGACTGAATTTTTCTTCAAGAAATCTATTGGATTCAGCTGCTGGAGGCACTTTTATGTCCCTTACCTTGGGCGCCGCAACAAAGCTTCTTGACAACATGATGGTAAATTATTCTGAGTGGCACAGTGAGAGAGCTCCACAAGGTAAGAAGGTAAATTCTATTGAGTAAACCTCTTCCTTGAGTGATAAGATTGATGCTATTGTGCTTATGCTTTCTAATGATAGAGCTCATGTTGATCCTAATAATGTTCCTTTGGTCTCTTTGGTTGCTCAAGAAGAGCATGTTGATGTAAACTTCATTAGAAATAATAATTTCAATAGCAGTGCTTATAGGAACAATTTTGCTAGCAACAATTATAGGCCGTATCCTTCTACAAATGGTAATGGTTATGGTAACTCTTATGGTAATTCCTCCAACAACACTAGGGGCACGCCCTCTGAGCTTGAAGTCATGCTCAAGGACTTCACCGGTAAGCAAACTGCTTTTAACAAGTGTGTTGAGGAAAATTTGGGAAAAATTGATATTCTTGCTTCTAAAGTTGATAGCCTTGCTCTTGATATTGAACTTATGAAACTAAAAGTGTTGCCTAATTATGCAAAGGAAAGCAATACTTTTGCTGCTACTAATGCCATCCAAGTTAAAATTGATGAAAATGTTAGGATGTTAGCAGAATTGCATGCCAGGTGGGAAAGAGAAGATGAGATGGCTAGAAAGATGAAGGTATGTACTATTACTACCTCTAATGATGTTGTTCCAAATGCTAGCGATCCTCTTACTTTGATTGGTGTAGAGAAATCTCCTACTCCTTGTGCGAAAAAGCCCAAAACTTCAAAAACTTTTTCTACAAAAAGTGCTGAAATTTTTCGGAGTATGGGAGATGATAGCTCTATTTCTTTTAATGATTTTGATGTTGATGGCTGCAATATTTCTGAAGTTATTTTGTTCTTGCAAAAGCTTGCTTTGAGTCCTAATGTAGTTCTATTAATGTTGCTTTTACAAATCATATTACAAATGCTCTCATGAAAATTAGGGAGGAAAAGTTGAAACAAAAAGCTTCTATTCCCAAGAAGTTTGAAGATGGTTGGGAGCCCATCATTGAAATGCATGTTAATGGTTTTGATTGCCATGCTTTATGTGATCTAGGTGCTAGTATTTCTATTATGCCTAGAAAGATTTATGATATGCTTGGTTTACCACCGCTTGAAAAGTGTTATTTTGATGTTCCTCTTGCTGATGTTGCTAAGAAGAAACCTTTGGGAAGAATTAATGATGTTCTTATTATGGTTAACAATAAACTTTTTCCCGTTGATTTTCTTGTTATAGATGTTGAATGCAATGCTTCATGTACTATTATTTTGGGAAGACCTTTTCTTCAAACTGTAGGTGCCATCATTGATATGAAGGAAGGCACGATCAAATATCAATTCCCACTCAAGAAAGGTATGGAACACTTCCCTAGAAGGAGGAAGAAGTTACTTTTTGACTCTATTCTTAGAGCAAATTATGAACTTGATGTTTCATCGCTTGATATTACTTGATTTGCACTTTCTGCGCCTAGCTCAAAGGCGTTAAAGAAAAGCACTCTTGGGAGATAACCCAATGTTTTCTTTTCAGTACTTTTTCTTTTATTTGAGTCTTGGAAGTTATTACTACGGTAATGACCTCTCCTTATCATTTTTATTTTGTTTTTGTGCCAAGAAGAACCTCTAATTTGAGGGAGGTAAGATTTGGGGAAGTTGCTGTCCTGAAACAGATTTCTGCGCTGCACCGTAAAAATTTGTGACAATTCTCAGGATATCTTTTTGATCTGAAATTACTTGAGCATATGCCCCAGGTTATATCCAAACTTTCATTAGTTTTGCACTTTTCGATTTGATCAACAGAAAGTCCTCGAAAAAATCAACCTTTGTTAGCTGTTTTGTTTTGATAGATTTCTGCCACTATTTATGTTTGCCTCTCGATCGCTTTCTTTTTGAGTTCTTTTGATCACGAAACTTTTGAGGAAGTTGCTACAGTAGTATATACTTTATACGTGGTGTTTTTGAGTTTGAAACTGAACCAAAAAAGGTTGAATCACTATTATGTTTATGCTAACGTTGCTAATAGAATTGTGTGAAGTTTTGTATGAAGGAAGTTTTCAAGTGTAGGGATTGGAGAGTGATGAGATGAGATGAAGTATGGAAAAAAGCTCAAGATTGGGGATGCCCATGTCACCCCTAGAAATATCCAAGAGGTATAAGCATCAAAGCTTGGGGATGCCCCCGAGGCACCCCTTCTTCATCGGCAAAAATCAGGTCACCTTTCAACACACTATATTTTTATTGCTTCATATTCTATGCATTTTTCTTGGAGCGTCTTTACTTTTGCTTTCAGTTTTATTTTGTTTTGTTTGCTGCAATAAATTGTTGGACCCCAACAAAAAAATTTTGGAGGAGATTTACTTCGTTTTTCATTGCCAAGAACACTCTAGTTTTCACTCTTATCGTTCAACGAGTGTTCTCTTTTTCTAGAACTGCATTTAGCTTTCGTTTTTCGCCTTGATTTTTGTTCAGATCTTGTTTTATCTTTGCATCAAGGTGTATTTAGACCACTGGTCTATGTTTGTTTTCATCAAAAGAGTTGTCTCAAAAAGGTTTGAATGGTGTTGAAAAAGAGAAAAAGTTTCATGCAAAAAAGTGGTACAAAAAGGAGGTTGTTTAGACTGCAGCTTAGACTTTTGCATGCCATGCTTGATGTCATTTTGATAGCATGCTTAGTAGTTTTTGCTGTAGCATGACTTGTCTCAAATGACTGAGATTGCTTAATGAGCCTTTGAAAAAAAATCATGCATTGTTTTATTATATGTAACCATTTATTTGGTTTTCTCCTTGATGCTTTATTTGGGTTGACTTGGCGCATGCTTACAACATGTTTGACTCTTACAAAGTCATCATAAGCCTCTATGATTATTTGGTTTTTGACTTGTGATGCCATTTTATGCTTTCTTTTAATGATGTTTTGTCGCTATGCATGATTATGGCCGTTATTGCTCTCTTAGTTGGTCGCTCCCAGTCTTTTGCTAGCCCTCATTTTGTACTGAGTATGAGCTCTACTCGTGCATCCAACTCCCAAAAACCAAGTTATTCCAATGTGTCCACCATACATACCTATTAGCAATTTGCTATTCCAAGTACATTTGACTTGCTTTTATCTATCCTTCGAATTAAACTCTTTGGTGTTATGTGAAAATTAGTCAGTGGAGCTCTGATACGTTCATTTTGCATCACTATTTTCTATCATAATTTACTGTTATTCATTGATATATTTCACATTTAGAGATGATACTTATGTTGTTTCCTCTGTTTTTACATGTTTGATGATCATTGGAGGATTTGCTGCCGGAGTCAGGATTCTGCTGGAAAAAGGACTGTCAAGACACCATATTTCGGAAGATCGGGAAATTCCAGAAAAATACTAGAAAATTATTTTTTACCAGAAGACTGAAGAAGCCAGAAGGAGGAGTCGAGAGGAGCCACAGGGCAGGCTCACACACAGGGGGTGCGGCCTGACCCCTGGCCGCGCCGGCCTGTTGTGTGGCCGCCCTGGCCCACTTCTGCCATCGCCCCTTCGCGTATTTCATCATCCCTAAAAACCTAAGTCAGGGGGCTCAGAGATAGACACCGCCGCCTCTGCGGGGCGGAAAACACCAGAGAGAGAAAAGCTCTCTGGCAGCAGAAATCTGTCGGGGAAATTCCTTCCCGGAGAGGGAAGATCGTCGCCATCGTCATCATCATCGCACCGGACTTCATCGGGATCATCATCATCTCCATCACCAGCACCTTCATCTTCACCATCACCACGCCATCCTGCTGTAACATCTTGAGTTGAATCTTGTCAAATTCTTAGGGGAAACTTTCACGGTGTTGATTACTCTTGTGGTTGATGCTATTGAGTGGAACCGTTGAATTAAGGTTTATGTTCAGATTGTTATTTACCATTATTTCACCTCTGATCATGATCCATATGATGTCTTGTGAGTAGTTCATTTAGTTCTTGAGGACATGGGAGAAGTCAAGTTGTTAGTAGTGGAATTATGTTGAGTAATATTTAATGGTTTGATATTTATTTGTTGTGGTGCTATTTCACTAGTGGTGTCATGTGAACATCGACTACATGATACTTCACCATTTATGGGCCTAGTGAGATGCATTGTGTATTTGGCTACCAATTGTGGGGTTGCTGGAGTGACAGAAACCAAAACCTCCGTTGGGAAACCATTGCACCGGGGAGCGTAGGATCTTAGAGTTTAAGGCTGTGGTTAGATTTATCTTAATTACTTTCTTGTATTTGCGGATGCTTGCAAGGGGTATAATCACAAGTGTGTATTTATCCTAGTAAGGGTAGTGCGCTAGCATAGGTTCACCCCCATAACACTTATCAAACCAATAAAGATTATTTAGCGGCATGAAGCGAAAGCACTTGACAGAAAATCCCGTGTGTCCTCAAGAATGTTTGGTCATCATAAGTTACACAACCGGCTTGTCCTTTGCTCTAGAAAGGATTGGGCCACTTGCAGCAATTATTATTACTGTCTTTTATTTACTCGTACTTTATTTATTGGGATTTCTATTTTCGTGCCCTCGGGTCCTTAGTTGTATTCAGTTTTCCCCAGCTCCTTAGTTTTTCCTCAGTTTTGTCCAATCCCTTGTCTGAAACCCTCACAAGTGCTGTAACGGCCGGTTGCCCGACGGGTCAACAACTTTGACCGTTATCTGCTGACTAGTGGGGCCACGTAGAGCCCGCAAAGACACGTCAGACCATCCATCTCTGTTTGACCGTAAGCATCACCGTATCCCTGACCAAAATGCAGATGAGTGGGGCTTCGGTATATCGAATGACAAGTGGGGCCATGATGCTGATACAAGGGGCAATACACGGGTAGGATTAGATTTTGAAACGGAGCTCTATAGCGATGGCACGGAGGAGGTGGCCTACGGGGTGCCGAGATGAGATCGACATCCACAAAGAACTGCATGAGGCGAGACCAGACGCATTAGATAGATATGAACTAGACACGTTTAACCATGCAAAGAAGAGAAGAAATGGTCGAGGACATCGACGACGACCTCAACACTTTGACTGACGGTGTCGGACACGAACGCGAGCAATGTAGAGAAAACTAGTGCCTCTCCTTTCTGGCGTGTATAGATGGGTGCTAGGGGAGTGTGGTGGCGAAGGAAAAGACCTTGCGGTGGTCTGTGGCGTCCAGCATAGCGAGGCGGCGTGGTCGTGCCCACAGCGGCGTGCATGTTCGGCATTGGCATCAGCATGTATGTTCGTCATTGGCCTCGGCGGTATCTCTGGTGTGTCAGTGATCGAATGAGGGTACGGGATTGAGGGTGCATCCCGATGGTGACCGAGCATGCATAGCCGTTCTGACCATGCCGACATCGGCATCAGCATCGTTTGGAGGCTGTGGTGCTCGAATCATGGTGGAAATTGCGATTCCCTATTATTTTTACATGCATAATATATAGAAAATAGCTAGATCTCTAAATCGATGAATATAAAGCTACATATATATTCTTGGTCATAATCCTCTTATCTAAAGGGGATGGATGCATGGCTTCACGTCGTCGTCGCTTTCATCATCAGTATCTTCGTCGTCCGTGTAGTAGTACTTCCTGCACATTGTTCCGTCGAACACCTTCACTGTGAGCACATCATCGCCTTCATATTTGAAGTGTAGGATGCAGCCGAAATCCACACCGTGCGCGATGGCGAAATTCTCCCAGCCCTTGTCGAGGTACATCCGGCCTTGTCCGTCAAATAGGACCTCCACGGTCCAGTGACGAGGACCGCAGTCAGCTGCTCGCAGATACACCTTAGCGGGCTCCTGGCCATCAAGATAGTCCGCAAACTTTTTTGGGAGTGCCTGCAAAGAGATCGAGCGCTGATCGTTTGAAATTAAAGGTTTTTTAGAACATGCACATAATTAATCACATGCATCATATATGTGGGAACGCGTGATACGTCTCTAACGTATCTATAATTTTTGATGCTCCATGCTTATTTTTACACCATTTGCTTAGTGTTTCGTTACACTTCGTGGCACTTTCATGCATTTTCCGGAACTAACCTATTAACAAGTCGCCACAGTGCCAGTTCCCTGTTTTCTGCTGTTTTTGTGTTTCAGAAAAGCCACAGAGGAAATATTCTCGGAATTGGACGAAACCAAAGCTAGTCGCCCAGAATTTCACCGAAGCTTCCAGAGAACCGAAGAGGAGACGGAGTGGGGCCACGAGGGCCCCACACACCAGGGTGGCGCGGCCCAGGCCCTGGCCGCGCCCCCTATGTGTGAGACCGCCTCGGTCCACTTCTGACGATGCCCCTTCGCCTATAAAGACCCCCCGACGGGAAAAACCTAAATACCCGATCACTTTTCCAGAACACATCACGATCCGCCGCTGCCGTCGACCCGAAGATCGGGAGGGTCCAGAAGCTCTTCCTGGCACCCTGCCAGATAGGGGAATCGCCACCGGAGGTCTTCTTCATCGCCATGCTTGCCTCCGGAGCGATGAGTGAGTAGTCTACCTTGGACTATGGGTCCATAGCAGTAGCTAGATGGTTGTCTTCTCCACCATGTGCTTCATGTTTAGATCTCATAAGCTGCCCTACATGATTGAGATCACCGTTATGTAATTCTACATGTTTAGTTTGTTGGGATCCGATGAATATTGGTGTTATGCTTGAGTTGATGTACTGAAATTTATCTTATGTTATCTCTATGTTGTTTATGATCTTGCATGCTCTCTGTTTTTTAGTAGCTATCTTGGCCGAGTAGTTGCTAGTGACTCCAAGAGGGGGTATTTATGCTCGATAGTGGGTTCATGCCTCTATTTAATCTGGGGGAGTGACAGAAACCTCTAAGGTTGTAGATGTGCTATTGCTACTAGGGGGAAAACAACATTCATATGCTCGAGGGCATATGCTTTGTTTACATTACACACTTTGCTTAATGCAATTATCTGTTGTTCGCAACTTAATACTTGTGGAGTTCTCGGATTGATTCGCCACAAGTGGATTATTAGTCATAGATGCAGTTGGATGGCGGTCTATGTATCTTGTTGTAATGCCCAGAGTAAATGTCATAGTGATCCTCTCATCATATGCACGTTGTCTTTATTCTATCAATTGCCCAACTATAATTTGTTTACCCAGCATGTATTAATTTATCTTATGGAGAGACACCACTAGTGAACTGTGTATCCCGGTCCTATTTCCTTTATATTGATATCACCTGTTTACTTTACTCGCATTGTTTACTTTACTCGCATACTATTATCACTTTCCACTCGATACGCTCATACCCTTTGTTTCAAGCAAACTGGTGAGATTGACAACCTCATCGTAAGTTGGGAACAAAGTATTTGGTTGTGTTGTGTGCAGGTTCCACGTTGCTACTGGTTGAAGACGCGCTAACAAGAAATCGTTAATGGCGCCCTTGTTAGAGCATCACGCAGCTAGTGGGCATCACCTTCAGTCGTTTGGCTTTCTCCTCCTGGATGATTAAACCTTGGTTTCTTACTGAGGGAAAAGCTTGCTGATATATTCATCACACCTTGCTCTTGGGGTTTTCCAACTGGCCGGTAATTTACTTGGCTTCATCAAGCTATTTCTGGCGCCGTTGCCGGGGAGGAAGAAGACTTCTGCGAGGGGAGTTTCGCACGCACATCCTTTACTTTGTTTTAAGTTTTGCTTTACTTTATTTTTTACTTGCATCGTTTTATCAAAAACCCAAAAAAAATTAGAATCCTTTGTAGTTGTTTATTATGTCTAGTCCAGTTGCTACTACTATGTCGCCCGAGGATATGATTTTCACTTTCAAACAAAAAGAGGAGGAAAGTTTTAAGGAAGCTTGGTCTATAATTTATGATTGGCATGGAAAAACTGAACCGAAAATGACTTTGAGTTTGCTTCTTAGTTGCTTTTACTTTGGACTTGCTCTTCGTTATAGATATGCTTTGGATGCTACTGCAGAAGGAGATTTCCTTCATTGTGATGGAGATCAAGCCTTCAATATTATAAAAAAGTTGATTACAATTTATAGCACGCCAACCTATTTTGATTCCTCTCTTGTGTGCATTTTTAATAGACTTGATACTCTTGAGACTCGCACTGCTAGTTTGAATACTTGCTACAATACTTTGCGCCAGCATTTTGATTATGTGCCAACAAATTCTGAACCTTCGAGTTGGTATCCTACGGTAAATATCACCATTGGTGGGGAAACTTTTCATGCTCGTTGTGATATTATGTCTGAATTTTGTCTTATGCCAAAGGATGTTTATGAATCTTTGAGTCTTTGGAAGCTTTCTGAGGGGGGAGAAGAAATTTCCCTTACTAATAATGCCACTATATTTCCTGTTGGAATAGCTGAAGGAGTTTTTACAAAAGTTCTAGGAAGAATGATATCTATTGATTATCTTGTTATTGAATGTGTAGGAAAAGGACAAATCACACTTGGAAGATCCCTATTGAAGCTCTTGGGCGCCGTTATAGATGTGGGAAAAGGCAATATAAGATTTATCTCTCTATCTTGCAATAGCCACATCTTTCCTAGAGTCAAGAGAAAAGGTAAGAAAGGAAGACGTAAGGCACCCGCTGATCCTAGCACTTCATCACTTGATGTTACTTGATTCGCATTTTCTGCGCCTAGCTCAAAGGTGTTAAAGAAAAGCACTCTTGGGAGATAACCCAATGTTTTTACATTCAGTTCTTCTTCTTTTATTTGAGTCTTGGAAGTTATTAATACTGTAATGACCTCTCCTTATCCTTTTTATTTCGTTTTTGTGCCAAGAGAAGCCTCTAATTTGAGTGAGGTAAGATTTGGGGATGTTGCTGTCCTGAAATAGTTTTCGGTGCTGCACCATAAAAATTCGTCAAAATTCTCTGTATATCTTTTGGACCTGCGATTTCTTGTGCATATGCCCCAGGTTATATCCAAACTTTCATTAGTTGAACACTTTTGATTTGAGCAACAGAAAACCTCTAAAAATTCAACCTTTGTCAGCTGTTCTGTTTTGACAGATTTCTGCCAATATTTGTGTTTGCCGCTTTATCGCTTTCTTTTTTAGTTCTTTTGATCACGGAACTTTTGGGGAAGTTGCTACAGTAGTATATGCTTTATATGTGGTGGTTTTAGGTTGAAACCTGAGGCAAAAAGGGTTGATTCTATATTATGCTTACACTAATGTTGCTAATAGATTTGTGTTTAGTTTTGTATGAAGAAAGTTTTCAAGTGTAGGGATCGGAGAGTGATGAGATGAGTTGAAGAATGGACAAAAGCTCAAGCTTGGGGATTCCCATGCATCACCCCAAGAAATATCCAAGAAGTACAAGCGTCAAAGCTTGGGGATGCCCCCGAGGCACCCCTTCTTCATCGGCAAAAATCAGGTCACCTTTCAACAGACTATATTTTTATTACTTCATGCATTATGCGTTTTTCTTGGAGCGTCAGTTGATTTTAGTTTTCAGTTTAGTTTAGTTTTGTTTGCTGCAATAAATGGTTGGACCCCAACAAATTTCTATTGGAGAAGTTGCCTTGCTTTTCATTTGCCAAGAACACTCCGTTTTTCACTTTATTCGTTTCAACGAGTGTTCTTCTTTTTCTAGAACTGCGTTTAGCTTTCATTTTCGCCTTGATTTGTGTTCATATGTTGTTATATCTTTTCATCAAGGTGTATTTTTCCCTCAGGTCTTTATTGGTTTTCATCAAAAGAGGTGGTTATAAAAAGTTTGAATGGTGTTGGAAAAGACAAAAAGCTTTATGCAAAAAAGTGGTACAAGAAGGAGCTTGTGTAGACTGCGGCCTAGGCTTTTGCATATCATGCTTGATGTATTTTTGATAGCATGCTTAGTGGTTTTGCTGTAGCATGACTTGTCTCAAATAACTGAGATTGCTTAATGAGCCTTTGAAAAAATCATGCGTTGTTTTAATCGTTTGGAAGCATTATTTTGGTTTTCTCCTTGATGCTTTATTTGGGTTGACTTGGCGCATGCTCACACATGTTAGACTCATACAAAGTCGCCAATAGCCTCTATGATCATTTAGTTTTTGACTTTTGATGCCATCTTATGCTTCTTTTAATGTTGCTTTGTCGCTTTGCATGATTACGACTGTTATTGCTCTCTTAGTTGGTTGCTCCTAGTCTTTTGCTAGCCCTCGCCTTGTACTGAGTATGAGCTCTACTCGTGCATCCAACTCCTAAAAACCAAGTTTGCCATTGTGTCCACTATAAATTCCTATGCATGGTATTTGTAAGCCATTCCAAAGTAAAGTTTCATGTGCTACCTTTCAAAACTTTCAACTACTTCTCGTTTTGTGCCACTATTTTTAGCTCATGGGGACGTAGTGGTCGGATTTGCTATCTTCCATATTGCTTATTCCAAAAAGAAAAAAAAAAGAAAAAAAGACACTCCTCCATGGTATGTGAATGTTGGTGGGCACCCGATGGAATCGGTTAGCCATGGTTTGAGAACAGAAAAAGGTGGGGAGGAGTGCCAAGTTTTATAAAAAGAGCACAAAAGTGCCAATCTCTCTCTCAAAAACTTGCTTCATTTTTGTATGGAAGATAGTAAGAACCCCATTGCCAGTCGTTGACAAAAGCAACCACCTCTCAAAACCCAAGTTTTATCTCTGTGTTTTACAAATGAAAAGCTCTAGCACATGTTTAATCACTGCTTCCCTCCGCGAAGGGCCTTTCTTTTACTTTTATGTTGAGTCACCACCTTCTACCTTTATGCACCATTAAGAGAGCATAGTTGTCATTCTTAGTATAATGTGCATTGTCCCAAAGTTTTCATTGATTGATTCATATTGTTGGTTTCACTTGTTCTTAAATTATTTGTATCTAGTCGCCCTCTTAAACTTGAAGGTGTCCTATGCATTTATGTTTTGATCTCCATGAAGGACAAGCTGAAAACCATTTGTATGTTTTTCCTTATGATTTGAACACATGTTTGACTTTCATTGTTTCATTTTCATGATCTTTTGTTTGTGTTCATTTTCATGTTATAACATGGTTGCTAAGTTTCTTCTATCAAGATCATATCTTTCATGCCCATGTTTTAAGTTCTTTTGATTCCAGCGCACAACGCTTACATAGATGATCAAGATTGTGTAGGTGCATGTCACCTCAAAAATTATTTCTTTTTATTGTTATCACTTACCTAATCGAGGACGAGCAGGAGTTAAGCTTGAGGATGCTGATACGTCTCTAACGTATCTATAATTTTTGATGCTCCATGCTTGTTTTTACACCATTTGCTTAGTGTTTCATTACACTTCATGGCACTTTTATGCATTTTCCGGAACTAACCTATTAACAAGTCGCCACAGTGCCAGTTCCCTGTTTTTTGCTGTTTTTGTGTTTCAGAAAAGCTACACAGGAAATATTCTCGGAATTGGCTAAAACCAAAGCCAGTCGCCCAGAATTTCACCGAAGCTTCCAGAGAACCGAAGAGGAGACGGAGTGGGGCCATGAGGGCCCCACACACCAGGGCGGCGCGGCCCAGGCCCTGGCCGCGCCCCCTATGTGTGAGACCGCCTCGGTCCACTTCTGACGATGCCCCTTCGCCTATAAAGACCCCCCGACGGGAAAAACCTAAATACCCGATCACTTTTCCAGAACACACCGCGATCCACCGCCATCGTCGACCCAAAGATCGGGAGGGTCCAGAAGCTCTTCCCGGCACCCTGTCGGAGAGGGGAATCACCACCAGAGGTCTTCTTCATCGCCATGTTTGCCTCCGGAGCGATGAGTGAGTAGTCTACCTTGGACTATGGGTCCATAGCAGTAGCTAGATGGTTGTCTTCTCCACCATGTGCTTCATGTTTAGATCTCATGAGCTGCCCTACATGATTGAGATCACCGTTATGTAATTCTACATGTTTGGTTTGTTGGGATCCGATGAATATTCGTGTTATGCTTGAGTTGATGTACTGAAATTTATCTTATGTTATCTCTATGTTGTTTATGATCTTGCATGCTCTCCGTTGTTAGTAGCTATCTTGGCCGAGTAGTTGCTAGTGACTCCAAGAGGGGGTATTTATGCTCGATAGTGGGTTCATGCCTCTATTTAATCTGGGGGAGTGACAGAAACCTCTAAGGTTGTAGATGTGCTGTTGCTACTAGGGGGAAAATAACATTCATATGCTCGAGGGCATATGCTTTGTTTACATTACACACTTTGCTTAATGCAATTATCTGTTGTTCGCAACTTAATACTTGTGGAGTTCTCAGATTGATTCGCCACAAGTGGATTATTAGTCATAGATGCAGTTGGATGGCGGTCTATGTATCTTGTTGTAATGCCCAAAGTAAATGTCATAGTGATCCTCTCATCATATGCACGTTGTCTTTATTCTATCAATTGCCCAACTGTAATTTGTTTACCCAGCATGTATTATTTTATCTTATGGAGAGACACCACTAGTGAACTGCGGATCCCGGTCCTATTTCCTTTATATTGATATCACATGTTTACTTTACTCGCATTGTTTACTTTACTCGCATACTATTATCACTTTCCACTCGATACGCTCATACCCTTTGTTTCAAGCAAACCGGTGAGATTGACAACCTCATCGTAAGTTGGGAACAAAGTATTTGGTTGTGTTGTGTGCAGGTTCCACGTTGCTACTGGTTGAAGACGCGCTAACAAGAAATCGTTAACGGCGCCCTTGTTAGAGCATCATGCAGCTAGTGGGCATCACCTTCAGTCGTTTGGCTTTCTCCTCCTGGACGATTAAACCTTGGTTTCTTACTGAGGGAAAAGCTTGCTGCTATATTCATCACACCTTTCTCTTGGGGTTTTCCAACTGGCCGGTAATTTACTCGGCTTTATCAACGCGTACGTACCTTCTTGGCCAAAGGGTCTTCATAGATGACGATTAAGAACTCCTCTATGATCAATGGCAGTGTTGACGGTGGTGGTTGCAATGATGATGATCCACCACCTCGGTCTCCCCTTCCCCTTCCCCTTCCCCTTCCGGTTGGCGTCCGAGATGTGGAAGCCATGGCAATGGATCAAGTGTATGTGAACAAAGAAGAGAGAGGCAAAACCTATTGACATGAGTGATGGCCGTTGTGGGGGGTTTATAAGGGAGAGATGACCGTTGTGGGGTTTACACCATAAATTAAGGTAGAGATGACCGTTGTGGGGTTTACACAATAAATTAAGGAGGAGATGACCGTTGTGGGGGTTTATATCTCAACAAAAAAGTAATGCCTAAAAAAATGGAAATTCATGATAGTTTATCATTTTACCGTGAAAAGTAATGCCTAAAAGAAATGGAAATTCGTGATAGTTTATCATTTTACCGTGAAAAGTAATGCCTACAAGAAATGGAAATTCATGATAGTTTATCATTTTACCGTGAAAAGTAATGCCTACAAGAAATGGAAATTCGTGATAGTTTATCATTTTACCATGAAAAGTAATGCCTAAAAGAAATGGAAATTCGTGATAGTTTATCATTTTACCGTGAAAAGTAATGCCTACAAGAAATGGAAATTCGTGATAGTTTATCATTTTACCGTGAAAAGTAATGCCGACAAGAAATTCGTGATTACCAAACTTGTTGAATCCAGTGGCAAACTCATTATTTAGCATACATAGAGGGGTAGTAGTTTGCCACCGACAGATAGAGAGAGGGTGATGGGTTCGTAGCATAGAAAACAAAAAAATTCCTATGCATGAACACATAAACTAGCCAAGAACATCTACGAGATGGTAGCAACGGAGACTACCCTCGAAGACCGGTAGCGGGGTTTACGTTCCCGCACAAACGTTGCAGATGGAGAGTCGAGGAAGACGCACGTAGTCGACGTAGTCGTTCACTTGACGTAGTCGACGTAGTGGTTCACTTGACAATCACGAGATCGTGTACACGGCGCCACAACTGGCAGCGCCCCCGTGCTCGGTCACACGTACGGCTCGTCGTCGACTCCTCCACGCCCTCGGTCCAGTGGGGCAGTGGAAGAAGGGATGCGTCGGACACTCCAACACTCACTTCTCCAAGTGTGTGAAACTCGAATTAACAATCCGGCAGAGCTTCGCTAAGCCAAGACGGATTTGGGGTAGCAACTTTGCGGGAGAGGGGAAGAACCAAGTGTTGGGATAAGAGGAGTATGTCCAACATATATATAGGAGAGAGGGGCAGCCACCCATGAGGGGTGCGGCCAGCCCCTCCCCTTTTCTCCTCTTCATGGTGGTGGTAACCCCCTCCTTCATGGAAAGGTAACCCCCCTCATCAAATGAGTAACCCCCATTTTAATTTTGCATGATATTCATGCTAATTAAAATTCACACTTATTGATTTAATAAAACATTTTTATTTCTTTAATATTTGTTAATTCATTCAATTAACAAACATTAACAAATAAACCCTTGAGTTATTTCAATCTCGAAATAGTTTCGATGCTTTTCTGAAACAACCCTCATGCTGTCCTGTAATTCGATCGGAGTATCGTATCCATTCAAAAACGATGGCGAACCTTAAGTGTGTCACCCTACGGTTCGTGAATAACGTGGACATGATCGAGACTCCTCTCCGATCAATAATCATCAGCGGGATCTGGAAATCCATGATGACTCCCACTTAGTCAATGATGAACTAGTGATCGTGTGAACCAATAACGAACATAGTTAATTCCTTTTGTCTCGCGATATTATTACTTGTCCGAGATCCGATCATTTGGTATCAACCATACCTAGTTCGATCTCATTCCCGACAAGTCTCTTTACTCGTTCCATGATAATGCATTCTCGTGACCAAGTCACATGCTTGCAAGCGATTCCAATGCAATATCACCGAGAAGGGCCCAGAGAATATCTTCCCGTCATCGGGTCGGACAAATTCCACTCTTGATCCATGAGCCTCAACTAATACTTTCAGAATACCCAAATAAACCTTTATAATCACCCTGTAACGGTGTGACGTTTGATATCATCAAAGCACTCTTCCGCTATCAGTGATTAACATGATCTCATGGTCTGAGGATTAGAACTATTTCGTATGAGTTTGATATAGCAATGAACTTGATGACTTGATCGTATTGCTATTCGTACTATGGGTGTGAGTGTTCATCACATCATTCTTCTAATGATATGATCTTGTTATTAACAACATCCAATGTTCATGATCAGGAAACCTTGATCATCAGTTAATCAACGAGCTAGTATAAAAGAGAGGCTTTACTAGGAACCCTTTTAGTTTATTAATCACACAAGTATTAATGTTTCCGATTAATACAATTCTAGCATGAGAAATAAACATCTATTATGAACACAGAATAATATAATAACAACTTTATTATTGCCTCTCGGGCATATTCCTTTCAGTCTCCCACTTGCGCTAGAGTCAATAATCTAGATTACATAGTGATGAATCTAACACCCATTGAGTTCTGGTGCTAATCATGTTTTGCCTTGGGAAGAGCTTTAGTCAACGGGTCTGCCACATTCAGATCCGTGTGTACTTTGCAAATCTTTACATCACCATCCATGACACGTTCACGGATGGAGTGAAATCGGCGCTTCACATGCTTGAATTTCTTGTGAGACCTTGGCTCCTGAGTATTGGCTATGGCACCATTGTTGTCACAATAGATAAACATTGGATCCAATGCACTCGGAACCACACCCAGTTCGGATATGAACTCCTTCATCCAAACTGCTTCCTCTGCCGCTTCTGAAGCAGCAATGTATTCCGCCTCTGTAGTTGATCTCGCCACCACGCTTTGCTTGGAACTCCTCCAGCTTACTGCTCCTCCATTCATAACAAATACGTACCCGGATTGAGACTTAGAGTCATCCGGATCAGTGTCGAAGCTAGCATCGACGTAACAACTTGCGACGAGCTCTTCTTCACCGCCATATACGAGAAACATATCCTTAGTCCTTCATAAGTATTTAAGGATATTCTTGACCGCCGTCCAGTGTTCCACACCTGGATCAGATTGGTACCTACTAGTCAAACTAATAGCATGTGCCACATCCGGTCTTGTACACAACATGGCATACATGATAGAGCCTATGGCAGAGGCATAGGGAATCTAATTCATCTCTTCTCTATCTTCAGCTGTAGCCGGGCCTTGAGTCTTACTCAAGATCTTTCCTTGCAACATAGGTAAGAACCCTTTCTTACTTTCTTCCATTCTAAACCTCTTTAGAATCTTGTCAAGGTATGTACTTTGTGATAGCCCAATTAAGCGTCTTGATCTATCTCTATAGATTTTGATGCCTAAAATATACGCCGCTTCACCAAGGTCCTTCATTGAAAACTTACTGTTTAAGTAATCTTTTACGCTCTTCAAAAGTTCCGTATAATTTCCAATCAGCAATATGTCATCCACATATAATATTAGAAATGCTATAGAGATCCCACTCACTTTCTTGTAAATACAAGTTTCTCCATAAGTTTTGACAAATCCAAACCCTTTGATGACTTCGTCAAAACAGAGATTCCAACTTCGAGATGCTTGCTTCAGTCCATAAATGGATCGCTGAAGTTTGCATACCTTGTCAACATCCTTAGGATCAACAAAACCCTTGGGATGTACCATGTACAACTCTTCCTCAATGTTACCATTAAGGAACGCGGTTTTCACATCCATCTGCCAAATTTCATAATCGAAAAATGCAGCAATTGCTAACATAATCCTAACAGACTTTAGCATCGCTACGGGTGAGAAAGTCTCATCATAGTCAATTCCTTGAATTTGTCAGAAACCTTTCGCGACAAGTCGTGCTTTATAGACGGTCACATTACCATCAGTGTCTGTTTTCTTCTTGAAAATCCATTTATTCTCAACGGCCTTTCGGCATTGGGAAGTTCCACCAAAGTCCATACTTGGTTTTCATACATGGATTCCATTTTGGATTTCATGGTTTCATGCCATTTGTTGGAATCTGGGCTCATCATCGCTTCATCATACGTCGCAGGGTCATCGTTCTCAACAATGGCATTTATGACAAGATCACCGTACCATTCAGGAGCGGCACGTGTTCTTGTCGACCTGCGAGGTTCGGTAGCATCCTCTTTTGGAGTTTCATGATCTTCATCATTAGCTCCCACTTCATTTGGTGAAGTCACCACCGGAACAGTTTCCGGCGCTGTGCCACTCGCCAATTCATGAAGAGGAGGTTCAATAACCTCATCGAGTTCTACCTTCCTACTATTCACACCTTTCGAGAGAAACTCCTTCTCCAAAAAGGATTTGTTCTTAGCAACAAACACTTTGCCTTCGGATCTGTGATAGAAGGTGTACCCAATTGTTTCTTTAGGGTGTCCTATGAAGACACATTTTTCCGCTTTGGGTTCGAGTTTATCAGGCTGAAGTTTCTTCACATAAACATCGCATCCCCAAACTTTTAGAAATGACAGCTTAGGTTTGTTTCCAAACCATAATTCATACGGTGTCGTTTCAACGGATTTAGATGGAGCCCTATTTAAAGTGAAAGCGGCTGTTTCTAGCGCATATCCCCAAAAAGATAGTGGCAGATCAGTAAGAGACATCATAGACCGAACCATATCCAATAAAGTATGGTTACGACGTTCGAATACACCATTTCGTTGTGGCGTTCCAGCGGGAGTGAGTTGTGAAACTATTCCACATTCTCTCATATGTGTGCCAAACTCGTAACTAAGATATTCTCCTCCACGATCAGATCGTAGAAATTTAATATTTCTGTTACGATGATTTTCTACTTCACTCTGAAATTCTTTGAACTTTTCAAACGTTTCAGACTTGTGTTTCATTAAGTAAATATACCCATATCTACTTAAGTCATCAGTGAAAGTAACAAAATAACGATATCCACCACGCACCGGCACACTCACAGGTCCACATACATCAGTATGTATGATTTCCAATAAGTCTGTCGCCCGTTCCATTGAACCGGAAAACGGCATTCTAGTCATCTTGCCCATAAGGCATGGCTCGCATGTTGATACGTCTCCAACGTATCTATAATTTTTGATGCTCCATGCTTGTTTTTACACCATTTGCCTAATGTTTCGTTACACTTCGTGGCGTTTTTATGCGATTTCCGGAACTAACCTATTGACAAGATGCCACAGTGCCAGTTCCCTGTTTTCTACTCTTTTGTGTTTCAGAAAAGCTACACAGGAAATATTCTCGGAATTGGACGAAACAAGTTCCTGAAGTCTTATTTTTCCCGAAAGCTTCTAGAGATCCGAAGAGGCGAAGGAGAGGGGCCACAGGCCGCCCTCACACTAGGCTCGCACGGCCTTCCCCTGGCCTGCGCCACCTAGGTGTGAGGAGGCCTGGGGCCACCCCTGACGACGCCCCTTCGCCTATAAGAAGCCTCGGGACGGAAAACCCTAAAGGAATCGGCGAAATTTCCAGAACAGTTCCGCAGCGCCGCCGCCGTCGAAGCCAAATTTCGGGGGACAGATGTCTCTGTTCTGGCACCCAGCCGGGACGGGGAAGTGCCCCCGGAGCCATCTCCATCGGTCTCCATCGCCGTCTCCGCCGTCTCCATCGACCTCACCGCCATCTCCATCAACCTTGCTGTCTCCTATGATGAGGAGGGAGTAGTTCATCCCCGGGGCTGAGGGCTCTACCGATAGCTATGTGGTTCACCTCTCTCTCCCATGATGTGATCTTTATGTGATCGTGAGCTTTGTATCATGTTGAACAAGTAGATGTTATTATTCAGATATTATGTGTACTCTAGTGGTATTATTAAAGTAATCTATTCCTCCTGCCATGGTGTAACAGTGACAGTGTGTGCATCATGGTGGTACTTGGTCTAGGCTACGATTGTGATCTCTTATGGATTATGAGAATAATTATTACTATGATAGTATTGAAGTGATCTATTCCTCCTTTCATGGTGTAATGTTGACAGTGTGTGCACCGTGTTAGTACTTGGTCTAAGTTGCAATAATATCTATCTTGAATTGTGATCTGATTTGGATATCTCTATGAGTGGTGTTTTTCAAGTACTTGATGAACTTTAAGGGGTGCTTCTGTAGCCACTACGCAATGATTAGTGTTATTCAATAGGAGAGTAATTCAGAGTACCATAGTGGAGAGAAGTTGTTTATTTGTTCAATCATGTTATATTGTTGGGAGTGTGTCCACTAGTGAAAGTATGATCCCTAGGCCTTGTTTCCAAGCTTTGCACACCGTTTACTTGCTGTTTTGTTACATGTTTGCTCGCAGCGATACTTATTTCATATCACAGTTACTACTTATAATCATCACTACCGCTTGTATTTTACTATCTCTTCGCCAAACTAGTGCACCTATACATCTGACAGGTGTATTGGGTGTGTTGGGGACACACGAGACTTTCTGTATCGTAATTGCAGGGTTGTTTGAGATGGATAGCTTTGACCTCTTCCTCCCTGAGTTCGATAAACCTTGGGTGATCCACTTAAGGGAAACTTGCTGCTGTTCTACAAACCTCTGCACTTGGAGGCCCAACACTGTCTACAAGAACAGAAGCATGTGTAGACATCAAGCTCTTTTCTGGCGCCGTTGCCGGGGAGGTAAGGTAAAAGGTACTCGCATCCTCCTGTGTGAGTGCTCGGAGTTATTTCCTTTAGATTCTGCAATTACATCTTTTTGTTTCTTGTTTTTATTTTCACTAGTTAGGCTTAACGGAAAACAAAGAGTTCTTTAGTCTTTTTCCTGATTTTAGATTTGAAGAGAAAATTGAAAATCCTTTGGAGCTTATTTCGCATAGCAATGTTATTAGTACGAATGCTTTGAATATTGTTAATGCTAATGCTATAGAAAAGTCTAAGCTTGGGGAAGCTGGTTTTGTTAAGTATGATATTTTTAGTCCCCCAGCTTTAGTGGAGAAAGTTTGCTCTGATGATATTTTATCTCCCATATGTGATGTTTCTAATGATGCTTGTGCTCCTCATCCTTTTAAAATACCTATGAAAATTGTTGATCATGTTAAGAATAACTGCTATTTAGGAGATGGAACTGTCCATCCCGGTGATCATTTGCTTTTTATACATGAATTATGCGAGTTGTTCCAGTGTGCAGGTATTTCAATGAACCAAGTTAAGAAGAAGCTATTCTCTTTGTCACTGAAAGGCAGAGCTGAGGAATGGTATCGGCTGCTTGAAGATGGTCCATCTATTGCATGGGAGGAAATTGTGTCTCTCTTTTATTCCAAGTTTTATCCTCCAAGTGAAATTCATAAAGATCGTAATCGGATATACAACTTTTGGCCTCATGAGGGAGAAAGCATTGCCCAAGCGTGGGGAAGATTGAAGTTACTAATGCATAAATGTCCTATTCATGATCTTCCCCGTAATATTATTATTAATAATTTTTATGCAAGGCTTTCAGGACATTACAAGGACTATTGTAGCGCCCTGCCTTTTGCTAAAGACAGAACTCCTGTGTATTGTGCCATTCCCTGGATCAGTAGATAGCACCACAGTACAAAATATAGTAATCATTGCAATAGTATCAATATTACAACGTAAATCCAGTTACATAGGTCTTCTACCTTATGAGTACACAGCATAAAGCATAGTTGCAGTGAGCCTCCATTCTTCATCACGTGCCACAGGCAGACATGTTGAAATGTAGTCTCGAGATCCTACTCCTGGTTCCTTACTCGAAATAAAACCTGCACGTTTGAATATGCAGCCCCAGAGGGGTCAGTACAATGATGTACTGGCAAATGACACATATTTGGTGGCATTTTTGTGGAAAGACTATACTACATGACATTTGGCTGGTGGATCTCATAGGCTGATTTGCATAAAGCCAATTTTATCCTAAAATCCATTTTAATACTTTCTTTCAACAAATTTTTATTTTTCAAGGGTCAAGACAACCCCCATACACTACATACTGGCCGGTATGTAGTTCTGGGCGCAACTCAACAAAGTTTGGAACCTCAGGCACCACCACCCCTCGGAGTGTATGGTCCTTAGTTCCTGCCTAGGGGTTTCTAGACAAATTTTAATAATTCAGAAACGGTGATGAGATTCTTCCGTACATTCCATGTCTAGAGACTCAACTGTCCATAACCGAGGACACGGCTAATCGATTAGTTTAAACACCTTGCAAGGGTTGTGCACTTTCACCTTACGATTCATTTTATGCCCATACATAAAATGAAACGAGACCTTTTAGAAGGAGAGGACAACTAACTTGGCAAGCACCGTCCCCAACCTACAATTCAACTGCCACCACTTCTTGCCGACAAGTTGTACTCCCACATCTAATCCGTCAAGACAGAGCCCATAATGTCATAAGGCTGCACTGGAAGTACACTAAGCATGGAAGACATAGCCATCTCTTTGTTCCTGGGTGGCCATCCCGAGCGGTATTCTGTTCCCACATCCTCTTACAAGGCATGCGTCCCAGAACCCACCTACCTCGCCTCATCTTATCAAACCATTCCACCCAGGTGTTTCATTTTAGTTGAAGTTCTTAATTTGTCCACAAAACACTTTTCAAGTGATCTTAGCATGGCATCAATATTTTTCAAAGTATTTAGCATCCTATCAGGTGGGGTTTGAGGATAGCTACATACTACTAGGATCTAAACATTTGATAAAACAGTTGAATAAAACACCTATCATGCATACTACAAGAGGTGAATACACTAATGCATAAGTAAAATGGGTAAGGGACATGTGTGTCACTTGCCTTTTTAGAAGATCACGACGTTTTCTCTTCTCTCAACTAAGCACGTAGCTCTTCGCACAAACTATAACACAGAAATAGCATACCATAAACAATCCATACAAACATAATCAAACAAAACAAACAATTGAAAAGTGTTTGTTCAACAATTTAGTTTTATTGAGATGTTATGATAGAAAGATATGGCAAAGGAAATATGAATTGTGAGATATGAATTTGAGAGCTTAGCTGGGGAAGATCAATATGATTTGAGAGAGAATTGGATTAGGCATAATATAATTGATGAAGTTCTTATGCTTTATTTAAGCATAAATGAAACTTGGAATAACTCATGTGAACTACATCACACGAGTGTCAAATAGTGCACAACCATACTATTGAGTAAATGTGACAACAATTACTCTTAAATAGTATGCATAACACTTAGACCTTGGGTAAAGATTCATGAAGTATTGAGTTACTCAATCAACCCATTTGCAAATTGAATAGTTCAATACATAGAGGCAAGATTAAGTAGGCATTGGATTGGGTATGAATGATTGATATTTGAGGACATGGCTCAAATGGTTCATTGATCAACATGGTGTATAACACATACTATGGTACGGGTTATAACAATTCCACATTAATGGAACCTAAGTTTGAGATGAATTCATATTCTACTCAGGTAGCACAATTGCAATTTGAGTACATATATGAATTAGGCAAAACATAATGAGTGAGATCTTTATGCTTTACCAAAGCATATTGAATCTTGGAATATCTCATGTGGGTAAATCACACAAGAGACAAAATAGTGCAATAGCAATACTATTAAATAAGTGTGACAACAATTATTCTTAAATAGTACATATTACACTTAAGCTTGGGCTAGGGTTCTTATAACCTTGAAGTACTCAATTAACTCAAATGCAATTTGAATAGTTCAATGCAAGGCTAAGATTGAGTAGACATGAGTAAATGGATATAGGTAATGGATATGTATAGATGATGTTTGAAAACATGGCTTAAGGTTCCTGATGGGTAAATAGGATTGGGTTAAGTACTATGATGTTGATTTGATCAATATCATAGTAGCAAAGGTAGAAACTAAGATTGAAAGTATCACACTTTACTCAAATGACACATTTGTAATTTGAATAAGTGGGTACTATGTAAGATAGGTCTAAGTGAATATGATCTTGATCAAGATGTTGTTTAGATAACATTGATGACTAGGTATGAATATAAGATTTGCCATGGTAGAAGGAAACAATACTGAACAGAAATAGATTTATTCCTATATTAGAAATTACTCAAGTCCCCATATTAGAATTTGAATAATTGTGAAGTGGTTCAAGAAATTATGGAGGTGATGCTACTGGATAGCTTGCAGTAAAACAAAGTCACTGCAATTGGTTTCACTCCAAAATAAGTTATAGAATTTGAATTATCACCGAAATAGTGATTTGGACAAATTTGAATGCACAAAGTGTGTGCACGTATCAAATTTGGATTTTCTTGATCCTATGATGTTCTACAAGTTGAGAGGATTCCAAAGACTACAAATTTGTGATTTTTGGATACTTGGTTCTAAAGATATGAATCAATCATGCTAATAGAGAGTTTGATTCCAATTTGAAAATAGTTTCAAATTGAACCCATAAAATATAAGATTTTATGGTACTGATGGATTATAAACTTCCTAAGGATTCCAACGGTATATTATTTGCGATTTTTGGACCTAGGGATCAAAAGATATGAATTTTTGAAGATTCAGATCAAATCTGATTTCAAAATCTAATTCGAGTTTCTGTTTTAACCAGGAGTTGACACGTGTCAGTTTATTACTGGCCGGTACCGATTCGTTTGGATCGCCACCGTGGAGCGTTGGATTTAAGTGGATCTGGACGCACAGGATTGCTCAGTACCCCTTGGCTTAAGTGATCTGTTCGGGCCATTTGATTTAGATCTGACGGGCGAAGATGAAAGGGAGGGAGAGGCTCACAGTGGCTAGGGTTCCGGCAAGGTTCGCCGGCGACGTGGCCAGGGGTGGTCGTCGGCGACGGATCTGGTGGCCTCTGGTGAAGATGGACCAGACGAAGACGCGCGGGAGAGGATGGCGAAGGCGATGGTGTCGACGGAGTGCTTGCACTCGTGCTGTAGCGAAGACGAGGGGTGGCTGGAGATGCTCCGTGCGTCGGTGAGCTTCAGTCCAAGGCGTCCGCTGCGCTCGGCTGTGATTCAGCATAAAGTAAGGAGGTGGTGAGCTGCGCAAGATCAGATAGGGCACCAGGGACTCGAAGGGAAGAAGCGGGGTCACCTTGCTCCGCCGGGATTACCGAAACACGGCGGCGGTTATCTGTAACTCCGGCGAGAGATTTTGCCAGCCTGGCGGCGCTATTCGGCGAGGGAGCAGAGGCAAAATCAAGAGGGGGTGGAGGCCTTCTTATAGGCGCGGGTTATCGTCGAAACGGCAGGGGAATAAGGCGTATTGATGAGGGGGGAGTAACGGCGGGAGGGGCTCGGTTACTGGCGAGGAATCCGGACCGAGGTGGAAGATGGGTCTGACCGGTGGGTCCGGCCTGACCGATGGGGTCCACGCGTCAGTGAGAGAGGGCGAGGGATAAGGGTACCGGTTCGGGAATTTGGCCGGGTGGGCCGTGGACCTTTTCTGGAGCTGGGCCGAAAGGGTTCCCGAGGCCTTTTACCCTTTTCTTTTCTTCTCTCTTTTTTCCTTTTTCTGTTTTCTTATTTCTTTCATAGATTTTGCATTTTAAAAACAAATGACTTCAAATCAATTGCAAAAGTTTTCTAGAATTGAAATTAACATTTTAAAACAGTAGCAAACATGTTTTCATAAATAAAACAAATTTCCAAATAAAACTCTATAATTTAGCCAAAGGGCTTATTTGCATAAACCAAAGTAGAAAAAGGATTTTTAAAATAATCCTTTTAAATTCTGGGAAATAAGGTTTACAAAATAGTTTTTGAAATATATTTTTCAAACATTCCTTTGGCATAGAAAACTTTATACATCACTTTGTAAGACATTTCCTTTTGCAAGCAGGCTTGCAAGGGTTTGCATAAAGAAGAATGAAAATAACATTTTGATACTTGTTCTTTCTCAAAGAAGTTCTTCAAGAAATAAATAGAGGATTTAAAATAGTTTTCTACTAAATCTTTCAAATAGACTCAAAAGTTTAAATCCCTGTGAAATTCCGATCATCTCAAACAAAACAAAACCAAAAAAATTCCCCCAAAATTTGATAAAATCTTGGGATGTTACAGACTACCACCCTTAAAAGAAATCTCGTCCTCGAGATTGGAGAGGCTAGAAAGAAAGTAGGTATTAGGTTATGTGGGTTTAGGTATCTCGGTGGCTACCACCCTTAAAGGAAAAATCCTCTTGGTGGTACCTTGATGCTTCCTTAGGAACTTGCATTTTGTTCCCAGCTTGCATTCACTGTTGTGTCATTTTCTCTGAATCGTCCTTCTCAGAAGTTTTGATGTTCACAACTATGTTCAAAAGTGGGTATACCAAGGGTTCCATCCAATTCTGGTGATAAGCAGATATCATCCATCGCGTTGTCATCAACAAGGTAGTCCACATCTTCATTTACAATAGGTGGGTGTCTGATCACAAATCCGACACCAACCTTCCTTATGGGGCTGCTTGAGGTAATCTTACTCTATTGTGGAGCTTTCTATCCAACGGGGTAGTTGTTGAACTACTTTGGACACTGAGGAGTCACTCTTTGGTTCAATCAGAGGACCAAGCTGAGTTGTCTCCTCTTTGGGTCATTCAGAAGACCAAGCTGAGAGGGTATCCTCTCATCATCTCAACTTCCTTATCTTCATCCTTAGAGGTTCTTCATCTTATGGTTGCTTCCTTATACCATTCTGCTCTTCAATTTTCCACGATACCATTCTGTTCTGGTAACCTTTCAGGTTGTTGTACATCTTCCAAGAATGTGTATCTAGCCTTTTCTTGGTCGGCCCTCACCAAGGTCAAGACAGTATACAGGCCATCATCATACTCCTTGTTGCTTTTTAGCTGATTTTCGTTCCAAGCATCTCAAAAGATGACTCAGTGCTAAGTGATGCAGGCTTGCCCCACGAACATGATGAGACCACTCATTCCAATGAATTAGGATGGCATCTCTCTGTAGTCTTCTCATGCATTTCATAGGGGTAAACAAGGTGGACTCTGTAAGAGGTACTTGAACCTTTAAGGGACGGAAGGTCGCCTTATAACCAGCATTGTTGAATCTTTTCTAGATACCGTTGCTCATCATGCTATCTGCCACTCGTACCAGATGGTCCTTAAGAATTCCTTTAGCAACCATCTTCATGGTCATTGGGAGACGCTGGACGACTTGATCATATCTCGAAGATGAACTCTTTCTCAGGGAATAGGGATCTAACATAGCTCTCATGGGCAGGAAAATAGTTCCATGGATTTGGAGAGTTGCTTCATAACATCGCAGGTCGGGATGGGGTAGACTTCGGTGGCGTAAAGCTCTGGAATCAGGGGGCGATCTCATAGGTAGTGGCGGTTGTCTCTGTTGTGACTCTCTGGAGAGGAGTGACCTCTCTTTTATAGGCTCAGGGAGGTAGTCGAACAGGTAGTAGCCGAAGCTGAACAGTCTCGTATTCAAAGCCCACTGAGTAAAACGTTTCTGATTCGTGTAGCCGTTCAAAAACCAAATTCTCACCGCATTCCTACGTTTTGGCCACTGGCTCACTATAAGGGATGTAATATATTATCCTCCTAAGGTTATGGTTTAAAGACGTCGTCTCTCATGTAGGTATGTCTCTCTAGATTAACCATTCCTCATACAAGAGCGAACAATATGAGTAGTCGTCATGGGGCGCAAATCCATGTCACACCCAATCATTACTTTGTATTTGGTTTGGTGCATCTCGCATTCTAACTCTTGGTCAACCTCACTAGCTTTAAAACAAAAGTTTCGCTGGAAATTGGAACTAAGTTCCTAAATTCTACTTTGAATTTTGAAACCAAAATCTATCGTTCCTAGCTAGAGGTTTTTGACAAAGCTCATGGCAATAATCCTTAAGTTGTAGATCCTTTGGTTTGCCATTTAAGAGGAAATAAAATCCTTTCCATTGCTCTGTTTGCTCTTTCCATTGCTCTATTTGCTCTTTTCCACCTTTCTTGCATGAGGTGGTTGAATAGTACTACTTCCACATTAGTTATACCTTGAGGTATCTTCTTATTGTTTGCGTGGTATCCTTCAGCCATCCTAGCTTACTGGAGTCTTGTGGTATCATCCTTTGTGCAACATCTTGTGTAACGTTCCAGTCTCTTGTACTTGAAACACTATCTCTTGTTGTTGTACTCTGTATCCTTATCTCCAAATGAGGGTCATTGTAGTTGTTCTGTCGTTGGGAAAACTTTGGTTTGGGTTTTAGGACAAGTTTAGGTCTTAGCATAGATAAGAATTAGATAGAAGGGATCTAAAGAAGAAAAATTCCTACCCAAAATAACAGATCAAAACAATTTATCCTACAAGCAATATCTAACAAACATTCAACACATCAAGCAAACTAGTTTTCAAACAAACGGGAAGGTACGATCATCCACAAGTCGGTATGACCATAACATTTATTACACATCGTTGCTTATTAAAATTTCCTAAATGGAGGTCCAACTAAAGTTTCTTGGTACTCTTCTAAGCAAATCCACTGTTCTGATCCAGCTGCTTCAGTAGATTGGTAATTTGCTCATCCTTGGTGGCGATGAGGTCTCCTTGAACACTAAGTTCAGATACCAACTTTTTCATGTCACCTTGAAGTTGGTTTATGGTTTGTCTTCAATGCAGTAGTATCTTCCTTTTCTTCTTTGAGGTCCTGCTGCGTGGTGTGGAGTCTCCACTTGAGTCTTTCTCCAAGTTCCTTTATATTGAGTCAAGGGAAATATATGGAGTATCAGTCTCACACTTCTGGCACATTGTGATCTTCTATCCTTTGTTGATGATTTCAGGGTAGGGTCAGCTATAGTATTAGGAAACATTTGGAGAGGAAGTAGGAGAGAATACAAGGAGTTCAAAATGCAAACATTTTTCTTTAATAAATAGAAGTAAGATGAGATAGAGAATTTTATCCTAGGGTCTTTCTATTTCTAATTCCAAACCTAGGGTCTCGATCCTATAGGCAACACTATGCTCTGATACCATTCTGTAGCGCCCTGCCTTTTGCTAAAGACAGAACTCCTGTGTATTGTGCCATTCCCTGGATCAGTAGATAGCACCACAGTACAAAATATAGTAATCATTGCAATAGTATCAATATTACAACGTAAATCCAGTTACATAGGTCTTCTACCTTATGAGTACACAGCATAAAGCATAGTTGCAGTGAGCCTCCATTCTTCATCACGTGCCACAGGCAGACATGTTGAAATGTAGTCTCGAGATCCTACTCCTGGTTCCTTACTCGAAATAAAACCTGCACGTTTGAATATGCAGCCCCAGAGGGGTCAGTACAATGATGTACTGGCAAATGACACATATTTGGTGGCATTTTTGTGGAAAGACTATACTACATGACATTTGGCTGGTGGATCTCATAGGCTGATTTGCATAAAGCCAATTTTATCCTAAAATCCATTTTAATACTTTCTTTCAACAAATTTTTATTTTTCAAGGGTCAAGACAACCCCCATACACTACATACTGGCCGGTATGTAGTTCTGGGCGCAACTCAACAAAGTTTGGAACCTCAGGCACCACCACCCCTCGGAGTGTATGGTCCTTAGTTCCTGCCTAGGGGTTTCTAGACAAATTTTAATAATTCAGAAACGGTGATGAGATTCTTCCGTACATTCCATGTCTAGAGACTCAACTGTCCATAACCGAGGACACGGCTAATCGATTAGTTTAAACACCTTGCAAGGGTTGTGCACTTTCACCTTACGATTCATTTTATGCCCATACATAAAATGAAACGAGACCTTTTAGAAGGAGAGGACAACTAACTTGGCAAGCACCGTCCCCAACCTACAATTCAACTGCCACCACTTCTTGCCGACAAGTTGTACTCCCACATCTAATCCGTCAAGATAGAGCCCATAATGTCATAAGGCTACACTGGAAGTACACTAAGCATGGAAGACATAGCCATCTCTTTGTTCCTGGGTGGCCATCCCGAGCGGTATTCTGTTCCCACATCCTCTTACAAGGCATGCGTCCCAGAACCCACCTACCTCGCCTCATCTTATCAAACCATTCCACCCAGGTGTTTCATTTTAGTTGAAGTTCTTAATTTGTCCACAAAACACTTTTCAAGTGATCTTAGCATGGCATCAATATTTTTCAAAGTATTTAGCATCCTATCAGGTGGGGTTTGAGGATAGCTACATACTACTAGGATCTAAACATTTGATAAAACAGTTGAATAAAACACCTATCATGCATACTACAAGAGGTGAATACACTAATGCATAAGTAAAATGGGTAAGGGACATGTGTGTCACTTGCCTTTTTAGAAGATCACGACGTTTTCTCTTCTCTCAACTAAGCATGTAGCTCTTCGCACAAACTATAACACAGAAATAGCATACCATAAACAATCCATACAAACATAATCAAACAAAACAAACAATTGAAAAGTGTTTGTTCAACAATTTAGTTTTATTGAGATGTTATGATAGAAAGATATGGCAAAGGAAATATGAATTGTGAGATATGAATTTGAGAGCTTAGCTGGGGAAGATCAATATGATTTGAGAGAGAATTGGATTAGGCATAATATAATTGATGAAGTTCTTATGCTTTATTTAAGCATAAATGAAACTTGGAATAACTCATGTGAACTACATCACACGAGTGTCAAATAGTGCACAACCATACTATTGAGTAAATGTGACAACAATTACTCTTAAATAGTATGCATAACACTTAGACCTTGGGTAAAGATTCATGAAGTATTGAGTTACTCAATCAACCCATTTGCAAATTGAATAGTTCAATACATAGAGGCAAGATTAAGTAGGCATTGGATTGGGTATGAATGATTGATATTTGAGGACATGGCTCAAATGGTTCATTGATCAACATGGTGTATAACACATACTATGGTACGGGTTATAACAATTCCACATTAATGGAACCTAAGTTTGAGATGAATTCATATTCTACTCAGGTAGCACAATTGCAATTTGAGTACATATATGAATTAGGCAAAACATAATGAGTGAGATCTTTATGCTTTACCAAAGCATATTGAATCTTGGAATATCTCATGTGGGTAAATCACACAAGAGACAAAATAGTGCAATAGCAATACTATTGAATAAGTGTGACAACAATTATTCTTAAATAATACATATTACACTTAAGCTTGGGCTAGGGTTCTTATAACCTTGAAGTACTCAATTAACTCAAATGCAATTTGAATAGTTCAATGCAAGGCTAAGATTGAGTAGACATGAGTAAAGGGCTATAGGTAATGGATATGTATAGATGATGTTTGAAAACATGGCTTAAGGTTCCTGATGGGTAAATAGGATTGGGTTAAGTACTATGATGTTGATTTGATCAATATCATAGTAGCAAAGGTAGAAACTAAGATTGAAAGTATCACACTTTACTCAAATGACACATTTGTAATTTGAATAAGTGGGTACTATGTAAGATAGGTCTAAGTGAATATGATCTTGATCAAGATGTTGTTTAGATAACATTGATGACTAGGTATGAATATAAGATTTGCCATGGTAGAAGGAAACAATACTGAACAGAAATAGATTTATTCCTATATTAGAAATTACTCAAGTCCCCATATTAGAATTTGAATAATTGTGAAGTGGTTCAAGAAATTATGGAGGTGATGCTACTGGATAGCTTGCAGTAAAACAAAGTCACTGCAATTGGTTTCACTCCAAAATAAGTTATAGAATTTGAATTATCACCGAAATAGTGATTTGGACAAATTTGAATGCACAAAGTGTGTGCACGTATCAAATTTGGATTTTCTTGATCCTATGATGTTCTACAAGTTGAGAGGATTCCAAAGACTACAAATTTGTGATTTTTGGATACTTGGTTCTAAAGATATGAATCAATCATGCTAATAGAGAGTTTGATTCCAATTTGAAAATAGTTTCAAATTGAACCCATAAAATATAAGATTTTATGGTACTTCTGGATTCTAAACTTCCTAAGGATTCCAACGGTATATTATTTGTGATTTTTGGACCTAGGGATCAAAAGATATGAATTTTTGAAGATTCAGATCAAATCTGATTTCAAAATCTAATTCGAGTTTCTGTTTTAACCAGGAGTTGACACGTGTCAGTTTATTACTGGCTGGTACCGATTCGTTTGGATCGCCACCGTGGAGCGTTGGATTTAAGTGGATCTGGACGCACAGGATTGCTCAGTACCCCTTGGCTTAAGTGATCTGTTCGGGCCGTTTGATTTAGATCTGACGGGCGAAGATGAAAGGGAGGGAGAGGCTCACAGTGGCTAGGGTTTCGGCAAGGTTCGCCGGCGACGTGGCCAGGGGTGGTCGTCGGCGACGGATCTGGTGGCCTCTGGTGAAGATGGACCTGACGACGACGCGCGGGAGAGGATGGCGAAGGCGATGGTGTCGACGAAGTGCTTGCACTCGTGCTGTAGCGAAGACGAGGGGTGGCTGGAGATGCTCCGTGCGTCGGTGAGCTTCAGTCCAAGGCGTCCGCTGCGCTCGGCTGTGATTCAACATAAAGTAAGGAGGTGGTGAGCTGCGCAAGATCAAATAGGGCACCAGGGACTCGAAGGGAAGAAGCGGGGTCACCTTGCTCCGCCGGGATTACCGAAACACGGCAGCGGTTATCTGTAACTCCGGCGAGAGATTTTGCCAGCCTGGCGGCGCTATTCGGCGAGGGAGCAGAGGGGAAATCAAGAGGGGGTGGAGGCCTTCTTATAGGCGCGGGTTATCGTCGAAACGGCAGGGGAATAAGGCGTATTGATGAGGGGGGAGTAACGGCGGGAGGGGCTCGGTTACTGGCGAGGAATCCGGACCGAGGTGGAAGATGGGTCTGACCGGTGGGTCCGGCCTGACCGATGGGGTCCACGCGTCAGTGAGAGAGGGCGAGGGATAAGGGTACCGGTTCAGGAATTTGGCCGGGTGGGCCGTGGACCTTTTCTGGAGCTGGGCCGAAAGGGTTCCCGAGGCCTTTTTACCCTTTTCTTTTCTTCTCTCTTTTTTCCTTTTTCTGTTTTCTTATTTCTTTCATAGATTTTGCATTTTAAAAACAAATGACTTCAAATCAATTGCAAAAGTTTTCTAGAATTGAAATTAACATTTTAAAAAAGTAGCAAACATGTTTTCATAAATAAAACAAATTTCCAAATAAAACTCTACAATTTAGCCAAAGGGCTTATTTGCATAAACCAAAGTAGAAAAAGGATTTTTAAAATAATCCTTTTAAATTCTGGGAAATAAGGTTTACAAAATAGTTTTTGAAATATATTTTTCAAACATTCCTTTGGCATAGAAAACTTTATACATCACTTTGTAAGACATTTCCTTTTGCAAGCAGGCTTGCAAGGGTTTGCATAAAGAAGAATGAAAATAACATTTTGATACTTGTTCTTTCTCAAAGAAGTTCTTCAAGAAATAAATAGAGGATTTAAAATAGTTTTCTACTAAATCTTTCAAATAGACTCAAAAGTTTTAAATCCCTGTGAAATTCCGATCATCTCAAACAAAACAAAACCAAAAAATTTCCCCCAAAATTTGATAAAATCTTGGGATGTTACAACTATCTAGATGCATGCTTTGATGGGTCTTTCACAAGCAAGGATGTCGACACCAAGTGGGGTCTGCTTGAAATAATTCAAAACAATATTGAAGGTTGGGATAGCGACAAAGGTAAAGGATCAGGTATGAATTACGAGTTTGATTGCATTAAGTCTTTCGCTGAAACTGTTAATTTTCAAGAGCTTAGTGCTAAGTATGGTCTTGATCCTCAAATTATGGTTGATTGCTTTAAAGCCTTTGCTTCCCATATAAATATTCCTAAAGGAAATGGGGACGTGTATCATGAACCTTTTAAGGATACTTGCATAGAAAGTGATATTGTTATTGATGATTGCAATAAACATGCTCAAACTTCTAAAAGTACTATTTCTTATAAGCATGTTAATTTTTGTGGAATACATAGACCTTGTGAACAGAGTTACAACAAGGAAGATTATTGCATCACCCACGCAAATGAAGAAACCAGCATGTGGCTCAAGGATCTAGATGTGCTTGGTGAATGGGTTTGTGAGCTTTATCCTTTTCTTTGTGAATTTTGCGGTGAAAAGGGGCACTTTAATTTTCAATGCCCAATTAATCGAACGAGTACCGCAGATTTATATTGTGATGATAAGATTACTTTCAATCAGTATGATGAGCTTACTTTGTTTTTGAATTGTGAAGAGATATCTAGAAAGATTGCTTTGGTAGACATGAATGATGTTGATCTTAATAGCACCCTTCATGGTTGTCATCTCTATTGTGCTAAAGATTGCCTCGCAAATACTTACTTACAAGATCTTATTAAACATGATGTTTTGCCAAGCTATGATAGGACTAATAGATGTTTCGATCTTATTAATAGAGAGGAGGAATCCTCCAAAGTTTTTTCTGTTGTTTCTGTCAGCAAGCCAGATTATGTGGAGAAGATGCCTTTCCCTCCTAAAGAATATGTGGAGAAGATGCCCTTCAAGTCTCTCCCTCCTAAAGGAGAGAGTAAGAAGAGTAAGAAGAAGAAGAAGAAGAGGAGTAAGAGGCGAGAGGACACGGTATCTACCCCTAAGCGTTATGATCCTGCTATAGATTATGATAATTCTGATTGGGATGATGTTCCTATGCCTGTTACCTATGTTAGTGATCATGATTGGGAAAAGCACTCTACTTTTGATATTGAAAATCTTTTTGGTACCAATTCTAAGGTTAATAATTGTTGTACCATTAGTGCTATCCATGTTCCTTCTTATGATGATATGTTTGATGAGTATGCTTTGCGACATAGTAGTTCTCTAGCTTGTGATGATGGGTATAATATTTTCAGTTCACCTACTTTTGAGGAGAAAATTAGTTATGATTACAATATGCCTCCTGTTTTTGATGATTATGGTGATGAGAATAATTATTCTATTGAATCTGCTCCTACTACTATTGTTCATGTAGGGAGTATTAATCCTTTTATGCATGTGGCTCATGATAGGGATGCTTTATGTGATAGTTATATTGTTAGTTCTATTCATAATGCTACTGAAAGTTATTATGAGAGAGGGAAACATGGTTTGATGGATCTCAACAATATTGAGTTTCCCCTCTTTATGTTGCAATTCTTGAAGTTGTACTTGTTTTGCCTTCCTATGCTTCTTGCTTTGCGCTTTCATGACTTGTCTCTTTACAAGACTATTTTTCATAGGAAGTGGTTTAGATTTAAATGTGTTCCATACTTGCTTTTTGATGCTCTCTATTGCTTTAAGTTCCTATATGGCACCTTTGCCTCAAGCTCTTATATGGTGCCCACATGAGCATCTTTGCAAATTACTGCGCCTAGCTCAAAGGCGTTAAAGAAAAGCACTCTTGGGAGATAACCCATTGTTTTTTTTCAGTACTTTTTCTTTTATTTGAGTCTTGAAAGTTATTACTACTGTAATAACTGCTCCTTATCCTTTTTATTTCGTTTTTGTGCCAAGAGAAGCCTCTAATTTGAGTGAGGTAAGATTTAGGGATGTTGTTGTCCTGAAACAGTTTTCGGTGCTGCACCGTAAAAATTCGTGAACATTCTCCGTATATCTTTTGGACCTGCAATTTCTTGTACATATGCCCCAGGTTATATCCAAACTTTCATTAGTTGAACACTTTTTGATTTGAGCAACATAAAACCCCTCAAAAATTCGACCTTTGTCAGCTGTTCAGTTTTGACAGATTTCTGCCAATATTTTTGTTTGCCACTTTATCGCTTTCTTTTGAGTTCTTTTGATCACGGAACTTTTAGAGAGGTTGCTACAGTAGTATATACTTTATATGTGGTGGTTTTGGGTTGAAACCTGAAGCAAAAAGATGTTGATTATATGTTATGCTTAAACTAATGTTGCTAATAGAATTGTGTTTAGTTTTGTATGAAGGAAATTTTCAAGTGTAGGGATTGGAGAATGATGAGATGAGATGAAGAATGGACAAAATCTCAAGCTTGGGGATGCCCATGTCACCCCAAGAAATATCCAAGAAGTACAAGCGTCAAAGCTTGGGGATGCCCCCGAGGCACCCCTTCTTCATCGGCAAAAATCAGGTCACCTTTCAAGACACTATATTTTTATTGCTTCATGCATTATGCGTTTTTCTTGGAGCGTCAGTTGTTTTTGTTTTCAGTATTAGTTTAGTTTAGTTTGCTGCAATAAATGGTTTGATCACATCATGTTGGTTTGGAGGGAGACATACTTCACTTTTCATTTGCCAAGAACACTCCGTTTTTCACTCTTATCATTTCAACGAGTGTTCTCTTTTTCTGCTACCGCGTTTAGCTTGCATTTTTCGCCTTGATTTTTGTTCAGATCTTGTTTTATCTTTGCATCAAGGTGTATTTGGACCTCTGGTCTATGTTGGCTTTTATCAAAAGAGTTTCCTCAAAAAGGTTTTAATGCTGTTGGAAAAGAGAAAAAGCTTTATGCAAAAAAGTGGTACAAGAAGGAGCTTGTGTAGACTGCAGCCTAGGCTTTTGCATGTCGTGCTTGATGTCTTTTTGATAGTATGCTTAGTGGTTTTGCTGTAGCATGACTTGTCTCAAATAACTGAGATTGCTTAATGAGCCTTTGAAAAAATCATGCGTTGTTTTTATCGTTTGGAAGCATTATTTTGGTTTTCTCCTTGATGCTTTATTTGGGTTGACTTGGCGCATGCTCACACATGTTAGACTCATCCAAAGTCGCCAATAGCCTCTATGATCATTTAGTTTTTGACTTTTGATGCCATCTTATGCTTCTTTTAATGTTGCTTTGTCGCTTTGCATGATTATGGCCATTATTGCTCTCTTAGTTGGTCGCTCCCAGTCTTTTGCTAGCCCTCATTTTGTACTGAGTATGAGCTCTACTCGTGCATCCAACTCCCAAAAACCAAGTTTGCCATTGTGTCCACTATAAATTCCTATGGATGGTATTTGTAAGCCATTCCAAGTAAATTTTCATGTGCTACCTTTCAAAATACTTCTCGTTTTGTGACGCTGTTTTCAGCTCATGGGGACGTAGTGGTCGGATTTGCTATCTTCCATATTGCTTATTCCAAAAAGAAAAGAAAAAGAAAAAAGGAAAGAAAAAACGGCACTCCTCCATGGTATGTGAATGTTGGTGGGCACCCGATGGAATCGGTTAGCCATGGTTTGAGAAAGGAAAAAGGTGGGGAGGAGTGCCAAGCTGTATAAAAGAGCACAAAAGTGCCAATCTCTCTCTCAAAAACTTGCTTCATTTTTGTATGGAAGATAGTAAGAACCCCATTGCCAGTCGTTGACAAAGACAACCACCTCTCAAAACCAATTTCTATCTCTCTGTTTTACAAATGAAAAGCTCTAGCACATGTTTAATCACTGCTTCCCTCTGCGAAGGGCCTTTCTTTTACTTTATGTTGAGTCTCCACCTTCTACCTTTATGCACCATTAAGAGAGCATAGTTGTCATTCTGAGTATAATGTGCATTGTCCCAAAGTTTTCATTGATTGATTCATGATCATGGTTTCACTTGTTCTCAAATTATTTGTATCTAGTCGCCCTCTTAAACTTGAAGGTGTCCTATGCATTTATGTTTTGCTCTCTCACTAAGGACAAGCTGAAAACCATTTGGTATGTTTTTCCTTATGATTTGAACACACGTTTGACTTTCATTGTTTCATTTTCATGATCTTTTGTTTGTGTTCATTTGCATGTTTACAACATGGTTGCTAAGTTCTTTATTATCAAGATTATGTCTTTCATGCCCACGTTTTAAGTTCTTTGATCTCAGCTCACAATGCTTACATATATGATCAAGATTGTGTAGGTGCATGTCACCTCAAAAATTATTTCTTTTGTTATCACTTACCTACTCGAGGACGAGCAGGAGTTAAGCTTGGGGATGCTGATACGTCTCCAACGTATCTATAATTTTTTATGCTCCATGCTTGTTTTTACACCATTTGCCTAATGTTTCGTTACACTTCGTGGCGTTTTTATGCGATTTCCGGAACTAACCTATTGACAAGATGCCACAGTGCCAGTTCCCTGTTTTCTGCTGTTTTGTGTTTCAGAAAAGCTACATAGGAAATATTCTCGGAATTGGACGAAACAAGTTCCTGAAGTCTTATTTTTCCCGAAAGCTTCCAGAGATCCGAAGAGGTGAAGGAGAGGGGCCACAGGCCGCCCTCACACTAGGCTCGCGCGGCCTGCCCCTGGCCCGCGCTACCTAGGTGTGAGGAGGCCTGGGGCCACCCCTGACGACGCCCCTTCGCCTATAAGAAGCCTCGGGACGGAAAACCCTAAAGGAATCGACGAAATTTCCAGAACAGTTCCGCAGCGCCGCCGCCGTCGAAGCCAAATTTCGGGGGACAGAAGTCTCTGTTCCGACACCCTACCGGGACGGGGAAGTGCCCCCGGAGCCATCTCCATCGGTCTCCATCGCCGTCTCCGCCGTCTCCATCGACCTCACCGCCATCTCCATCAACCTTGATGTCTCCTATGATGAGGAGGGAGTAGTTCATCCCCGGGGCTGAGGGCTCTACCGGTAGCTATGTGGTTCACCTCTCTCTCCCATGATGTGATCTTTATGTGATCGTGAGCTTTGTATCATGTTGAACAAGTAGATGTTATTATTCAGATATTATGTGTACTCTAGTGGTATTATTAAAGTAATCTATTCCTCCTGCCATGGTGTAACGGTGACAGTGCGTGCATCATGGTGGTACTTGGTCTAGGCTACGATTGTGATCTCTTATGGATTATGAGAATAATTATTACTATGATAGTATTGAAGTGATCTATTCCTCCTTTCATGGTGTAATGTTGACAGTGTGTGCACCGTCTTAGTACTTGGTCTAAGTTGCAATAATATCTATCTTGAATTATGATCTGATTTGGATATCTCTATGAGTGGTGTTTGTCAAGTACTTGATGAACTTTAAGGGGTGCTTCTGTAGCCACTACGCAATGATTAGTGTTATTCAATAGGAGAGTAATTCAGAGTACCATAGTGGAGAGAAGTTGTTTATTTGTTCAATCATGTTATATTGTTGGGAGTGTGTCCACTAGTGAAAGTATGATCCCTAGGCCTTATTTCCAAGCTTTGCACACCGTTTACTTGCTGTTTTGTTACATGTTTGCTCACAGCGATACTTATTTCATATCATAGTTACTACTTATAATCATCACTACTGCTTGTATTTTACTATCTCTTCACCGAACTAGTGCACCTATACATCTGACAGGTGTATTGGGTGTGTTGGGGACACAAGAGACTTTCTGTATCGTAATTGCAGGGTTGTTTGAGAGGGATAGCTTTGACCTCTTCCTCCCTGAGTTCGATAAACCTTGGGTGATCCACTTAAGGGAAACTTGCTGCTGTTCTACAAACCTCTGCACTTGGAGGCCCAACACTGTCTACAAGAACAGAAGCGTGTGTAGACATCACATGTCTCAAATGATTCATAATCAAGTGATTCCAGAAGTCCATCTGAATGAAGTTTCTTCATGCGTTTAACACCAATATGACCCAAACGGCAGTGCCACATGTATGCGGCTATATCATCATTTAACTTAATTCTTTTGGCATTCACGTTATGAATATGTGTTTCATTACTATCAAGATTCAAAAGAAATAAACCTTTCTTCTTAGGTGCATGTCCATAAAAGATATTATTCATATAAATCGAACAACCATTGTTCTCATACTGGAATGAATAATTGTCTCGCACTAAACAAGATCCGGAAATAATGTTCATGCTCAACGCAGGCACCAAATAACATTTATTCAGATTTAAAACTAATCCACATGGTAAATGTAGAGGCAGCGTCCCGACGGTGATCACATCAACTTTTGATCCATTGCCGACGCACATCGTGACCTCATCCTTCGCAAGTTGCCGCTTATTCTTTAGCCCCTGTTTTGAGTTACATATGTGAGCAACCGAACCAGTATCAAATACCCAGGCGCTATTGCGACAACTAGTAAGGTACACATCAATAACATGTATATCATATATACCTTTGTTAATCTTCCCGTTCTTCTTATCCGCTAGATACTTTGGGTAGTTGCGCTTCCAGTGCCCCGTTTCCTTGCAGTAGAAGCACCCAGTTTCAGGTTTAGGACCAGCCTTGGGTTTCTTCTCAGAACCGGCAATAGATTTGCCGTCCTTCTTGTTTCTACCCTTGGACTTATTATCCTTTCTACCTTTCTTGAAATTAGTGCTCTTATTGACCATCAACACTTGATGTTCCTTTTTTACCTCCACTTCTGCTGTCGTGGGGATGACTTATGGGGCATGCCACATGCCTAGCTATCTGCCGGCTGGCGTCCCAGGAGTCTCCATGGCTCGAAGACAAGAAGACCGGCTCTACCCGGAGGGCCGGCTGTGCCAGCAGCCGGCTGGCGATTCCACCGTGGAAGGCCGAAGCCAGGCGATGAAGACAAAAGCCCACCGTCGGCTGTTTCGCCGAAAGTGGGCTGATCCCGACAAGAGCGACAGAGGCCAAGGACGGGAGTGACGAGCGCCACGACCGGCCCTAGCCAATCAGCGATCGAGGACCCTTCCCCACGATAGGATCCGAGGCAAAAGGGAGGGCATATGCCTCCCAGATGCCGGTCCCAGGGGAAAGGCGCTTTATAAAGCGTGATCGTCAGAGCAGAGCCAGAGGATCACGCCAAGGACGCCGCCGCCGAGAAGCCGGCAGCCGGCCGAACCGCTACCTAACCTGTAACCAGGCCCCTGCCTATATAAGGGGGCCTGGACCCTTAGTCGAGGGATCTGATCTTCTTCTTCCTCCTCTAGCCCGAACAGCTCGAGGAGCATTGTAATCGATACTGTCCACATAATACAAAGCAGGCAGGAAGTAGGGGTTTTACCTCCACCCGGGAGGGCCCTGAACCTGGGTAAACAATGGTGTCTCAGTAGTCATAACCCCGAGCCGGGCCCCTCGTCACCACCGTCGAGCCCCTCCGATAAGCCTACCCATGGCTATTGTCTCCAAATTCCCACGACAGTTGGCGCCCACCGTGGGGCAAAGCGCGGCGGCGAGCGGAGTCAAGTTCCGGCCGGGATCCCCATCGATCCCCGGCGAGAGGGTCGCCTCTGGCCTTGTCTGGAGGTTCGGCACCCTCGACTGCGTCAGCGACAACCTGGACTGCTTCGGGAATGGCTTCGGCGGCGGCTCCTTCCTCGACATCGGCAGCCACTGTTTCTATGTCGCCAAGCCCTTCCCGGAGGAGGTAACCGACGTCCTCGACCCTCTGAGCGATAGAGGCTCGAGTTGTGGCGAAAGCTGTGAATTTGGCGCCATGGTCGAAGTGATGGCCCTAGGAGACGAGGAAGGCAGCGACCAACCGCGCTCCGCGCGCCCGCCGCTCGAATGCCTTCCTCCGCCGGAGCAGAACGCTCCACTCCCAGAGCAGGACACCTCGGATATCACCGTCGTGGACCTGCGCGCATCGCTCGACCGCGTCATCGACCCCGCCCGGGTCACCGAGGCCCTGGAGCGGACGCGCCTCGTCCTCCTCACCAAGGTGGCTGAGGACAAGATCAACCGGTGCCACGCGAGCACCACGCTCAGTGAGTTCTACGACGTGCATGGAGATGCGCCGGCCGAGCTCGCTCATGATCTGCGGTGCAGCTTCGTCGCCATGGGCCCTGGCCAGATCCAGCGGTCGCCATCGGCAAACCGAGGCTGTGGAGGGCGCAGACAGCGCGGCCGAGCTCCAAGTGGCAACGCGCAAGGCCGCCGCGCCCAGCAGGGTGGCGGAGCAGGAGAGCCACGCTAGGTCCCAGCGCCAGCGCGAGGGCCAGAGTCCCAGACTCGCCCACCGGCGCTGCACATCCACCTGTGGCTTGACCACGTCGAGGCTTCTGACCAAGGAGGCCTGGGGGCTGCCGGCAGCAGTCAGGGGCGCAAAGAGGGCAAGTACACCCTCGATGTTGCACTTGACCAACCGTGCAAGTTCCACAATTTACCGGGCAGGGAAGCGACCCACTCCACGCGTCAATGCCGGTTCATGAGAGAGCTGGAGCAACGCGCTCGGCAGATCCCTGCAGCGCCGCAAGCGCAACCGGCTAGAGGTCAAGAGGACCAGCAGCAAGGCCCGGCTGGAGGCGAGCCGGATCAAGATGATGACTTCCCGGCGGATGTCGAGCAATATCACATCTTTACTACCCCCAACAAGGACGAAAGGAACAATCTTTGGCATGAGGCGAAGGTGAACGCTGTGATGCCTGCAGAGCCCCAATTCATGCATTGGTCTGAGGCGGCTATCACCTAGGGGCGTGAGGACCATCCTCGGCTAATGCCTAGCCCAGGAGAATACGCTCTAGTCCTGGACCCTGTTGTGTGCTCCGATACGCACATGTGCCGGTTCTCTCGCGTGCTCATCAACGGCGGCAACAGCATCAACCTTCTTTACCGAAGCCCTTTGAAGAAGTTGGGCATCCCGCTTGCTCAGCTAAAACCGAGCTGGCTCACCTTCCATGGCATCGTGCCTGGGCATTCTTGCACCCCTTTGGGCAAGGTGCAGCTGGAGGTTCTTTTCGGAAAGAAAGGGAACAGCCGTCACGAGCCCATCTGGTTCGAGGTGGTGGACATCAGCAGTCCCTACCACGCGTTGCTTGGCCGTCCGGCTCTGGCAAAGTTCATGGCGGTGCCACATTACACCTACCTGAAGATGAAGCTCCTAGGGCCCAAGGGCGTGATCACTGTCACGGGAAGCTTCAAGAAGTCCCTGGCATGCGCAAAGGAGAGCTCGCAGCTGGCAGAGGCGCTGGTCATCGCCGAGGAGAAGCGGCAGCTTCTACATCGCGTGGAGCTCGCCCAGCAAGATGTGCCGGTTCGCCAGTCACCGGTGGAGCATTTCAAGCTGGCCAACGACACCAAGAAGATCCTGCTGGACGAGAGTGATCCCTCCAAGTACGTCATCATCGGCACTGGCCTTTCTGCTAAATAGGAAAGCGAGCTCACCAGCTTCCTCCGTGAGAATCGGGACATCTTTGCATGGTCTCCAAAGGACATGCCAGGTGTGCCGAGGGAGCTGGCTGAGCACTCACTCAATGTTAGGCCGGATGCCAAGCCGGTCAAGCAACCGCTGCGGCGCTTTGCAGAAGAGAAAAGGAAGGTTATTGGCGAGGAGATAGCCCGGCTCCTTGCAGCCGGCTTTATCATGGAGGTGTTTTACCCTGATTGGCTTGCGAACCCAGTCTTGGTTCTGAAGAAGAATAACACTTGGCGCATGTGTATCGACTACACCAGCCTCAACAAGGCTTGCCCCAAGGATCCATTTGCGCTACCACGCATCGACCAGGTAATCGATTCCACAGCTGGTTGCGACCTGCTGTCCTTCCTGGATGCCTATTCAGGCTACCACCAGATCCCGCTCTACCAGCCGGATCAGATCTAGACCTCCTTCATCACCCCATATGGAGCTTACTGCTACGTCACCATGCCGTTTGGCCTAAAAAATGCTGGAGCCACTTACCAGTGGACCATGCAGCGATGCCTGCAAGGGCAGATTGGGAGGAACGTGCACGCCTATGTGGACGACGTGGTGGTGAAGACCAAGTAGAGTGGCACACTCCTGGACGACCTCAAGGAGACCTTCGCAAACCTGCGGTGCTATCGCATGAAGCTCAACCCAGAGAAGTGCACCTTTGGTGTGCCGGCTGGACAGCTCCTAGGTTATATCGTTTCCCAGTGAGGGATCGAGGCTAACCCCTCGAAGATGAAAGCCATCGAGGCCCTAGAGAATCCCACCCAGCTCAGAGACGTGCAGAAGTTCGCTGGTTGCTTGGCCTCGCTCAGCCGGTTCGTCAGCCGGCTCGGGGAAAAGGCCATGCCGCTGTACCAGCTGATGAAGAAGACAGACCACTTCGTTTGGTCCCAGCGCGCTGATGATGCCTTCAACGACCTCAAGTGAGCCTTGTCAACCGCGCCCATCTTGGCAGCGCCGGCTCCGCGAGAGCCAATACTGCTCTACATTGCGGCTACTCCGCGGGTCACCAGCGTCGTGATCGTAGTGGAGCACACCGAAGAGGGCAAGGAGCTGCCAATTCAGCGCCCGGTGTACTACCTAAGTGAGGTGCTCACTCTCTCCAAGCGGAACTACCCGCACTACCAGAAGGTCGCGTATGGCGTGTACATGGCTGCCAAGAAGCTGAAGCACTACTTCGAAGAGCACCCTATCACGGTGGTGAGCACCACTCCGCTCTTGGAGATCATCGGGTGCAAGGACGCGTCAGGAAGAGTGGCCAAATGGGTGATCGAGCTTGCCGCTCATACCATTCAGTACAAGCCCAGGACGACGATCAAGTCGCAGATCATAGCGGATTTCTTCGCTGACTGGGGAGAGCACCAGTACCTGCCGCCAGCTCCAGACTCCACCCACTGACGCATGCACTTCGATGGCTCCAAGTTGCTCGGGGGCTTGGGAGCTGGCGTCGTCCTCACCTCGCCTAGGGGAGACAAGCTGCAATATGTGCTGCAGATGCACTTCCGTGCGTCGAACAACATCGCCGAATACGAAGCCCTGGTACATGGGCTCAAGATGGCCAAGCAGATTGGCATCAGGAGGATCCTCTGCTTCGGAGACTCCGACCTGGTAACGCACCAGGTTTTGGGGGATTGGGACGCCAAGGACGCCAACATGGCCTCCTACCGCTTCTACGTACAGCAGCTCAGCGGATTCTTCGAGGGCTGCGAGTTCCACCATGTCCCCAGAGCAAACAACGATGAGGCGGACCAGCTATCCAAGATCGGCTCCACCAGGCAGGATATCCCAGCCGGGGTGTTGCTGGAGATCATCCGCAAGCCGTCCATCAAGCCTTCGCCGGAGTCCATATCCATCTACGTGCCTGGAGACCCCGCCCCGGCTCAGGTGCCACCACCAGACCCGGGGGCTGCCGCTTCAGGGCTGAAGGAGGCAGCCGGTCAGCCCAGCGCGGCCGGCTCGTCGAAGGACATGGGGGCTGCCGGCTCCACGCCCGCTCCCCCAGCCGGACAATCAGATGAGGCCGGAACGACGACAGACCCGGGGGCTGCTGATCCCCTGGTCGCCAGTGTCTTCCACATACGGGAGATACCTTCCTGGGCGGAGCCATTCTCCAACTACCTCATCACTGGGGACTTGCCGCAAGATGAAGTGGAGGCTAGGCGAATTCAACGCCGAGCAGGGGCATACACCATCATCAACAGCGAGCTGTACAGGCGCAGCGTGTCAGGCATCTTCCAGAAGTGCATCGAGCCGGAAGAAGGGATAGAGCTGCTAAGAGAGATACACCAAGGGGAGTGCGGACATCACGCATCTTCCAGAGCTTTGGTGGCCAAAGCCTTCCGCCATGGTTTCTATTGGCCAACGGCCAAACAGAATGCAGAGCAACTGGTGAAACAGTGCAACGGCTGCTAGCGCTTCTCCAAGCACAGAAATACTCCAGCGGCAGCCCTCAAGACCATCCCGCTCACCTGGCCGTTCGCTGTCTGGGGCCTGGACATGGTAGGACCATTCAAGACCGCACCCGGGGGCTTGACGCATCTGTTGGTTGCCGTGGACAAGTTCACCAAGTGGATCGAGGCCAAGCCAATCAAAAAACTCGACGGCTCGTCCACCATCAAGTTCTTCAACGAGATCATCACAAGATATGGAGTTCCCTACAGCATCATCACTGACAACGGGACGAACTTTGCGAAGGGAGTCTTTGCTGATTACTGTGGCAAGAAGGGCATCCGGCTGGACTTAGCGTCAGTAGCGCACCCTCAGACAAATGGGCAAGTGGAGAAGGCAAATGGGCTGATCCTAGCCGGCATCAAACCAAGGCTGGTCAAGCCTCTCGAACGCTCAGCCGGCTGTTGGGTCGAAGAGCTACCCTCAGTGCTCTGGAGCCTGCGCACCACTCCAAATCGTTCTGTTGGCTTCACACCTTTCTTCCTGGTCTATGGAGCAGAAGCGGTGTTGCCCATGGACATCGAGTTCGATGCGCCCAGAATTGTCCAGTACACGGAGAAGCAAGCAAAAGAAGCTCGCGAAGATGGCGTCGACCTCCTCGAGGAGGCATGAGAGCAGGCTTTGGCCAGATTAGCGCTCTATCAGCAGCTGCTGCAACGATACCACAGCCGGAAAATTTGCCCGCTCGCATTTCGCGAAGGAGATCTCGTACTCCGGCTGGTCCAAAGCACTAAGGGCATGCACAAGCTATCTCCTCCCTGTGAGGGACCTTTCATTGTCAGCCGGGTGCTGGGCAATGGGGCATATTACCTCATCGACGCATAAGAGCCCAGAAAGAATAAGGCAGATAACTCTGACAAGGAGACGGAGCATCCCTGGAATGTCAGCCTCCTAAGACCTTTCTTCTGCTAAGGCAAAAGCTTGTACCCCGAAAAACTTGTCAATGAATAAAGGAAAACGGAGCGGCTAGTTACGGCCGGCTCCGAGGAAAACACTTTGTGTATATTTTGCTTCCTGCGTTATTCACTTGACCGGCAGCCGGCTCCGGGCACCGAGCCACAGCCGGCAGTCCTTAAAAACGATCGATCTCTCGTCAGCCGGATGAGTACTACGTATGAGGAAGGTCTCGAGCCCAACCTCCGCCTTCTGGCTCTGCGCAGCCAGACGGATAGGAGCCGGCAGGCCACATACAAAGGAAAGCCGCAGAGCAGAACCATAAACGATAGAAAAATCGCTCAACCAGATGTCAGGAGCAGTGTCTGTTAACTAAGCGCTGGCTAGCATGAGTCGGGGGCCCGATAGACCGAAGTACTACTTCTCACTCCGCGGCACGCTCCCACCCTAGGCCGGCCCAAGGGAGACCAACCGGCACCAGGCTACCGGTTGGGGGTAGAAGGGCCGAAGGGTGGGAAGATTAAGGAAAAAGTTGAGGGAACCAGACAAAGGCAAAGCCAGCGAATGGCTGACAATCGTAGTCTCTCGACGTCTGGGCTGAGTAGCCACACCAAAGAGGTTCGAAGCTCGAGCTGCCTCGTTCGGTGTTGGCACCGTACGCGAAAGGTTCGTTTCGAGCCAGCTGTCAGTCCAGCTGCCCCAAAACTCGGGGGCTAGGGGGAAAGGGAATTGGCCCTCAGAAGTGAGCCGGCTCCAGTACCTCGCCAGCTGTCCGATCAGCTGGCGCTGCGACATGATCAGCAAACGAGCAACGAAATCGAAACCTAACACTCGCAAAGTAGTGGCTAGAGCCAGAAACTAGGAGATTCGCTCCACCCGCAGCAAGGGAGGCGTGCCGGCTCCAGTCTCGCCCGAGCCGGCACAGGATTCAACTTCCGCTCTGACCCCGCCAGGCCAGAACTAGTTCATTCTTCCCAGAGCCGGCTAGCAAAAGCACTACTTCCCCCGCGCCGAAGCCGGAGAAACTTGCTCGAAGCGTCTGCGCAGGACAGTGACCATCGTAGTACCTATCTACGGATTCGCACGGCAACGGTTCTATCCAAGGAAGAATCCTAGCCGAGGAATTGCCACAGCGCTACGATACAAGCAGAAGAACAAGCGCACAGCAAAAGAAGAAGGACAAACGAAGATTTGCAAGAAATTAATAAAGTCCTTAACATAGGATGGGCGATTACATAATACGGGCCATGATAAGGGCCAAAACAACAAAAGAACTCCCCCTCCTAACCCCTAGACCTCTGTTGACGATACTGTTGTCAAAGAAGGGGCTGCGAGGGCGCTCGCCAATCACGGCCAGGGGGAGTAGGCACGGGCGCAGCCGGAGCCGTCGATGACGCGGACGCAGAGGATGAGCGACCCGGAACGGTGGGTCAGGATGAGAGACCAGCACCGCTCTAGGCAGTAGTCGGTGAAGAACTGCGCCCAGCCCTCTGTGAGGTAGCTCTTCCCCTCCTCATCGTGGAGGACCTCGACTTGGTACAGAGGCTGGCCGCCGCTGCCATCCTCCACCATGATGCTCATCGGGGGGGTTCTTCCCCATCGTGCCGACGAAGCTTGCGGGGAGCAGCAGATGCTCCTGGCACCCAGCCAGCAGGGGCACCACGGAGGTGGCGAACCCGTGCTTTGGGACATAGGAAAGCAGTTGCCTAGATGGCGGGCGTGGTGGTCGCGTCCGCGCCTTGCCGGCGGCCGCGTGGGAGGAACCGCCGATGTCTTCGACGGCGAGGCCCGGAGGGGCGGCCCCAAACGCCATCGCGGCGCCGATGAGGGCAGCCGCCGCTTCCAGGGGAGTCCCGGTGAGGCCAGCGATGGAGGTCGCGGCCGCCGGGACTGCGGCATTGGCGGCGGCCATGGCGACGCCTCCCCCGGGGGCCGCGACGATGGCGGTGGAGTGACTGACCCCGAAGGGCTCCATGGCAGCCGCGGCCGCGAGCGCCGCCAAGGTCTTCTTATTGCGGCTGCCCGGTCCCTGACCTTGTTCTGACTCCCGTACGGGCGGCCGCGTTTGCGCCCACCCAGCCCGTCGGCGGCCCCGGCCCCAGCTCCGCTGGTAGCCCCGAACGTCGACATTGAGGTCACAGGGGGAGAAGCGGAGACGACGATTTGGCAAGGTGAAGGAGTGGAGATGCTCGGGAGTGAGGAAAACCCTCGAGAGCTCCGAGATTTAAAGGCTGGAGAAACACGAAAAGCCGAGCCGGTTTAATACGAATAAACCATACGCATGGCGCTTCGATGGGACTTATCGCTGACGCAAGCCTCTTCTCGTCACCTGACGTCGGCTGGAATCATTACGGAGACCGAAGAGTCAAAGTGACAGGACGGGACGCTGGCCACTGGCGCACTGCGCCGGCCGCGTGGGATCAAGAACCAAAACGGCACAAGTCCCGAGGAGGCAGCGAGCCGGCTCGCGAACCGCCGGGCAGTAACCTGTTGGATTGGACTTAGAGCCGGCCCATCTCGAGGCGGCCGGAGAGGAGTCGCGCAACCTAACTTCGAAGCCAGCAAACCCCCAGACCCGATGGAGAACCCTGGGACTTGGGCGAAAACGAGCAAGACTTCGGAGAGAAGAAGAACCCGCCGAAGCCCCATGCTAACCCATGAGACTTCGCCAGTTTCGGGGGCTAGTGTCGTGGGGATGACTTATGGGGCATGCCACATGCCGAGCTATCTGCCGGCTGGCGTCCCAGGAGTCTCCACGGCTCGAAGACAAGAAGACCGGCTCCGCCCGGAGGGCCGGCTGTGCCAGCAGCCGGCTGGCGATTCCACCGTGGAAGGCCGGAGCCGGGCGATGAAGACAAAAGCCCACCATCGGCTGTTTCGCCGAAAGTGGGCTGATCCCGACAAGAGCGACAGAGGCCAAGGACGGAAGTGATGAGCGCCACAACCGGCCCCAGCCAATCAGCGATCGAGGACCCTTCCCCACGATAGGATCCGAGGCAAAAGGGATGGCATATGCCTCCCAGATGCCGGTCCCAAGGGAAAGGCGCTTTATAAAGCGTGATCGTCAGAGCAGAGCCAGAGGATCACGCTAAGGACGCCGCCGCCAAGAAGCCGGTAGCCGGCCGAATCGCTACCTAACCTGTAACCAGGCCCCCGCCTATATAAGGGGGCCTGGACCCTTAGTCGAGGGATCCGATCTTCTTCTTCCTCCTCTAGCCCGAACAACTCGAGGAGCATTGTAATCGATACAATCCACATAATACGAAGCAGGCAGGAAGTAGGGGTTTTACCTCCACCCGGAAGGGCCCTGAACCTGGGTAAACCATGGTGTCTCAGTAGGCATAATCCCGAGCCGGGCCCCTCATCACCACCGTCGAGCCCCTCCGATAAGCCTACCCATGGCTACTGTCTCCAAATTCCCACGACATCTGCAGTCTTAAGCATTGAGAGAAGCTCGGGGAGAGACTTCTTCATGCCCTGCATGTTGTAGTTCATCACAAAGCTCTTGAAGCTAGGTGGGAGAGATTGGAGAACCCGATGTATTCCCAACTCATTGGGAATCGTTATTCCCAAAGAGATGAGCTTATCGGCGTACCCAGACATTTTGAGTACGTGCTCACTAACGGAGCTGTTCTCTTCCATCATGCAGCTAAAGAACTTTTTTGAAGCATCATAACTCTCTACGGCAGTATGGGAGTCGAAGATCAGTTTCAACTCTCCCATTGTATCATAAGTGTTGTTGTTCTCGAAACGTTTTTGCAGCTCTGGCTCAAGTCCATATAGTATGCCGCAATGAACTAAACTGTGGTCCTCCTTACGAGTCAGAAAAAAATTCTCTTCATCGGGAGCATCTTCTGCAGGCGGGTTACCTAGCGGTCCCTCAAGCACATAGCCCTTTTGAGAGGCATTGAGGAGGATCCTCAAGTTAAGTGTCCAGTTGGTGAAGTTGCTACCGTTGGTGGCTAGTTTTTCTTTCTCCATGAACGTATTGAAATTTATAGCAGGTGATGCCATGATCTATAAATTATTTGCAAAGTTAATTTAGACTAAGTTTAAAATAGAATGAGTTCAGGTTAAATCTAAATTCTACGTGAACTCCCACTTAAAAACAACATCCCTCCTAGTTTTCTCAAGTGATTACACGAACCAAATCCACTATACCGCAACCGATCATTACGTGCAATGGCATAGTTTCAAAGGCGAACATCACCATGTTCATCATATCAACCATATGACTCATGCTTAACCTTTCGGTTCGTGTTCCGAGGCCATGTCTGTACATCCTAGGCTCGCCAAGTAGAACCATAACATTTGCGTGTGTAAAACTGTCTTACACCCGTCGTATGTGAATGTAGAGTCTATCACACCCGATCATCACGAGGTGTCTCAAAACGGCGAACTTTCTTGACGGTGCATGTTATGGGAGAACACATTTTATCTTGATATTTATGTGAGAGGGATCATCTTATAATGCTACCGCACGATCAAATCTAAGCAGAATAAGATGCATAAAAGGATAAACATCACACGCATATATAATGTGATATGATATGGTCCTTCACGCATTCGATCTCCATCTTGTGCGTTATGGCATGATCTCCATCATTCCATCGACGTAGCACCAAGGTCCATGGCGCGCCACCTTGGTTGTCTTCCTCCATTACAATATATCACTTGGATATATATATTCGGCACGCAGGCCATTTAAATGTAAAGACAACCATATGGCTCCTGCCGGTTGTTTATAACTTACAAAAAGGATCATCGCATACAATTTGTAACATAAACAATTTAAACATATCACATCACATGCCCTGCAAAAACAAGTTAGACGTTTCTAATTTCTCTTGCATATTTTACGTGGTTTGGGGCTTTCTAGGAAGAACCGTTCTTACCTACGAACATATAACCACAACGGTGATAAAAATATTATTAACAACTCTTTGTAAAATAGATCATAACTATAGTGGGAGAAACGTGCACCCGCAAAGCTACATATGCCGAAGCATGTCAAGTGTGGGACAAGTCTCGTGAACACGGTCACGTAAGGTTAGTCTCGGGCAGCTTCAATCCCACTATGCCACTATGATCCAAAATACCAAAAAATTGCAATAACATGATCATCAACGCCCACATCCACATGTGTTCTAACCGTGCATACCAACTACGCATAGAGATGGCTCTGATACCACTGATGGGTTCATAGCATAGAAAACAAAAAAATTCCTCCGCATGAACACATAAACTAGCCAAGAACATCTACGAGATGGTAGCAACGGAGACTAACCCTCGAAGACCGGTAGCGGGGATTACGTTCCCGCACAAATGTTGCCGATGGAGAGTCGAGGAAGACGCACGTAGTCGACATAGTCGTTCACTTGACGTAGTCGACGTAGTGGTTCACTTGACGATCACGAGATCGTGTACACGGCGCCACAACCGGCAGCGTCCCCGTGCTCGGTCACACGTACGGCTCGTCGTCGACTCCTCCACGCCCTCGGTCCAGCGGGGCAGCGGAAGAAGGGATCCGCCGGACACTCCAACACTCACTTCTCCAAGTGTGTGAAACTTTAATTAACAATCCGGCAGAGCTTCGCTAAGCCAAGACGGATTTGGGGCAGCAACTTTGCGGGAGAGGGGAAGAACCAAGTGTTGGGAGAAGAGGAGTATGTCCAACATATATATAGGAGAGAGGGGGCAGCCACCCATGAGGGGTGCGGCCAGCCCCTCCCCTTTTCTCCTCTTCATGGTGGTGGTAACCCCCTCCTTCATGGAAAGGTAACCCCCCTCATCAAATGAATAACCCCCATTTTAATTTTGCATGACATTCATGCTAATTAAAATTCACACTTATTGATTTAATAAAACGTTTTTATTTCTTTAATATTTGTTAATTCATTCAATTAACAAACATTAACAAATACACCCTTGAGTTATTTCGATATCCCAAAACAGTTTCGGTGCTTTTCTAAAACAACCCTCATGCTGTCCTGTAATTTGATCGGAGTATCATATCCACTCAAAAACGACGGCGAACCTTAAGTGCGTCACCCTACGGTTCGTGAATAACGTGGACATGATCGAGACTACTCTTCGATCAATAATCATCAGCGGGATATAGTGTCGATGGATTTCGTGTCGCAAGAACACGGGGTACCACGCGACGGACCCAAAGATTCGAACGCAGGGGGCTAAACGTGTGAGACCTTGGATCGCAACGAAACATGGTGACGGAAGCCTCGAGTGTCGAACGCGCAACGCACTACAGAGAGAGAGACCGAGCTTTACCCAGGTTCAGGGCCCTCGTGGTGAGGTAAAACCCCTACTTCCTGCCTTCTTGTATTACAACGCGACACCTCGCGAGGAGTACAAGGTCTTGATTACAAAGCTCTAGCTGGCCAGAGGTTGAAGAACCTGCGTGCCCAGCTAGCAGCTTGAAGAAGATGAAGATCCCATCCCCCCCCAGGGGTGGCCTCCCCCCCCCCTTTTATAGCGCCAAGGTCCTCCTTCCCCTTATCTTCTTGGGGAAGGGGTTGCCACACACGGCCAAGGAGGGAGGACAGCTGTAGATTCCGTTCTTCTGTGGACGTAGTCTTCGTAGGGTAGTGGCGCCGGTCCACAGGAGTGGGTGGAGGAAGCTGACGTCCTCCTCTGGCGCCCTGCACCGTCCACGCTATTTTTAGGGGGGTGGCCAACAACCACTGTGCCGCTTTGGGCAGGCACAGCGAAAGTTGCTCTCCTCCCTGTCGGGGGTAGCGTGGGCGGTACGCGGTCTTCTGCCCGTTATCTTCTTGCTCTGCACGCAAACGTGCTGAGCTGACGTGGGCGTGCTTCCTCTCCTCACCAGCGGGGGCTCGTGAGGAGGTCTTCCGGTCCTTAGCCGTTTGTGTCATCGTTCTCCTCACGAGGCGCCTCCTCGTGAGGGTCTTCTCCGCAGCTTGGGTCGTTGATTCTGAAGATGGGCCGATGACGTGGCCCAGGAGCAGGTGGACCGGGATACCCCGGTATCCATAACACCGACAGTAGCCCCCGGGAGCCCGGCCCGCGAACGCGCCCTCATGAGGAAGCGAAGGGCCGGGGGCCCCCGAAGCTGCTGGGCCCTCCAACGGCACGCGTCAACCGCGCGGTCAGAGGACCATGTGAAGAGGCAGGGACTCCGGACACGCGTCGAGGCCGCAGCTGGTGAGACGAAACGGCGGGCGACGCTGCGGTCTCCGAGGCGTCGACCTGTCATAATGATGCGTCGCTTGACTGCGGAGCGCTGCGCCAACGCTTCGATTCCCGCGCAGGGATTTGACGCATCGACGCCAGACGCCCCCCTTAAATAGATCCTCCTCAAGACCTCCGGCACTTCACCTCCTTCCTCCAGTGCCATTTCTACTTCCACGCCCCCGAGGTCATGGATCCTTCCAACTCCTCCGCCGCTGCTGGATCAAGCTCTGGGGCGAAACGCCGCGGACGCCCCCCGGGCAGCGGGAACAAGGCAAAGGTCCCAGCCCGGTGGACGCCCGGCGCCGGCGGCCCCCTCCGCATTGGCGCGCCGAGGCAGGGCGAGGCGAACCGCGCTGCCTTGGGGACCTCCGGCGCCCTGGCCCTCAGGGGTCCCATGCGAGGGGGCGCCCTGAATTCGCCGTCGCCGCTGGCGGCCGCGCCTACTCCCCGCGCCTCGGGGAGCGTCGATCGGGCCCTCCAGGAGGTGCTGGCCGCCCTGGGCTCGCCTCCCCCTGCTGCAGATCCTCCGGCCCCGCCAGCGAACGGAGTGGTTGCCACTCCGCGGCCCCTGGCGGCGGCGATGCTGGGACCCCTCATCGGCCCGGGGTCCCGCTTCCTGGAGCTTCTCGTCGTCGTTGACGCCCCGGGCTTCAACTCCCTCCGGCTGCCCGACGCCGTCCGGAGGGTGATTTACGCCCCCGGCGCGGCCGCCGGGGAGATTGCCCTGGGGGAACAGAGCAGGCCAGACCTCTTCTGGCCTGTGGACATCCTCCTTGGGGACGGCGGCAACGCTGTTCTCTCCGGCCGCTGGAGGGCATTCGCCCTCGGCCACCGCCTCCGCGTCGGCGACCACCTCGTCTTCCGCTTTAAGCTGGGGACGCTGGAGGCTGCGGTGCGGATCTTCACCGCCGGCGGCGTCCGCCGCACCTACCCCCAGCCCGCGGCGCAATGAAGAGGAGGTCCTAGCGCGGTAGTCTTCTGGGGAGGGGAGCTAGTCTCCTCCCCTCTTTTGTCGTGTAGTCCTTGCCGGCGGGGTATGCCCCGTCGTGCTTTGCTTCTTCCCCCACTGGGGGCACTTTAATGAAATCCGCTTGTCAATCACCTTGCTGTTCTTCATTGTCCTGGTCGTTTGCTCGCTCGAGAGCCCTAGTGAGCTGTTGGCATTGACGGGAAACCTCCCTTCGCCTCAGAGCTCGAGATGGGGTCAGCGTCGACGACACATTGGACGATTCCTGAGGCAAGAAGTTGAAGAAAGAGTTGGAAAACAAAAAACCCCAAATCCCCGAAAACGGAAAAACAAATCGACAAAACAAACGAAAAAAGAAGGCGAATAAGATGCCCCTGTGACCGGCACAGGGACCTTCTCCATCGTGGAGGAGCGCGGCACTATCTGTGCCAGCAGCTAAGAGCAAATTGCCGCGCGTGGCGATTCACGGGGCCTTCCTCGTCATTGAGGGAAGCTGGACCCTCACGGACGTGAAAACGTCGACGCTTAAGAGAGCCCAGAGACCGTCGACACCTCACAAGGATTGCTCATGAGGTGAAGGGCCTGGCGCGGACCTCCGGATCTGCGTCTCCTTCGCAAGATGATCGGAGCGGCCTTGGTCTTCAATAATCCTGCCACGTTAGGCCTTCCTCGGCAGAGGGAATCTTCCTGCGGATGCTGGTGCATCGACGCGTCCTTGCTCCCTCGTGAGGGTTGCTCACGAGGGGTAGGTCCTTAACGGGTGCCTTGGGCACACCTTGGACTATCCTCGAAGATTTTTTATTTTCCGATGTACTTCGCGAGGAACTAAGCACCATGGGTATTTGGAGGTGATCGATAGCAGGGCCATCGCCCCCGACCAGAGCTCGCTCCCTTCGGGTTTTTCGGGCTTGCTGTTTTCCGGGCGAAGGCCCCAGCATAGACACCGTGCCTAGCCCCATTCCGCGTGGAGTACAGCAGAAAATAAATGGACTTCATGCCATTTGATGTCATGCCGAAGCAGAGGCGCTACATTGCGCATTAACTTAATATCAGTGCTTAAGAGCAGGATGAGCTGATACAAGTGCCGTGAAAACGGTCTTTTTCTCCTCGTGAGGAACCTAAGGGTAGAACTTTCGCAGATGAGCTATGTTCCACGGGTTCCCCACCGGCACTCCTTCTGCGGTTTCCAGCCGCGCCGAGCCTGGCCTGGCGATGTGCGTCACCTTTAAGGGCCCTTCCCACATTGGAGACAGCTTGTGCAGGCCCTCGCGAGAGAGTATTCTCCTCAGCACCAGGTCGCCGACCTCCAGAGTCCTTGCTCGAACATGGCGGCTATGGTAGCGGCGTAGTCCTTGTTCGTACCTCGCGGCGCGGAGCGCGGCTTGGCACCAAGATTCTTCGAGCAGGAGGAGGCGATCCTTGATGAGGTTCTCTTGGTGAACTTCGTCGAAGGCGAGCACCCTTGGCGACCTGAATTTGACGTCGGTGGGAAGAACAGCCTCCGCCCCATAGACCAAGAAGAAAGGGGTCTCTCCGGTGGGTTTGGTGGCGGTAGTCCTGATGGACCACAAGATGGATTGGAGGGTGTCTAACCATTTTTTGCCGCAGGCTTCAAGCTTGGCGTTGAAGCTTTTCGTCTTGAGCCCTTTAAGCACTTCAGCGTTGGCGCGTTCGGCTTGACCATTGCTCCTGGGGTAGGCGACGGAGGCGAAACAGATCTTGACGCCGGCCGATGCGCAGTATTCGCGGAACAGTCCGCTGGTGAACTAGCTGTCGTTGTCGGTGATGATGCGGTTAGGCACACCAAAGCGACAGACCAGCCCACGGATGAACTTGACTGCGGACCTTGCCGGGATTGTGCACACCGGTTCCACCTCCACCCACTTGGTGAACTTGTCGATGGTGACGTAGAGGTAGCGATAGCCCCCTTGCGCTCTGGGAAATGGACCGAGGATGTCCAGCCCCCAAACTCTTGACCATCTCCACCGCATCTCCGAGCGCCGAAGGCCAGTAGAACCCGCTTCGGTATGCCTTTCCGGCTAGAGTCGCCGCAGAAGCGTGATGACCGCATTCGCCGGCGTGGATGTCCCTTAGAAGCTCTTGGCCTTGGTGAGTGGATATGCACTTCAGAGCGACGCCATTTGGGCGACGCCGGTACAAGTCACCGTCTTTGACGCAGTAGCCCGAAGCTTGCCGCACAATCCTCTCGGCTTCCTCTTCATCCTCGAGAAATCTGCTGCTGGTGAGGTAGGCCTTGAGCTCGATGATCCAATCCACTCCCTCCTGCCGTGCCAATGCCAAAAGGACGCGGTCACCCGAAGGAGGCCCGCAATCTGGAGCCCCCTGCTCCGGCGGTGGCGGCAAAACAGAAGGAGGAGGAGACTCGGATGTCGACGGAGAAGCGGACGGCTTGAAGAGACGCTCCTCAAAGACGCCGGCAGGCTGTGCCAGGCGATGAGAGGCGCGCTTGGCGATCTCGTCGGCTTCCACATTTTCTCCTCTCGGGATGTGCTTCAGCTCCAAGCCTTGGAAGCGTTTCTCCATCTTTCGATGCTCCTCGAGATAAGCCGCCATGTGCTCAGCCTTTGGAGTGTAGCTCTTGTTCGAGAAGTTCACAACCAGTTGTGAATCTCCCTTGACGATGAGGCGCTTGATGCCCAAAGCGTTTGCCGCCCTTAGGCCAGCAAGTAGTCCTTCGTACTCCGCGATGTTGTTGGAGACCTTGTGCTCAGGCCCAAAGCAGAGCTGCACAGCATAGAAGAGCTTGTCTCCAGAGGGAGAGGTTAGGACAGCACCTGCTCCCGCGTCGGGGAGGTTGAAGGCGCCGTCGAAGTGCATGATCCAGAGGCCTGGGGCCTCCTCTCCAGGGAGCGTAGACTCCACCTCTGGAGGCTCGTCGACGAATGGATCAGTCCATTCTGCAGTGAACTCAGCCAAAGCCTTGCTCTTGATTACCTTTGTAGTTTCGAAGGAGATCTCGAAAGGCTGGAGCTCCACGGCCCACTCAGCCACCCGCCCGGTGACATTGGGGTTGCGTAGGATGGTTTCCAGGGGACGATCGGTTACCACCTTAATCGGGTGACCCTAGAAGTAGTGGCGTACCTTCCGCGAGGCGATGAGCAAGGTGTAGAGCAGCTTTTGCTGCATGGTGTAGCGTTCCCGCGCGTCGCGCAGTACCGTGCTGATGAAGTACACAGGCTTTTGCACCTTGACGACACCCTCGGAAGGCTCCTCCTCGGGAGGCTTTTGAACGTTGCTCTAAGAGAGCGGCTCGGTCGGCGAAGATACCGCGGGCGGCTCCTCTCGAGGGACGGGAGATGAGGCTGCCTCTTCCTCGCGAGGAGCCCCCTGGCCGGGAGGATTGATCTTCTCCTTGGCGATCACCTTGGCGTCCCTTTCCGCGACAAGAACGGCACTTGCAGTCCTTGGAGTTGCCGCGATGTAGAGTAGCAAAGGCTCGCAGGGTGTCGGGGCAACCATGATCGGTGGGCTCGTGAGGTACCTTTTCAACTCAGCGAAGGCCTTGTCGGCTTCCGGAGTCCACTCGAACTTCCCGGCGCGCTTCATAAGCTTGAAGAAGGGCAAGACTTTCTCCCCACTCCTCGCGATGAAGCGCCCCAGGGCTGTCATGCACCCCGCGAGGCGTTGCATCTCCTTGAGATTGCGCGGTGGACGCATTTCTTCGATGGCCTTGACCTTGTCAGGGTTCGCCTCTATCCCGCGATGAGACACGAGGAACCCCAACAGTTTTCCCGACGGTACGCCGAAGGCGCACTTGGCGGGGTTGAGCTTGATGTTTACCTTTCTCAGGTTGACGAATGTTTCCTCCAGATCTTCGACGAAGGTGTGACCCTCGCGAGTCTTGACGACGATGTCGTCGACGTAGGCTTCCGCATTCCTTCCCATCTGAGCCCCTAGGGCCTTACGCATGAGCCTTTGGAAGGTGGCTCCTGTGTTCTTCAGGCCGAAGGGCATACAGACGTAGCAGTACACCCCACAGGGCGTGATGAAGGCGGTCTTCTCCTCGTCCTCCTTTGCCATCTTGATCTGATGATAGCCGGAGAAAGCATCCAAGAAGCAAAGGAGGTCGCAGCCGGCGGTAGAGTCGACGATTTGATCTATCCTCGGGAGAGGATAAGGATCCTTGGGACAGGCCTTGTTGAGACTTGTGAAGTCCACGCAGAGGCGCCCACTGCCGTTAGCCTTTGGGACGACCACCGGATTAGCAATCCAGGTGGGGTGGGCCACCTCGCGTATTAACTTGGCCTTCTTTAGCTTCTCTATTTCTTTGATGATGAAGTCCTGCTTCTCTTGCGCTTGCTTCCTAGTCTTCTGCTTCACGGGGTGTGCCTGAGGGCACACGGCCAAGTGGTGCTCAATCACCTCCCTAGGGACGCCGGGCATATCTGACGGAGTCCAAGCGAACATGTCAGAATTTGCCCGCAGGAAGGTGACGAGCGCACTTTCCTATTTGGGGGAAAGCCCTGCCTCGATGGTGACGAAGTTTTCGCAGCCCCCAGCCTGCAGCGGGACCTTCTTGGTTGCCGAGCGCTCTTGGGTAAACTGGGGCCTCCTGCCTAAGGGTACCTCAGCTTCCCCAATGCTCATGTCCAACATTGGATGGACCAGGTCCTCGTTTGGAGTAGGCGATGCAGAGGCGGTGAACTTCTTCCCTATCGAACCCAGAGGGTGGGGCTCGAGAGAGGCCTTCTTCGCAGCAGCCCACTCTTGGGATACGAGCTGCTTCTTCCTCGTGAGGTCGCCGGAGTGTTCCAGTAGATCTTCGTCGGCGGGGAACATGGTGGCGGCCTCACGGTAGACATGCTCAACTGATCGGAGAGCATCATTCTCATTGCAGCGCACGGTGATCGTGCCATTGGCGCCCGGAATTTTGAGGACGTTGAAGCCATGGTGCGTTGCTGCCATGAACCTCGCCAAGGCTGGGTAGCCGAGGATGGCATTGTATGGCAGGGCGATGTAGGCGACGTCGAAGTCCAGGCTTTATGTCGTGTAGTTGTCCCGGGTGCCGAAGGTGACGGGCAGGCTTACCTGCCCAATTGGCGTTGTAGACCCCTCGGTTACACCGAAGAATGGTCGAGTTGGCATGAGCCGGTGGTACGGCACCTGCATCTTTTCGAAGATCTCGACCGAGATGATGTTGAGGCCCGCCCCTCCGTCGATGAGAGTGCGATTGACGGCGACGTTGTTGATGGTTGGCGTGCACAAAAGGGGAATTGTGCCCACGCCCCTTGTGGAAGCCGGATGATCCTCCTCGTTGAAGCCAATCTTGCACGTCGACCACTTCATTAGGCGATTACCGACGTTGGGCTGCGCCGCCGCGATTTCTCGCGACAGCTGCTTGAAGTGTCGATTTGACAGAGGAGCCTGAGCTCCACCCAGGAGGCAAGCGGCGAAGTCTCGCGGCTCTTGATAGCCCCCCTGGTCCTCCTCCCTATGATCGTTTGCTGGTGGGGGCAGCGGCAGCGGCTCGGGATCGGCTCGAGACAGACCCCCGCGGCGGCGACCTTCCTCGCGGTCGTCGTCGCGGCGATCGCCCCGGGATCCACTCTTGCCGTGGCTGCGGCCGCCCCCGCGACGCTTGGCGACGCCGTTTTCCTCGTGAAACTTCCGGACAATCCAACAATCTTCGGTATTGTGGGTGTCCTTCTTGTGGATAATGCAGTAGCGGCGACGTCGACCTTTATCGCGATCGGAGCGGTCCCCACGGCGTTGCTTATGATCTGGCTCCGCCGCGAGGACAACAGCCTCCTTTCGCTTGGGGTCCTTGGACTTCGGCTTTGGGGGAGGCGCCTCCGGCAGATTGTGCACGAAGAGCCTCCCCTCCTCAGCCTTGGCGCAGCGGTCGGTGATCTCGAAGAGCCTGACGACGGAAGTCAGCTCATCATTCACGGACAGCTTCTCCCGCATCTTGACGTCGGAGACGCCCGTGGAGAACGCGGAGATGACCTCCTCGTTGGAGATCCTGGGGATCTTGTTCCTCATCTGACTGAAGCGCTGGATGTACTGACGAAGCGTCTCGCCCTTGTACTGACGCACCGCCTTAAGATCGTTCTTGGTAGCGGGGCGCTCGTACGTGGGCATGAAGTTGGCAACGAACTGACGACATAAATCCTTCCACGAAGTCACGGATTCGTGAGGAAGATTCATGAGCCAAGTTCGCGGAGCGTCCTTGAGGGCCATGGGGAACCAATTGGCCATGGCGCGCTGATCTCCACGCGCAGCCTGGACGGCGACGACGTAGAGTTGGAGGAATTCGACAGGGTTTGTGGTCCCGTCATAACGCGTGGCGATGTCCGGCTTGAACTTGTTAGGCCAAACCACGTAGCGCTGCTAGCGAGTGAGGGCGAGACACCCGGGGTTGTAGATAGGCTCGCCGGGGGTCCTGACGTTCTTGCCAGCTTCGCCGATGTCGTCGATGGCGCGGTCATGATTTTCGCGGCGGCGCTCAAGGGAGACGCGTGCGTCTTCCGGAGCGCGTTGGACGATTTGGCAACTGGGCTCCCCGCGCGGCGAAGATGCGGTGCGGGAAACCACCATCTTGGCCTTGTTGGCCCTTCCATCTCCGGCGCCCGGGGCGCGACGCCCCGCCGCCGGATCTGGGTTCCCCGCGCCCTGGGCTCCTCCCTGGGCCGGGTCTTCATTGGCGATGGCGACGAGCTCGGCAATTCGAGCGCGCCACCCCTCACGCCCGTCGTCGGTGGGTTGATAGCGCAGCAGCTCCTGCGCCATGGCGAGAGCCTGCGCAGGAGACAGCTGACTCCCAGAACGAGCGCGAGAAGTGGCAGTGGCGGTGAAGGAGAGCGAAGGCTCTGTACGCCCGGACGGGAGGTAGGAGGACTCCAGATCTTCCTCCTCTTCCTCCTCGGCCGAAGCTTCATGACGACAGAAGATGGGCTCGGTTTGCCCCCGAGCAGCGTTGCGACGGCAAAGACGCTCGAGCCTTGCGTTGGCGTCGGCCATGTTGAAGTAGATCTAGAAGAAAACACACCACAGCCCCCTACCTGGCGCGCCAAATGTCAATGGATTTCGTGTCGCAAGAACACGGGGTACCACGCGACGGACCCAAAGATTCAAACGCAGGGGGCTGAACGTGTGAGACCTTGGATCGCAACGAAACACGGTGACGGAAGCCTTGAGTGTCGAACGCGCAATGCACTGCAGAGAGAGACCGAGCTTTACCCAGGTTCAGGGCCCTCGTGGTGAGGTAAAACCCCTACTTCCTGCCTTCTTGTATTACAACGTGACACCTCGCGAGGAGTACAAGGTCTTGATTACAAAGCTCTAGCTGGCCAGAGGTTGAAGAACCTGCGTGCCCAGCTAGCAGCTTGAAGAAGATGAAGATCCCATCCCCCCCCAGGGGTGGCCTCCCCCCCCTTTATAACGCCAAGGTCCTCCTTCCCCTTATCTTCTTGGGGAAGGGGTTGCCACACACGGCCAAGGAGGGAGGACAGCTGTAGATTCTGTTCTTCCGTGGACGTAGTCTTCGTAGGGTAGTGGCGCCGGTCCACAGGAGTGGGTGGAGGAAGCTGACGTCCTCCTCTGGCGCCCTGCACCGTCCACGCTATTTTTAGGGGGGTGGCCAACAACCACTGTGCCGCTTTGGGCAGGCACAGCGAAAGTTGGTCTCCTCCCTGTCGGGGGTAGCGTGGGCGGTACGCGGTCTTCTGCCCGTTATCTTCTTGCTCTGCACGCAAACGTGCTGAGCTGACATGGGCGTGCTTCCTCTCCTCACCAGCGGGGGCTCGTGAGGAGGTCTTCCGGTCCTTAGCCGTTTGTGTCGTCGTTCTCCTCACGAGGCGCCTCCTCGTGAGGGTCTTCTCCGCAGCTTGGGTCGTTGATTCTGAAGATGGGCCGATGACGTGGCCCAGGAGCAGGTGGACCGGGATACCCCGGTATCCATAACACCGACATCTAGAAATCCATGATGACTCCCACTTACTCGACGATGAACTAGTGATCATGTGAACCAATAACGAACATAGTTAATTCCTTTTGTCTCGCGATATTATTACTTGTCCGAGATCCGATCATTTGGTATCAACCATACCTAGTTCGATCTTGTTCCCGACAAGTCTCTTTACTCGTTCTGTGATAATGCATTCCCGTGACCTAGTCACATGCTTGCAAGCGATTCCAATGCAATATCACCGAGAAGGGCCTAGAGAATATCTTTCCGTCATCGGGTCGGACAAATTCCACTCTTGATCCATGAGCCTCAACTAATACTTTCAGAATACCCAAATCAACCTTTATAATCACCCTGCAATGGTGTGACATTTGATATCATCAAAGCACTCTTCCGGTATCAGTGATTAACATGATCTCATGGTCTGAGGATTAGAACTATTTCGTATGAGTTTGATATAGCAATGAACTTGATGACTTGATCGTATTGCTATTCGTACTATGGGTGTGAGTGTTCATCACATCATTCTTCTAATGATATGACTCCGTTATTAACAACATCTAATGTTCATGATCAGGAAACCTTGATCATCAGTTAATCAATGAGCTAGTATAAAAGAGAGGCTTTACTAGGAACCCTTTTAGTTTATTGATCACACAAGTATTAATGTTTCTGATTAATACAATTCTAGCATGAGAAATAAACATCTATTATGAACATAGAATAATATAATAACAACTTTATTATTGCCTCTCGGGCATATTCCTTTTAGAGAGTGGCCATGATGAGAGAGAAAGAGGGGTTATCCTGCCCGTTAGATCATAGGATCGACGGTAGGTGGGCACGATCCGTGTGACAACGACTCGACCAATCAGGCCAAGTTTGGGCTTCTGTGAGAAGGGAGAGGGTAAAACTGAGTAGTATCAAGGATCCAAGGGCAAGTAAATAGTAAACAGGCTAAGGAATTCAAATAAGAGATTTAGAAAAAGAAAAACACATGTTTTGTACAATGAAACTCAGGTTGGCCTACCTCAAAGTATTAGCAATTCAAATATACATGAGTGTGAAAATTATGGCCTCATTCAGACAACCTATGTTTTGGGTATAGATGTTTTGAGAAGGGGTTTGAGTGGAAAGCCATGAACCTTCATAGCTACTAGTGATTTGAGAAGTGGTCATTTGTGTTAAAACTTGATTTATATATGATTGTTATGATTTAGGGATTTCTATTTTCGTGCCCTCGGGTCCTTAGTTGTACTCAGTTTTCCCCAGCTCCTTAGTTTTTCCTCAATTTTGCCCAAGCCCTTGTCTGAAACCCTCACAAGGAGGTCGGACGGAAGGAATCCCGTTCAGTTGACCGTTCCGTGCTGACGAGTGGGGCCGCGTCGTGTGGGGCTGGTAGAAAGGGACCGCGTGGGACAGGACGAGACCATGTTTGGTCATACGAGCGGAGCTGGGGCCGTAGCGTGTGGGGCCGTAGCGTGTGGAGCCGTGTGGGTCCGGGATGTGGGCACGAGTGGTTTCTGTCTCTTTCTCCCAGATTAGCAGTTTTCAATGCACCTTTTTCCTCTCTCTCGCTCGATCTCATTCATTCTTGATTGCCCAAATTGGTAGCAAATCTAGAGCAGCTTCTCCTTCTGTTTCTTAATGCCATTTATTTCTTTATGCCTTCGTTTTTACCCAATCAGGTACTCCCTCCGATCCATATTACTCTTCACTAATACGGATGTATCAACCACTAAAATGTGTTTAGATACAACCACATTAGCGAAGAGTAATATGGATTGGAGGGAGTAGGAAATCTAGGGCACAAATCCAGAGAAAATATACGATAAGCTGCATACAACAGCCAACATAGCATAGATAACAGTAGCTACCGACCGAGATCCAACATAAGCTACAATTTACATGAATGGGATTAAGCTTGGAGGCTGCGCAGGTGAATCCCAGGTGCTTTGTGTTTGGCCATGAATGCATGCATGTTCACGGTCGTTCCAACTCTAGCGCCGCCAATGGCTCTGCCAATAGATTCGGCATGGTTCACTAGGCAGTTGAAGTCGGTGGCGCGGAGCCTCCTGGTGTAGAAGGGTGTAACGACCCGGAAAATTCCCCAATATTAGAATTGCTTGTTATTTTCTTTTTCGCGTCTTCTTGGCATCATGCATTATCATGCATCTGATAACCTTGCATATGTTTATCAAACCCAAAATTATTTGGTGCAAACTCTATTTTATTTTTATTTTCTCGTATGGTTTTAGAAAGTCCTCCATTCTCTTTTCTTATTTAAAGTAAAAGTTGTCGTCGTGGTGAAACAACATATGCCATAGGATGGCTTAAATGGGGGCCGACTAGATGCTGGAGGATTCGGGAGAGGGGAACGAGCTAAAGAGCACGACAGAAAGGAACACAGATCTACCCAGGTTCGGGGCTCTCGTAAGGAGATAACACCCCTACTCCTGCTCTACTGGTTATATATTTGGATCGATGGAGTATACAACAATGGTGCTTCCAAGCTCTCTGCTAGAGGAGGAAGATGAACTGCTAAGTCTCAGAACACAGAGTGACCAATCAACCACCCAACCCTTTGCTAGTACTCCCTGTGCCACCTTATATAGTGGTGGCCAGGGTTACAATGGTCATAGGAGACCAGGAGACACCAACTACACTCCAAATAGGTCTTGCTGTCGAGGGCAGACGCCCATGACTTTCTCCTTGATTGCTCTCGATGGGACTCACCCTTGCTGTACCTTGTACTTCCAGGACTGTGACCTTACCTCTCTGAGATAAGCTTGTACTTGTGCACAGTGGGGTAGGCACTTCCACTGTGCACCCTGCCATCATACTCTGCTACCATGCTTGGATGTTTTCTTCCTTGATTGTAGCGATGTGACACCTTGGCTGACTTATGTATCCCGGATATGTCCGTTGGCCATATCCTGGACATATATGCCGGACCAACGACCTATGAAGGTCGGGTAATCCGGCCTCACCTGCTCCTGCACAACACATAGAATAGATAGGCCGGCATATCTAAGTATATGCCGGCACTCCCCAGTTAGTATTCCGGTTAATCCGGCATATCCAGACATCAGCCGGGATATACATATATGCCGGCCTGTCCGATGCTCCTATATTCCGGCCAGGCCCTTCCTTGGTCAACCGGTATAAAGTCAACCATGAACCTTGTACCTTTCTAGTCTCTTGACCCTATCGGGGGTCATCCCCCCGACACTAGTCCCCAAAGCTGCCGAGGTTCCCCAGTCATACTGTGGAGCCTTGACAGGTTCAACATATCTTTTTTTTTCATCATACCCCAGTTTTTCGTTATAACCCGACGATCAGATTATATGCCGGGACATCTACCCGTATCCCGGCCACTGTTCCTTCTCCAAAAGATATTCCGGCCGGTCCCGAGGGTATTCCGGACGGAACACATACACCGGGCAATTATTCCGACATATAGACGAGTCTTCCTCGAGAAGCCACGCCTGATAGGTTGCATCGAAACTTGCAACTGCCCTGCCACCTCGAACGGTCACACGATGTGACGGTTCACAGCGCAGTTACTCCTCGCCATCATGACCTAGTGGCACGGTTACAGGAACCGCCGCCCCACTCCGTGCCGCCACGTGGTGCCTTACCGCAGAAACGGTCGGGGGAGTGGAGCACTACCATCCCCACGGCCCTTACCTGGTAGGCATATAAATAGGGCGGAGGGGGTAAACTTATCTTTTTACCCCACACCATCGTCTTCCTCGCCTGTTCCTCTGCCTCCTGCGCTTCACCGCCGGACCGACGAACAGAGGAACAGCATCGCCGCCGCCGTCGACCTGCTCCCGGCCGACGCCGACGCTCGACGACGCCCGACATCTCTGTCGACGACGCCGCCGCCGCCGCATCTCTCCTTCGCGACATTGCTGGGAGATTGGACATTCTCCTGCACGCTCGCCGCCGCTCCATTGCCGCCGGCCAAGCTCCGGTGAGATCATCCTCTGTTCTTCCTCTTTCATGTTTTTCTTATAGCTTCGCATCGGTAGCAACACTTGCATAGATCTGCTGCAGTTTCTCCGCTTGTTTTCCCTTTGATCCGACTAGCATTGCTAGCAACGTTCGCAGGTGTTCTTCCTTAGAAGTTTTACCCTTGTTTGTTTCTATTTTTAACTGCCTCGGTAGATCTTCTATCTCTGCTAACATTGGTGAGAGCGGTATGCCGGAGAGACTAACCTCCCTCTTTTCTCCGGCCTTGATAGGATTAACATCACGGGACTCCGGCTCTCACGCCTTGTCCCGGCCATCAAGATGGCATCATCAAGCATGACGGGTACCTCGGCCTCGGAGGAAGATAACTCGGCCCGGGTCCAAGGACGCTCCAGCTGGGAGGGGTCGGACGTTACCCCGGCCGACATATCCTGGGTCACCTCCACCAGGAGAGTGCCGGAGGGAGTTGCATGCCGGCTACCGGCAGGAGAGACTGCGCCGGCACCCGAACCCGGCGAACGCGTCGTCTTCATCGCCCACTTCGAGCGGGGTTTCGGCCTGCCGGTGTCGGACTTCTTCCGGGACATCCTCGACACCTACGATCTACAACCTCATCATATCCCGGCCAACGCCGTGATGATCCTCTCCGCCTTCGCTGCTTTTTGCGAAGGCTATGCCGGCATAGAGCCCTTATCCCAAGACTGGGCGAAGTACTTCCAACTACGGAAGCAAGTCGTCCAGGAGCCGCCCTGGAGCAAGGATGACCCGCCGGAAACAGCCCAGGAGAAGAAGGACAGCCCCATGACCCTATGCGGCGCGGCGACCATCATGTCCCGGAAGGGCTCGGACTTCCCCAAGGTGGAGCTCCTTGAGTCTTGCAAGAAGTGGCAGAAAAGCTTCTTCTACGTCAAGAACACCACCGACGAGGATCTGCTCAACCTGCCGCCATTTGTGGACGAGCCACCTTTGGCCATGAAGAATTGGACTTACAACCCGAAGAACTCGGTGATGCCGGTGAACGCGCTCCACCGTGTTAAGGGCGAGCTCCGGGATGCCGACCTTACCCCTCAAGATCTGGTGGCATGCTATATCAGCCGGCGCGTCTCCCCTCTGCAGCGCCGGTCGCACAAGATCTGCCAGATGAGCAGGCCCATGGACCCCACCCGGCATTCCACACATGAGCTGACTCCGGCTGACACTCTGCGGCGGATCAAGGACGTCTGCAAGTCCTCCCAGGCCACCTTTGCCTGGGGACTTGAACCATACAGCCGGGACCGGCCTGCCCCGACAGTAAATACTCTGGCCGACACACGCTTTTTTGCCCGGCATATAGATACTTAAGCCGACACATATCCATTTATCGTCATGTATCATGCTTGATCCGACATACCTATTGCACCGGCATATTCCTTGCTTCTGACCAATTTACTCTGCATTATGCAGAAGTTCAGCTTCCAGGGTATGGAGAACTCCCGGATCAAGATCGCGGCAGACCGCACTGCTGCGGATGTTGAAGATCCGGATCATTGGGACAAGCTGCCCCGGAACACCCGTGCTGCCGCTGCCGCGGGTAAGGCCTCTTCATTCCGGCATTCCACTCAAGACTGGAGTGACCCTGACCTCGATGAAGATTGCCAGACGCTTATCTGCCCGACACCTCTTGCTTATGCTTTTCCAGAAACACCTGTTGCTTACGCCTTTCCAATGCCGTCCTCAGCTATCCCGGACGACATGGTTGTCGACGCCGCTCCTCTGAACCAGGGACCTCCTTCCACCGGTGGACGTTCCGGCCGGAAGCGAGGCGTGAAGCCCCAACCCGACACACCTCAGCAACAGAAGAGGCAGAAGGTTGGCGTGCCTATCCCGAGGAAACCGAGGCCTGTTGCCGCGGGGTAAGTTCTTTGTATTTCCTCCGACATATCTCTTGCTTTGATTATTGACTTGGTGCTTTCTCTTTTTCAGAGCTCCTCTTGCGCCGGAACAAGCTTCTGGCTCGAGTGGCGGCCCGAAGGTTACCGAACCAGCGGCCCCTGAGACCTCCGACATACCCTCTGCCAGTCATACGACCTCACCGGCGCCGGCATCTTTCCTGCGCCAGACAAGACCATCTCCCCGGCAAGGACGTTCCTCCGCCGGAACAAGATTTTCTGCCCCGACGTCCACATGGACTCGGGGGCTCAACAGGAACCTTCGGCCGCTGATGTCCACATGGACACAGGAGCCCACCAAGAAGCCCCAGACTCCGGCGCGCCCACCAGCGACGCCGGCACAACTGAAGAAGCCGGCGCAAGCAACAAGAGCGCCGGCACAGATGACAAAGGGAAAGGCCCGGCCGTGCCGGAAGTCCGGACTATTTCGGAACCTGCCTCTGCTGGCCAAGCTGCACCGGCCGTGCTGGAACAACCTGCCCCCAAGACTCCCTCTATTGAGAAGACTCCAGCGCCATCCAAGACCGCTGCTCCGGCCAAGACCCTCATCCCGGACAAGACCTCTGCCCCGGTCAAGTCCGGCACACTCAAGTTTCACCCGACCAAGTCCGGCACACCAGCCGCCGCCACTGCTCCTTCTAAAGTGGCGTCCCGGACCAGCTCTGCCCTGGCCCTGCATCTTGGCAGGGCAGCAACCCGGCCTGGCTACCGGCGCAACTTCTTCGACACGCCAGAACTTGAGGGCATCGTCCCCCTGGTGACAAAAAGTGACCAAAGCCTTGGGTCTCTCAAGGAGCACTGTGCCAGGTGGAATGACGCCGGCAACATGGACACAGCGGACTCCAGGAGCAAGAAGATGGCCGAAGCCTCGGCCACTGGCAATCCCTCAGACATCCTGGCCGCGAAGCCCCTTCCAATTGCCTGCGAGCTCCTCAGCCTCCAGCAGAGACTTCACCAACTGGCCGATGCCACCAACGTAAGTCTTCTCT